>CM042445.1:24108833-24606333 GCA_023631565.1 Gymnocephalus cernua
GATAAAGATCAGGAGACAAATAATGTAGATCAAGTGTTGGATAGGGGTAGTAAACAAGCTCCAAGGGACAAGGGAGATGGAAAGATGGGAGAAGAGGAGGACGAAGTTTCAGCAGAGTCCTGCAAAGCCTTCAAAGATGTGGAAAATCCTGATGGCCAAATCCCAAATAAAGATCAGCTTCTTCAAGACACCGACAACAAAGATACTTTAGAAACCTTTGAGATACTGGATTCAATTGATGATCAGAGCGCAACAGAAGATGACAGCCAAAACCTTGGAACTCCCAGTGACCAAATATGTAAGGAAGACATTAGGCCCATGGAGGTAGAGGAAGATGCATATCAGGTAATTGATTCGGTGGAAGATCAGCCAACAGCTACAGAGAGTGACAACACAGGAAAAAGAAAGAGAGGGGAGGCGACTGCTATAAAAGATGATGGACCATCAAGGAGTGGCCACACAACCACATCATCCAAAAGTGAAGAGGAGAAATCACCGAAAAAACAGGACAGGACAGTTAAAAGATATGAGACAAGGACGAGGATAGACACCTCTGCAGGAATTTCTAAAAAAGACAAAGAGGTCAATGAGGAGATGGTGTATGAGATAGTAGATTCCTTTGAAGACAAACTGGTTCAAGATGTTGCCACCACCGAAATGTCTGGTAGACGAAGGAGTGCAAGAGGTAAGAAAGAGGATAAAATTACATTAAGTCTCACAGAAGCATCTGAAAAACCAGATGAGGCTACATATGAGATTTTAGACTCCGTGGAGGATGAAACTGCCAACGATGAACCACCCATCATGACCAGATCTACCAGAGGAAAAAGGGAAAGAGCCAATAGGAAAGATACTTCAGATGAGAAAACAATAAATGAGGACACGCCAACAAGAATGAGGCACACTCCTGCCAGAGAATTACAGGAACAAGACAAGGAAAGAACACCAAAGAGAGAGGAGAAAGCCCCTCTAAAAGATAGCACACCATCAAAGAAGAGTGACGATGATGTAAAAGAGGAAATTGACTGGGATGCTACCTATGAAGTATTTGACTCTGTGGAGGACGAGGTTGTTAAGGTTGATCGGCCCGCTACAAGAAGAAAAGGAAAACGGGGAAGACCGAAGAAAGACATTAAAACAACTATAAAAGACACATCGAAGGAGGGTGAAAAAGTGGCTGATGAAGAAGAAGCGACATACCAGATTCTTGATTCTTTGGAGGACGAGATGGTTAACGATCAGCCCCCCATAGGACAGTCAGATGAGAAAAATTTTAACAGCAACGAGCAAACAAGGAAAAGTGAATCTCTCACAGGATCACCCAAAAATGAGGAGGAGGAAGAGCCTATGTATCAGATCATAGATTCACTGGAAGACGATCAAGGTCAAGAAGAGCTGACAGCCACAGAGAACAAGACAAAAGACGAAACTCCTACCAAAGAAGAGGCATCAGCTGAAAAAGACAAACCAACAGGTGGTGCCACAGTTGTGGAAGTTGACGTCCTAGAGGAGACTCAGTATCAGATAGTTGATGATTCAGAGGAGACAAATGACCATCCATCTTCTGCAGAAGGCTCTGTTATAGGAAATAAGAAAGTGGACAAATCAACAACTAAAACACAGAGTGATACTGCCGTACTTGAAAGCGGGAACAAACCAAAATCACCTGAGAAAGACGACACAGTGGGCACTCTGGTGAACCTGGACCAAGTGAGTGAGGAGGAGGACGATTACCCTGACGACACCGCTGAGGAGGAAGAACTGAGAAAGCGACAAGCCGCCGCAAAAGAGAAGCTGTTCGCCAAGGAGCATGAAGCTAGGAGGACCAGGGAGAAGAGGAGGACCAGGGAGGGGGAGGAGAGGAGGACCAGAGAGAGGGAGGAGAGGGAGCGAAAGAGCCGGAGCAGCAGCAGCAGAGCAGGTGGGGGAGAGACGAGGAGGACGAAGGAGAGGGGGAGGGAAAAGGATGAGTCTTTGGAGGTAGATGCCAAGGAGCTGGTGACTCTGGATGAGGTGGGAGCAGATGAGACTGGAGAGGAACGAGTGCCAGAGAGCCGAGAGTTGGATTTGGAGATCACAGAGGGGGAGCTGCAAGCACTTGTCACTCTGGATGAGTTCATAGAAGAAGAGGAGGACGGAGAGGCCAAGCAAAGCACACTGGAGACCTGCTCACCCAGCCAGGACGAAGAATCAGAGGACTTCGTAAACTCAGAGGTAAAGGTCAAGATACTAACCTTAGAGCTGAATAAAAAAAAAAACACTAACAACTCTACAATTAAAAATGCTAAAGATCTCTTGTGTCTGTTTCTAGACTTTGGTAACTTTAGATGAAGCTGGCGATGGTGAGGAAGAGAAGCTGGACGAAGAGCATACTGAGAAAACCTCATGTACCGTCAAACACAATGATGATACAGGTGAGTGTTGTTCTGTCAATACATAGTACAGTTAAGGATATTTGCACAGGTACAGTACACACTCCCCATACACACACTATGAACTGGCTCTGCTACTGAACATAGGTTTAGTACACAGTAGAAAACAGCATAAATGACAGTGAAAATGTTAAGGTGGTTGCTTCTTTTTCATATCTGTTACTTATTCAGTCTCTCTTTTTAGTGTGTTTTTGTTTTGGTAAGTGGGAAAGAGATATGAGTGTCCCAGTAAATGTGGGTGAGTGACCTTGCACAATGCCATTGCTTCTTTTGTGTCCAGTTTTAGAGGAAAGTCTGAACTTTGTGACGCTAGACGAGGTGGGAGCGGTGGAAGAGGAGGAGGAAAAGGAAGCTGTAAAAACCAGGACAAGAGGACGTGGCAAGAAGAGAGCCAGACAGACCCCTGGTAACATGCACGCACACACACACACACACACACACACACACACACACACACACACACACACACACACTTGTGACCAATCGCAAACATCTACCAGAGCCACATATTTTACATAAGAAGAGCGAACTATAATTCTACATAAATATGAAGAACACAGACACGGTTTACAAGAAAAAAGCAATCCAGTCGCTGCTTCCTAAAACAGGAAGAAAAGCTGGCAAAAAAAGCTGTGCGTAAATTAGAAGGCTTATCAATATAACTTCCCCATCAGTCAAGCACACGATCTCACCCTAATTACACTTGTCCTTTCCATTAAAGCTGTTGTTGCTTTAGCCTATTATTTCAGTTGCAACCCTTGTAGTGGGAAGCGATCATGGGAGCAAATCAAAAATATGAAAACATAATTCAAACCGATGCGCGCATTGGCAACACACAGCTCAAGAAGTTTACAAAGACACGTAATTCCCTCCACTGAAAATCTTTATCTTTCATAAAAATATCCATCAGGGAATGTTAACGGGGTTGTTGGTCTCTAAATGTTTTAACTTTTAAAAGTGCACCTCTCTCTCTCTCTCTCTCTCTCTCTCTCTCTCTCTCTCTCTCTCCGCGCGCACCAAGCTTTTTCTTTTTTCTTCTTTTTACTCACTGAACTCCACCCATTCAGTTAATGGATCTTCTAAAAACGGTGACGCCGTTATCAATGGAGTATTGATTGGTCAGTAGGCGGTGCTTTTACACCGGTTGATCTCAGATCTCCAGCATAACCTGCTCCCGACCAGGTTAGGTGTTCAGCATAAGTTACCACGGCGATTTAACCCAGTAACAACTAATCCACCGCCATGGTACAGAAAACCCTGGGTTGAACCTGAAGTTACCTCGTTAATGCAAAATCTTGCTTCGTAGTACAGGCACTTCCCTCTGATATAACATTTCAATAATGAGGCTTAAATTCCTCTATGTGCAATAGCTACTACGATTTACTCGTAATGTGTGAGCGTGCCTGGGTTTTGGTTTTTGCTTTAACACATAATGATGTGGTTGCCCTGAACTGGCATGGATTTGACTTGTCTGTTTACAGTTCTTCAAGAGGGAAAAACGAAAAACATTAAGCATAACAAAGGAAATGTGGAATGAACTGTTTAAAAGGACAGTATTCATTAGGTGATCAAGACAAGAAAGTCTCCTATATGGTTCCAGGGCTTTGATTATGTTGCTGCCTTGATCTGTTACCGACACTATTCGGCCCATATAGATTGTGGGTGTTTTTTTACACAAACACAAACACACACTCACTTATATCTATTATACAGTCATGTCAAATTTGAGATTCAGTATTTTGCACAAGGGCACATTTGTTGTGCGGACTGGAGGAGCTGAGGATCAAACCGCCAGTATTCCAAGTATTGGACGACCTGCTCTACCTCCTAAGCCACAGCCGCCCCCTTCCCAGTGATCGAGCTCTAAAACATTACAATTAGTTAATTTAGAGTGTTATTTTGCAGTTTTTCATTTGTTTGTTCAATCGATTCATTGTCTTTTACCACAGTGAGAAAATCTACCAGAGGGAAAACCGTGACTGCAATAGACGAGAGAGAAGAAGAGTTGGAACCAGCTGGCACTGATGTTCTGCCTCCAACTCCACTTGATGCCTCCTCATCACTGGACAAAGATCCGTCTATGTTTTCAAGTGACGGCCAGCCGGAGATCCAGAAGGCCGAGGTGGAAGCAGCGAGCCCAGCTGACATTGAGGCAGCCTCTGCTGGGCAGGAGCTGCAGCCAGAGCACCCTGAGAAGCAGACAATGGAGAGATGTGTGGGGGAAGGACAGCAGAAAAAGAAGGAAGGACGGAGCGGGGTGGACATTAAAGGTACAGAGAGCTGAAAGAATAGACTAAACCCGCATTGAGCTGGTATTTTGGTTTGAAGTGGATGAAATACTTATAAATACTTATAATTGAATGCAGCAAGCAACGATTATTACCGTCATTGTTATGAACGTGCTAAACGAACCGGGCTCGTTAAAACCCCAAAGACCACCGCTACTAAAGGTTACCCTAGTGTTGACTGATGTGACTGTTACTGAAGCATGACGTCATTCGCTAACGGATCCAACTCCCTTCAGTGTTTCCCCTACGTTGATTTGCAAGTGGCGCACCGCCACAGTTAAATCTCTGCCGCCACGCCACGGTATCAATGTTGATTGTCGGAGAATAGCGCGGATACGCGCTTCACAGGTAGAGCACAAACCCAGCCCCCCGACTCTACACACGCAGCCGAGATGTGTTTGTGTGTTAACGTTAAGGCACACACACATCTAAAACACGCGCAGCACCTGACTGGGAACGATACCGAGGATTACCAACGGCTGCTGGGGGGGCAGATGAACTCACGCTAGTCTCGTTACTGTAAGTATGTTACGATAAAACCTTCGTGAGTACATAGTCAATAGTCATAATACTTATCAATGCACTCACCTGTATAGACCGGCATAAATGTAGAAAGAGATATTTTAATCTGCTCTGTCTGCTCTCGTCCACCGCACTGTTTTACCAAACACAGCTCTACTCTGCAAATAGCGAATTTTTACCAACAAGCTGTTGGTTGTAGTTGTAGCTTAGCTTGTCGGGAATCTAGAAATTTGGATAAACTTAACTGCTGGCTGAGCGAACCGTCCTCTCCTGGAGCGGTAAAACTATGGATGTATTACATGACCAAAACAGATACATGTGGCTACTTAATATGCACGTGAATGACGCGATCGTTACCATCGCATTCTTCATTCTTGATGAAGATGTTGGTTGTATTATTTTGCAACGGCATCATTTCATTGCAAATGAGGCATATAGTATGAATGGTAGCCTGCTTATCAGTCCATTCATCATTAAAGACTTTTCCACGTCAATTTTCCCTTCAGCCTCTGACATTTTTACAGCCTTTCTTTCTGCAAGCATTTTCCTGCATACTACAACCATGTTTCCTTAATCACAGACTTTAACAGTCACTCAGTGAACTGCCTCCTAGTCTGAGATCTTGTTCTAGTTAAAGAGCCAGTTATCATTATGGAGTCCATGGTTTTGAGGAGTTTGCTCACACTAATGTACTGTATGTAAACAAATAGCATTAATTCAGTAAGAAACCTTGGAGTGTCAATTAAACAATTAAAATATTATTTTTATTTTTTTTAAACAAAAAATATTTATTAATTAACTGTTTATTAATTTTATTTTTTTTATTTTATTTGAATCACTTAATTTAATTTGATTACTTTTAAATTAAATTTATATTTAAATTAAATTAAATTCTTTTTAACGCAAATGCTAAATTTTTCTTCAGTTTTCTTGTGAGTACAGTCTTTAGCCCAATGAAACGTGCATTGGCAAATGGCACATCTGGATCTCTTACCGAATTTATCCAGTGGATTAGTCCCCAGTAATGGCTGCTTTAGTTGTCCACTTTGCCATGTTGGGTTCCGTTTTCCTCTTCCTTGTGGTCTTTGTTCTGTGAAAAACGCGGCGTCCTGGTTCATTTGTATTCCGTTTAATGAGTCGTTTTCCCTCCGAAAATCCTTTTTAGGGCCGATTTCATGGAGGAGAACTTCAACTCCGTGCAGCCCGTCAGTGCTAGCTGTCTGCTTTTCTCGTCGAGACAGGCCGTGTCTAACAGCTTAAAAGCTAGTACAGCATCAGGAATCGTCATATTATACTTTTTCATCCGGTTGTATCGCTGTTCGAAGTCAGTTATGTAGAAACGCCACTATCTTTCGTTATGCCGTCAAAATAAGAATAGGCTTCATATGCCCGGTCCTTTTCCTTCTTTAGGAACACACCGTCCAGCTTAGCAAACAACGTGTCCATACCGTTTTCACTGTCCAAATCTTCCGCAGGTATTTCCATCGCTGTTTCACGGGCTCTCCCCTCAAGCCCCAAAGCAACAGCAAGGGCTTGTTTCTTCTCGTTGAGGTCGGTAACCCTCGTCCAGATATTGACTTCATTTTTCCAACACTCGTATGGCCTGGCTTCATCAAACTTCGGCGGAACTTTATAATTAGCTGCCATCCTATAACCATCCTCTGCTACCAATGTTACTTATAATAAACACGTTTTAATCGGTTCAAACTTTTATTAAGTACTGCCGGCTAGGACATACATACATCTTTAACACACACAGCCTCCCGCTCCACGCATGCACTAACCTGCACACACCGGGAAAAACCTTCTGCCGTAGTGAACAGTGTAGAGGGGAAATAACATGTTAACACCCGAGGCAGTCGTTTCGTCTGAAAGCGAACTACGCAGACTCTGAGGCAAGGCAGTGACACCATGCAAACCCCTCCAGAAGTAGGAAAGTGTTGCACTCACCCAGGCGGGTTAGTCACACACTTACGTGGAACGCAACACATAGGGAAAAGGAGGCAGAGGGATATTTTGGTTACCGGCTAGTGTCGACCGATGTGACAGTTACTGAGGCATGACGTCACTCGCTAACGGAGCCAACTCCCTTTATTTCTCCCCCTCAGCAACCCTCGATCCAACTGTGCCATCTTCTGCCGTACAGACCACACTTGTCTGTCAGCGGGGCGGATGGTTAGGTCTTTACTAAAAGGAGTTAATATCTGACGCTTCCCTGATTTCTTTTTTTTTTTTGAATTAGTGATTAGTTCTATTATTTCAAAAATAAAAAACAATTAAAATATTATTTTAATTTTTTTTAAACAAAAAATATTTATTAATTAACTGTTTATTCATTTTATTTTTTATTTTATTTTAATCACTTAATTTAATTTGATTACTTTTAAATTAAGTTTATATTTAAATTAAATTTCATTTTTCTTTTTAACGCAAACGCTAACTTTTTGTAAATTAAATTTGAATTTTAATTCAATTATTTTTTTTCTCCCTTTTTTTCCTAAAACCAAAATAAGAACGTATTTAATTTAATTTTATTTCAATAATAAAAACAAATTAAATAATAATGAAACAGATCAATAAAGATTAAAGCGGAAAAAATAAGGTGTCAAACACCACATTAATGATAACAATAATAATCAACACCAGCAATCAGTCAATTCAACCAACAATGAACAATGACTCAACCATTTCAACAACAATGGGCTAAAGTGAGGTTTTTTAATTGAAATTGCAATTAATTGATTATTGTCATCATTTAGTCAACGTATTACTAATCAACTAATTTTTTTTTTTGAGAGACACACACACCCCAAGTTAAAGATAGGGATCCCCGCCCGGATCAGGGACGCCACAGGCGGGACAAAAGGCAAGACACGTAACCTAGACGTCTCCAATAACTGTCTTTTCCCCCCTGTGTATTGAAAGCACCGCCAGAGGCGAACTTTATAACCAAATGATTTTCATTAGTACTTACGGTTCAAGCCATCTCCTCAAGAAGAAACCACGGAGCCCCAAACATCCACGGAACGCCTGCCCAAAGCCCAAAACTGCGAGAGGCTGCTGCTCAGCGGCCTCGACCCAGTTTTGGCCTTTATTTTTTCCGCTTTAATCTTTATTGATCCGTTTCATTATTATTTAATGTTTTTATTATTGAAATAAAATAAAATTAAATACATTCTTATTTTGGTTTTAGGAAAAAAAAGGGAAAAAAATAATTGAATTAAAATTTAAATTTAATTTACAAAAAGTTAGCGTTTGCGTTAAAAAGAAAAATGAAATTTAATTTAAATATAAATTCAATTTAAAAGTAATCAAATTAAATTGATTAAAAAAATAGAAATATTGTAATTGTTTTTTATTTTTGAAATAATAGAACTAATCACTAATTCAAAAAAAAGAAATCAGGGAAGCGTCAGAAATTGACTTCTTTTAGTAAAGACCTAACCATCCGCCCCGCTGACGGACAAGTGTGGTCCGTACGGCAGAAGAGGGCACAGTTGGATCGAGGGTTGCTGAGGGGGAGAAATAAAGGGAGTTGGCTCCGTTAGCGAGTGACGTCATGCCTCAGTAACTGTCACATCGGTCGACATGGCACCCCAGATGGGACCTGATGTAAAGGGATCCTATCACTTTTGATTAAAATTTGAAGGGACTGATGAAAGGGACCTTGTCAAGTTAATGTGTAACTTTTGTAAAGTTGACTGGGATCGTTTTAGTACTAAGGTGTGAGGAATTAAGCGCCGTAACGTAAAGTTGAATTCCAATTAACTAGAAGAGTCAAAACGGATTAGTTCCAAGCAGCCAAAAATAGTCTAATAACGGTCTAGAGGCTACCAACCTGTGGGGGCATACATCCCAGGGTTCAACGTTTTATAGTCTAGAGTTCAAAGTAGTGCACCGCGCAAATCTATTTACGCTTCTGGATGGGCGTAAGGTAGAGGAGCTACAGCCTTTTAGGAAAAATAGGCACACCCAGATTTCTGCGTACCGGCCCTTAGCGGGAGGGATCCCCTAAGAGGCAGAAGTACTGAGGACTAAGTCTTATCCATTACTAAACTGGTTAGGTTAAGTAGGTAAACCAAACCGAAAGCAACGCAAATGTTTGTCTAGATATAAAATAGGAGAAGGCAAGGAGTGTAGGGGAATTTGGTTGCGGAGAAATCCATAAGAGCAAAGTATCCTATAACGGTTTCCTCTGTTATGTGACTGGGTGCCAGCGCAGGCATTGCCTGATGGCGCTGTGGTGTGTCAGGCTAACAACCTAGGGATAGTGGGGGTAGTAGTACACTGCTGCTTCAGCGCAAAGTCTGATTTGACTAGGCTAGCATCAGAGTACTATGACGCCAAAGATGAAACATATCTCTATAGAATATTGTGTAATGGTGTATCGCTAGGCAGACATCCATACAGGGTTATTTATTTGTTTGGAACGGGGACATTCAAGTATCCGGTGCAGGCTGGAGTGAATGCTTTAGTCCGGATGCTAAAAGAGAACCGAAGGTACGAATGGGTGGTCTGTTGCTCTGAAAGTGAGAAGGGAATGATAGAAAAAGGCCTGGTGGACCCGGGCCCCATCTACCCGGACCCCTTCAGCAGACCTGAGCCCAGAATGTACTGTCCGGATGGGTCAGTGACTGTGTATCTACCAGGGATCACCAGAGGTGCAGGCGGGCCTAGCCCAAGCCAGCCGACAGGATCGCTGGAGAAACACTATGGTGGTTCCAACAAAGAGGGCCAGAACAGCTCAAAACACCCTGGAGGGCCCGAAGGGCCGTCTAGGGGAGGTCCAGCTTCAGTAAACCGAGGGAGGGAAACAACCGGCGAACCCGGGAGCGGGGGAGCTAGGTGCAAGACAGTGGTGCACATCCTCGGGGGATCTCTTGGGGATGGTGGCAGGTTCATACACACCTCGGAATGTCTGAAGTCGCATATGAAGAGGGTTCCTTTGCCAGATTATGAACAGGAAGTTGTAAACTGGATAGGAAATGATTACTTAGTGGAGATACAGGCAAAACCAGCGTGTAAGAGAGGAAACTCTCAGGCGCTGCGCTGCCTGACCTCTACTAAGAGAATAGGATACAGGGCCGTGTACGACCCTTGTGATAGAGATTAATTCGTTAAGGCAGTAAACTCTGTCGTAGGGACGGCTAAACAGGACTAAGCAGTTACCATCAACCTCAGAGGAAGGGATAGGGGGATCACTACCACTGTCCTAGTGAAGTGGATAAGTGACATCCTAGCCTTTTCTCCAAGTACTACTTACTATTTACTATTTGCGTTAACCCAGGGTGCGGAGAGGCCTTCTCCCTCGTTCCAGACACCGAGGGGACCTTCTCAACCTTCACCGGAGAGACAGCCTCCGGATTCGCCAGGGGCCACTTCCCAGTGTTCATCGAGGAGGCAGTCCACTCCCCCACCGGAGAGATGTACCCCGCCCTTAGTGGAGAAATCCTCTCTCCCCTCACCGGGGAGGTGTTCTCCCACTCAGCTGACGATCTACTCCCCCAACCCAGCCATCCCATGGCTGCCCCCGCCTCCATGGTGGCAGACGCCAGAACAGAGAGAGATTGCAAAGAGGCTGGCGAGGGGCGGGCCAGAGCCTTATGTCGTCTTCAGCCCATATCGGCCCTCGACCCAGGAAATGGCACAGGCAGGCAGGGCGGAGACAGCACTAAAGGAAAGTCCAGCGGGGCAAAGCAACAAAAGAGGAACAAGAGGCAGAAGAAACAGCATCCTGGAGAGACTGGTGAGCCATTGCAACTCGGGCCCTGCAGAAAAAGTCAAGAACCCAATTGGGAGGAGGCCGAACGCCACCATCCCGCAGAGGCACCGATAGCAAGTCGGCCGAACCTGAACCTAAGCGCCCTGTCCTTTGTGTTGTCTATGTCACCTTCGCCTGCCATTCCCAGAAGCCCTGGGACTCCTATGCCTGTCAGCAAAGACATGAAAAGCAAAAAGACTGTATCCACTCAAACCTCTTGGACTTTTGGCATTAAGAACTTGAAAAGAAAAAGGAATATACAGACTCAAACCCCCTTGTCTGCACCTCCTAACGTGTCTCAGGGAATCCAGACTGAGCCTGTAGAATTCAAGGACACTAGTCATGCTGATACTGGTCCGGCTCCATACCATCGGGTACCGAAACCGTATGAAGCCCGTGTTCTCCCCGTTCCTGTGCCGGCTCAGATCCCTTGGCCTCAGGCACCAGAGGAGCCAGTTTTTAAAGTCTATCAGTATGGTCAAGTGGGGGACAGACGCAAGAAAACTAAGATCCACCCGCAGGCAGTTGGGGACCCGTCCATGTGGAAGAACTTTACACATGTGAAACCTGGACGGTTCCAGCATGCATGGGTGCTTGAGCCTACCCCGGACAATATGGACTACTTTGTTCAGAACTCCAAGCACCTCAGGACAGTGCACTCTACTTTCCCGGACGAGGACAGGGAGTTCATTCCTGTTGATGTGCACTGGCACGTCTTTACTGCAACTGACAGCCGGTTTGTGATTCTCACTAACCAAAGCCAGGATCCGATAGCGATCATCCTGGACAAAGCCAAAATATGATTGCTGCTAGCTTTGTGTGTGAATGCTGCTAGTTTTTGTATTTTCAAGGGAGGATGTTGAGCGGAGGTCTAGTTGAAAACCCAAAAAATAGCAGAACATATAATCTTGCTTCAGAAATAAGTGAATAAAATTAAAACATATATATATATATATATATATATATATATATATATATATATATATATATATATATATATATATATATCATTTAACCTTGCTTAGTAAAACATTTAATCCTGCTATATCATATAATCCTGCTATATCAGTTAATCTTGTTTAACAAAACGTATAACCTTTGCTCATAGAATGTGTGTATGTTTCATGCTTAGGAGCACAGAGGAAGTGATTTGCAGCTCTGCACCCCAGTGCGTTGTGCTTCTTTGGACGCGCCGTTTCCTTCACAGGAAATGGGCCCCCTGTCTTAAGAGAAATATGTCTTTTTTTTTTTTTACCAGTTAAGAGTAAGGCAAGGCAAGGCAGCTTTATTTGTATAGCACTTTTCAGCAACAGGGCAATTCAAAGTGCTTTACATGAAGACAATTAAAATACAAGAATAAAAGTTACAGTGCAGTATAAGAAATTAAACATTAAAGAGCAGTTAAAAACAGTTATATAAAAGCAGATAAAATAAGCAACGAAAGTATAAGAAATGGATAGTTATTTAACGAAAGGCAACATCAAAAAGAAAGGTCTTCAGCTTTGATTTAAAAGAACCGAGAGTTGCAGCGGACCTGCAATTTTCTGGAAGTTGGTTCCAAATATGTGGAGCATAGAAACTAAATGCTGCTTCTCCCTGTTTAGTTCTGACCCTGGGGACAGAAAGCAGACCTGTCCCAGACGACCTGAGAGGTCTGGGTGGTTTGTAGTTTACTAGCAGGTCAGAAATGTATTTTGGACCTAAACCGTTTAATGATTTATAAACTAGCAAAAGTATTTTGAAATCAACTCTCTGAGGCACAGGAAGCCAGTGTAAAGACTTTGGCACTGGAGTGATGTGATCCACTTTCTTGGTCTTAGTGAGGACTCGAGCAGCAGCGTTCTGAATCAGCTGCAGCTGTCTGATTGATTTTTTTAGGGAGATCTGTAAAGACACCGTTACAGTAGTCCAGTCTACTGAAGATAAAAGCATGGACAAGTTTTTCCAAGTCCTGCTGAGACTAAAGTCCCTTAACCCTTGATATATTCTTAAGGTGGTAATAGGATGACTTTGTAATTGTCTTAATGTGGCTGTTGAAATTCAGGTCTGAGTCCATAATTACACCAAGATTTCTGTCTTTGTCTGTTGTTTTTAACATTGTCGTTTGAAGCTGAGCGCTGACTTGTAATAGTTACTCTTTTGCTCCAAAAACAACCACCTCAGTTTTTTTCTTCATTTAATTTAAGAAAGTTCTGGCACATCCAGTCGTTAATTTGTTCAATGCACTTAGTCAGTGTTTGTATAGGACTATAGTCTCCTGGCGATAAGGTTATGTAAATTTGTGTGTCGTCCGCATAACTGTGGTAACATATTTTGTTGTTTTCCATAATCTGAGCCAGTGGAAGCATGTAGATGTTAAACAGAAGAGGCCCCAGAACGGAGCCTTTGGGAACTCCGCACGTCATATTTGTATGCTCAGATGTACAATTACCTATAGATACAAAGTAGTCCCTATTCTTTAAATAGGATTTAAACCAGTTTAGGACTGAGCCAGAAAGGCCAACCCAGTTTTCTAATCGGTGTAGTAATATGTCATGGTCGACCGTGTCAAATGCAGCACTGAGATCAAGTAATACTAAGACTGCAGTTTTGCCACTATCTGTGTTTAAGTGGACTGCAGTTTTCAGGGCCTTTGGGAAGATACCTGAGAGTAGAGACGTGTTTACAATCTGTAAAAGATCAGAAGACATACAATTTGAAACATTTTTGAAAAGGTCTGTTGGTAGAATATCAAGGCAACAGGAGGAGGTTTTCAGATGTTGTATAATGTCTTCCAGGTTTTTATGGTTGATCATATGAAATTGTGTGATATTGGAATTTGTTTTGCCTGGACAGTGTGGCAACACATATCCCTTACTTGATATGGAGGCACTGACAGTTAGTCTAATTTTCTGAATTTTGTCTGAAAAAGGAGGCAAAATCAATGGCCTTGGTAGATAAAA
The DNA here is from genome assembly GCA_023631565.1 of Gymnocephalus cernua. Classification (NCBI taxonomy): domain Eukaryota; kingdom Metazoa; phylum Chordata; class Actinopteri; order Perciformes; family Percidae; genus Gymnocephalus; species Gymnocephalus cernua. The sequence continues at coordinate 24,122,779 of CM042445.1, forward strand.
GTTCAGATGCTACTGGTACTGGAGGGTTTGTTAACCTATCAACAGTAGCAAACAGAGCATGTGAATTATTATTGTTTCTGGCGATAATGTCAGAGAAGAAGGACCGCCTAGCATTCCTCAGTTCCAAATTATAAATGGGAAGTCTGTCTTTATAGGTGTTATAGTGGACCTGGAGATTAGTTTTTCGACACTCTGTTTTTTCTGTTCTTGCCCGTATTACATTTCTCCATGGAGATCTTTTCTTACTACATACAGCTTTGACCTTAGTGGGAGCAATGGCATCAATAACATTTGTAATTTTAAAATTGAAATTATCTACAAGCTCATTGACTGAGACCCCAGTGAGGGTGGGTGTGGAGGAGAAAAGCTGAATGAATGTTTCACTGGTGTTTTCAGTGATATACCGTTTTCTGATTACCTTAGTTTGGACACTTTTGGGCACCGAGATAGAAAACACATGAATGATCAAAGAGAGCAACGTCAGTCACCACAACCTTGGAAATGTTCATACCCTTGGAGATAATCAAGTCCAGAGTGTGCCCCTTATTGTGCGTGGGTTCCATCGCATGCTGAGTCAGTCCATAGTTCTCAAAAACACAACACAGTTCTTTGGTCCCTCTATCCTGCAGGTTGTCCACATGAATGTTAAAATCACCAGCAATAATTACACAGTCAAAGTTAATACAGATTATAGACAACAGTTCAGTAAAGTCATCGAAGAAAGCTGCACAGTATTTCGGTGGTCTGTAGATATTTAGAAATATAGCTCGGGGGGTGGACTTTAGCTGAAGAGTCACATATTCAAAAGAAGCAAAATTTCCATAAGATATTTGAGTACAATGGAATGAGTCATACAAAATGGCTACTCCACCTCCTTTCTTATTCACTCTATGCTCACTCATAAAACTGAAGTTATGGGGAGCTGACTCAATGAGAACGGCACCACTGTTATTATGGTCCAACCAGGTTTCAATTAAAAACATAAAATCAAGATTGTGCTTAATAATAAAAGCATTGATTAAAAATGATTTTCCTGCCAAAGACCTGACGTTTAGTAAGGCTAGTGTTAGTGTGTTAAAATATTTATCTGTCTCAATTTTTGGTATAGGTGTTGGCTGACGAGGAATGAATGCTAAATTTGCGAGGTTTGCTGATAAGTGCTTGTTCTTACTTAGCGGATTTATCGTTCTTTTTCTATTACCTATCACAACATAAATTGAAGAAGGATTTAATACACAGGCCCCGGGCTTGTCCTGAAAAGAGTCATGAGTGCCACTAGGTGTGCAGCCTGGACCCGGCACATATCAGACAAAACTGGCTGCATTTTGTACACAAGTATACTTATCAGTCTGGGGAGGAGGAGTTAGCTGCCGTCCTTGGGTGGGCAGTGGTGCCTGCCGTTTAACTTTTGGCTGGGGGCCAATGATGGGAGAAGGAAGGGGGGTAAGTTTGATTCCAGCATCAACTTTTGGCCGGGGGCGAATGATGGGAGAAGGAAGGGGGATACATTTGGTTCCTTGAACTACCAGTTGCTTCATCTGGTCAGTGAACTCCAACATGAGGCAGGGGGAAGGAGGGGAAAAGGTGAGTGGAGAGAGCGATGGCGTGGGCGGGGTGTATGGATCCTCAAAGGCGTCAGGGTTGGTGAGGGCGTCTGAGGGGAGTTGGATGGGTGAAGAGGGGGATTGAGATTTCTCATCTCTGCTCTGTGGTCTTCCATGGTCAAATCTTTGCTCAGGCGGGGGCTGTGGTGGATTACTGCCCTGCTTTATGTCTTCTTCTTGTTTAGATTCCTCGTGTCCTTGGCCAAGAGAGCTGATGTGTGGCGCAGAAAGTAAAGTTGGTTAGAGGTGAACAGCTTTACTCCTGGTTTGTTAAGGAAAAGTCCATCTGCCTTAAAAAGATGTCTGCGCTCCCAGAACATGTCAAAATTGTCAATGAACTGCAGAGAATGAGTGGTACACGCAGTTGAAAGCCATGTGCTCAGTGCCAACAGTCTGCTGAATCTCTCAACTCCTCTTCTGACTGGCGGTAGAGGTCCACTGATAAACACCCTCGCATTTAGGGAGCTGACTGTTTTCAGTAGATCCATGAAGTCCTTTTTCAGCACTTCAGACTGTTGCTTTACAACGTCATGTGACCCTATATGCAGTATAATGTCATTCACAGTTGGGTGTGCTGCCACGATATCTGGGATTCTGTTGGCCATGCTAGACACCATTTCTTTGGGAAAACAGAGTATTTTGGTGTTTTTTCTGCTTTTTACATCTTTTACAGCAGAGTCACCTACAATCAGTTTGAGGACCAGTCGTTAGTTTTCCCTGTAGCTTTTTACTTTTTAAATTGCTCTCAGTCCTTACCCTGCTGTGTGACGATGAGACATAATCCAGGTCAGATGAAGGTCCAGGGTCCTGCTGCAGTGTAGCAAATCTGTTATCAACTTGCAGATTCGGTTGTTGGGGAGGCATTTTGTTGCTAATTCTCCTTTTTGCAGTTGTCCACGGCTGTGTCCTACTATCACAAATCTCAGGGCGCTGTGCCCTGCCTGTTAGTCGTCCTCCCATTTCCAAGGAAGATTTACTCTTAGGCTTTGTACCAAAAGAGTTCCCGGGAGGACTACCACTTGTTGATTTATTACCCGCTTCACAGTCCTCCTGTTTCTTTGTAGTCTTGTTGGTGCTAATTAGCCGTGTGTTAGCATGCTTTTGTCCATTGTTTTGGGTCCATGGTAAAGTGGTGTCATTCCCACATGATGTGTTCACCTCCACGTTTACTTCTAACCGATGAATTTTGGTTTCCAGAACAGCAATCTTCTGAAGGAGTTTGTAGTAGTCATCCACGGAGAAGGGAGGCATCTTGCTGCTAATTAGCTTTAGCTAAGTACCACGTTTCCAGTCTGCAGTACAGGCTTGAGCTATTGGTAGGCCACGCTCACGAAGAAAAATGATTAAATATGGCAATAGCCTACTATGTCTACAAAAAGTGTATAGTCCAGTGATTTATAAGTATCCAAGAGCCGCTGCTCATAGTTTCTCTCAAAAGAAAAGCAAGATTATCAGCAGAAATATGCAAGCAGAGGCAGGAGAAGCAGCAAAGCGTCTGCACTGTAAGAAGCAGGAAGCAGGAGTGTAGGCTTTTCTTTATAATCATTTTTTAAGGGTGTGAGTTTTTATATCACTCAGGTGTGTTTCCTATAATGTGTGTTTTTATCTTATTCAGATGTATCATTTTAAGCGTGTGTGCATTTATTATTCAGATGTTTTTTTTATATATCATCTATGTGTGATTTTCATATTACTCAAATGTGTTTTTTTATTTTTCTTATTTTTTATTCTTCATTTAGTTTTTCATTTAGAAGTGTGTTTTGAAGAACCCAAAAACAGCTAGAGCTATTACTTTGCTTGCATATTAGTTTACATTAAGATTTTAGGGTATGAGTTGAAGTGAACAGAGAGCAGAGTGTGTGTGTGTGTGTGAGATTTTTACACTTGCACTTTTCTTATATTTCAAGACTCAAGTATTTGACATTTTGGGAATGTAATAAATATTGACATGACAATCAATTTGAAACCCTTACAGTTGCATATCTGTTTTCAGAATGAGATTTTTCCTGTTTTTCTGACTTCCTTTTCTGACCTTATACTTACCTCAAGTTGCCTTTTGGGACATACATGCATACGTACGTCCATATCATACTTGCCCGTTGAGAGGAGTTTATTTCAGCATCATATAAAATCAACAATAATGATAATAACAATATTAAAGCAAACAGCTCTGGTATCGGAATAGTATCGGTATCGGCCGATATCCAAATTCAGGTATCGGGATCGGATCGGAAGTGAAAAAATGTGGATCGGTGCATCCCTACTTCCACGTAAGTGTGTGACTAACCCGCCTGGGTGAGTGCAACACTTTCCTACTTCTGGAGGGGTTTGCATGGTGTCACTGCCTTGCCTCAGAGTCTGCGTAGTTCGCTTTCAGACGAAACGACTGCCTCGGGTGTTAACATGTTATTTCCCCTCTACACTGTTCACTACGGCAGAAGGTTTTTCCCGGTGTGTGCAGGTTAGCGCATGCGTGGAGCGGGAGGCTGTGTGTGTTAAAGATGGCTGACATGTATGTCCTAGCCGGCAGTACTTAATAAAAGTTTGAACCGATTAAACGTTGTGTTTATTATAAGTAACATCGGGGACCGCTCCGTTGCTTAATAGGCTCCATTCTGTCGGCGTCCTTGCCGGGCCAGCCCCGCTCCTCCTTTTGTTGTAGCTTTTCAGATTTTAAAAGGTGTATACAAAGGTTTGTAGTGTGGGAAACAAGAAAGTATTTCAGTTCTCTGTCTTCCTTAGTGTTGTTCATCTAGCGATGTCTGCTCTACAGCCGTTTGCTTTTTAGCATTTTTTTGCCTGAAACAATGAAGGGCATAACCAAATTTGTGGCTTACATGATTCAAAGATTGATTGTTCCTTCTCTTTTTTAGTTGTGAGTAAACTGAGGAGGGAGTCTGTTGGACCTGAAGCAAAGCGATCTCGTTCTCAGTCTCCTTGTGTCGCTATCGACATCAAACTGCCACCATTCAAACCCAACAACCCCCTAGGTGAGACCCACGAACACACTCCTATTTAATTTAAAAACGACACACGATGCAGATGTTTTTTTCACACACTTTCCTCCCGTTTCACTTTGACTGTCTCCTTCTTCAGGTCTGGAGTTTGTGGTCCCCAAATCAGGATATTTCTGTAATCTCTGCTCTGTTTTCTACCTGAACGAGAGCACCGCCAAGGACCTCCACTGCAGCAGCCAGAGACACTACGACAACCTGCAGGTAATCACAAACACACAAAAAGAAACCCTAAAACACACTCGCCTGGCCATAAACGTGATTTATGCTTGACGCTTTGGAGGTGGCGCGCTCCGTCGTGACGTCAAAATTACGTAATTTCCGGATGGCCGCGTCCGATTTTCAGCGCGCAAGCAGAGGGCGCGCACCAGTCTATGTTATTCAGCTGCGCAACAAACCGGAAACAGGAAGCATGAACGAGCTACTGGGAAACCGGATGCCAGGACTCTGGAGTGACTGCAAGTCTCTCGTAAACTTACTGGGTTAAGATGAGTTCTTTTATGGTGAATGAAAGTAGGGATGGGGCCGATCCGATCCAGTATCGGTATCGGGACCGATACCAGCGAAATTCAGGTATCGGATTTTCCCGATCCAACCTGCGGAGATTTCCGATACCACGAGCCATGTCTGCACTTTAACGTTGTCTGCTGAAATGGCTCCAAAAGTGATTCCTGCCGTTGTCGGCTGGTCTGCTGGTTGGCTGCAAACTGTGGAATAGATTTCCTGAACGGAGGCGCGGCTCAATGAGACACAGAGTTATGAGACACGCCCCCGCTCAGGAAGTCCATTCCGCAGTTTGCAGCCAGCTAGCAGGATAGTAGCGTTGAGCAGCATTGTGGCTAGCTCAATGCTATCCTGTGTGTCCGCTGTTTGGAAATGCTTCACAGTGGAAACACCGCAGAGCAAGACAGCAACATGCAAAAACAAAGCAGGACTTTCCCAACCGTCTGTCCCGGTGTTGTCGCTGGCGTGTGGCGTTTCATTTCCCCGTTGTTGCGTCCCCCAGAGACCCCGGATCGTCTCCCGGCGGCCTCTGTTTCAGAGCAGCCGCTGCGCAGCCGTGAAAACAGAGGTGTGTGTGTGTGTGTGTGTGTGTGTGTGTGTAACTAAGTGTGTGTGTAAGATGTTTACAGTTATTGCATTTTTCTTATATTTCAGATATTTGACATTTTAAAACGTTGATTTGTTGATGCTACAAGAGCCAGTGTGCTTGATTTGCGCTGTTCACACACTGTTTTATTGATAGTGTGTGTGTGTGTGTGTGTGTGTGTGTGTGTGTGTGTGTGTGTGTGTGTGTGTGTGTGTGTGTGTGTGTGTGTGAGATTTTTACACTTGCACTTTTCTTATATTTCAAGACTCAAGTATTTGACATTTTGGGAATGTAATAAATATTGACATGACAGTCAATTTGAAACCCTTACAGTTGCATATCTGTTTTCAGAATGAGATTTTTCCTGTTTTTCTGACTTCCTTTTCTGACCTTATACTTACCTCAAGTTGCCTTTTGGGACATACAGTTGTGGCCAAAGGTTTTGAGAATTACATAAATATTGGAAATTGGAAAAGTTGCTGCATAAGTTTTTATAATAGCAATTTGCATATACTCTAGAATGTTATGAAGAGTGATCAGATGAATTGCATAGTCCTTCTTTGCCATGAAAATTAACTTAATCCCAAAAAAACCTTTCCACTGCATTTCATTGCTGTCATTAAAGGACCTGCTGAGATCATTTCAGTAATTGTCTTGTTAACTCAGGTGAGAATGTTGACGAGCACAAGGCTGGAGATCATTATGTCAGGCTGATTGGGTTAGAATGGTAGACTTGACATGTTAAAAGGAGGGTGATGCTTGAAATCATTGTTCTTCCATTGTTAACCATGGTGACCTGCAAAGAAACGCGTGCAGCCATCATTGCGTTGCATAAAAATGGCTTCACAGGCAAGGATATTGTGGCTACTAAGATTGCACCTAAATCAACAATTTATAGGATCATCAAGAACTTCAAGGAAAGAGGTTCAATTCTTGTAAAGAAGGCTTCAGGGCGTCCAAGAAAGTCCAGCAAGCGCCAGGATCGTCTCCTAAAGAGGATTCAGCTGCGGGATCGGAGTGCCACCAGTGCAGAGCTTGCTCAGGAATGGCAACAGGCAGGTGTGAGCGCATCTGCACGCACAGTGAGGCGAAGACTTTTGGAAGATGGCCTGGTGTCAAGAAGGGCAGCAAAGAAGCCACTTCTCTCCAAAAAAAACATCAGGGACAGATTGATCTTCTGCAGAAAGTATAGTGAATGGACTGCTGAGGACTGGGGCAAAGTCATATTCTCCGATGAAGCCCCTTTCCGATTGTTTGGGGCATCTGGAAAAAGGCTTGTCCGGAGAAGAAAAGGTGAGCGCTACCATCAGTCCTGTGTCATGCCAACAGTAAAGCATCCTGACACCATTCATGTGTGGGGTTGCTTCTCATCCAAGGGAGTGGGCTCACTCACAATTCTGCCCAAAAACACAGCCATGAATAAAGAATGGTACCAAAACACCCTCCAACAGCAACTTCTTCCAACAATCCAACAACAGTTTGGTGAAGAACAATGCATTTTCCAGCACGATGGAGCACCGTGCCATAAGGCAAAAGTGATAACTAAGTGGCTCGGGGACCAGAACGTTGAAATTTTGGGTCCATGGCCTGGAAACTCCCCAGATCTTAATCCCATTGAGAACTTGTGGTCAATCCTCAAGAGGCGGGTGGACAAACAAAAACCCACTAATTCTGACAAACTCCAAGAAGTGATTATGAAAGAATGGGTTGCTATCAGTCAGGATTTGGCCCAGAAGTTGATTGAGAGCATGCCCAGTCGAATTGCAGAGGTCCTGAAAAAGAAGGGCCAACACTGCAAATACTGACTCTTTGCATAAATGTCATGTAATTGTCGATAAAAGCCTTTGAAACGTATGAAGTGCTTGTAATTATATTTCAGTACATCACAGAAACAACTGAAACAAAGATCTAAAAGCAGTTTAGCAGCAAACTTTGTGAAAACTAATATTTATGTAATTCTCAAAACTTTTGGCCACAACTGTACATGCATACGTACGTCCATATCATACTTGCCCGTTGAGGAGTTTATTTCAGCATCATATAAAATCAACAATAATGATAATAATAATATTAAAGCAAACAGCTCTGGTATCGGAATAGTATCGGTATCGGCCGATATCCAAATTCAGGTATCGGGATCGGATCGGAAGTGAAAAAATGTGGATCGGTGCATCCCTAAATGAAAGGCTTGATCTGACAAAGTAGCTCATCCAATCAAATCGAAGCGTTGACATCAATGCTGCTGCCTGTTCTGTCGTTTAACTTTTTCTTCTTCTTCTAGTCTGTAGAAAGGGCAACGTTGGTAGTCTTTCCTCATTAGCGCCACCTCTGTTCAGAAGAAGACTGCAACTAGTGTCACGACCACCAGCGCGAGTAGAGACCGTTACGGCGATACCGTGACGTCACGATGTCGTGCGCCACTTTGGGAGCGGGCAGTATAAATCACGCTTTACACTGTTTGTGTTCTTCCTTCTCTTTTTTTTCAGAAACATTACCAGAAACCATCAAGAAGTTCCAAACAAAGTTCTCAAGGCTCTGTTTCTGATTGATCCCGACTCCAACTAATGACTTGTGTTGTCATAAATGTGAAAAGCTGGACCAGTGAAACGCCAGCAGCTTTACAAATCAATGTGTATAATAAGCCATGTTGGTCATAACTAATTGCTGCCTGGCATCTTTATTCATATACATGTCTAAAGTATACATCCACCATAATACTTAGTAAACATTTTAGCTTGCATTGCCCCCACGTGGATTTCAAAACTCACTCCAACTCTACAGTTTTGGTGCCTTGCTCTGCCTACAGTCACACAGACATTTGTGTTGTGGAAAAACCAGAAACAAGCAGTTTCATCATAACGTTTGTTATGGTTACATATTTGGATGTTTGGAACTTCAAAAGGTGCTACATGACCTCTTTTACTCACCCATAAATAATTGCTACAGTATAATTCCCATTTTCTTTTGCTGATTTTCTTGAATTATTATTATTATTATTATTAAATAATTATTACTGTAAATTTGGATGGAAACTACTACAGGACGCAATGGGGCTGAGGAAGAATGTGGTTTTAATAACCGTACTTAGTTTCTTTTGCGCACTGTAGTAAAATAAATCATTCTCGGGTTATTTTTTGTGGTAATAATCTGTTAATGAGGGTCATCTATAAATCAGAAAAAAATCCAAATAAATTTGCATTAGCATAATTAGATGTTATAACATTTTGACATTTTCAATCCAGCATGTAGCACCTTTAGAAGAACGAGCTGTTACTCTTGGAGCCTATTAACTTGTTTTTAAAATTGTAAGAATTGAGCCTAGAATTTAATTTAGCACATGATGTATAAAGGTCATATAAGTGTTAACCACTTCAGCTTTATTAACCATGCAAGTGCAAATTCCCATCACTGTTAGATCAGATGTCTCAGCTTGACTTGGTAAAGCAGCTTCTTAATTGTTAAACAAACATTAGCAAGGTTAAAGTAATGAGAAGTTTTCTTTTGTTTCTCTATGAAAACGGTTTCGTATTGTTTCTCCTTTGGAGATATTTTTTCTTGTGAATTTACTTAACCATCATAGGGTGTTTCATGGGATGTGCTTGTTTTTCTCTCATTTTGAAACAGTATCTGAAATGGCACGGCATGGTTTCTGCACATGCAGGTGTAACGTGCCATTTTTATTCTGTGATTAAAGTTATCTCTGGTAAATCCTGACGTGTGTGTGTGTGTGCGCACCCATTTTTTGACAAATTTAGTCAGTTATATGTAGGAGTGTCCTGTACTGAACACAACATTCTGTGAAGTGAAAGGTAGCCTAGCTGGTTTGATTGACTTTGTTTTAAATTTTTATTTAACTCCCAGAATTTACAACATTTGGGTGCCATTTCTTAATAAGCCAAAACCAACACTTTCTCATCATTGTTGATTAGTTTGGACAAACCTATGGTCTGATATTACATGAGTGCTATTCTAGGGTGGTGTACTATCAATCGAAAGTGAAATTAGTCTGTTTTAACAGGGGCATTCCTTTTTATATCAGCCTGAATTTGAGTTAATATACCTGTAATTAAAGATTTTCAAGGCCTTTTATTTTGAGATACTACAGCAGAATAGTCTGATATTAACTGAGTGACAGTCTGGCGTGGTTTACCATCATTCTGAAGTGAAATGAGTCTGTGAACAGGTTTCCTTTTCAGATCAGCCTGAGTCAGAGTTGAAATATAGCCTTAATTGGACATTTTCGAGGGGTTTTATTTTGAGCTCCTACATCAGAATGGTCTTATATCAGTCTGAATATGAGTTAAAATATAATCTTAATTGGACGGCAGGTCAGATGGTCTTCAAACGTTAGCGCCATATGGTTAGCGCTCTTACTCTGAAGACCACCTCAGGAAGTCTCTACAAAGTTGAGATTCCTTTCCTGCTCACGAAGACACATCGAAGATGAGAGATTTTTTTTTTTTTTTTTTTTTTAAGTCAATAAACTTTATTATTCCAGTACATAAACAAAGAAACATTGAAAACATAAAATGCATACATACATACAAACATGGGGAAGGGGCGCATGAAATTTACATCAAAGAGGTTGAAGGGCATTGTAGATGTTCAGAGTCCGGATGGCTTTCTTATGTCAGTCCTTTTAAAGTTTCAAAATATAATTTCATGTCATTTTTAAATTGGTGAATATTCGGTTTCCTTTCAGACCATTTGCATTTATGGATATAAAATTTCCCAAATAAAATTAAAAGATTCAAAGTGAAAATATGGCATTCATCCAAATCATGTCCTTCATAGTAAAAAATAATGTCTCTAGTTTGTAATTTTATCCTAAAGCCACACAATACATAAATTACATCCTCCACATCAATCCAGAACAATCTGACATAAAAACATCGATCGTCTCTGTGAAAACCCCACAAAATGTGCAAGATTCAGAAAGTTCAGGTTTATATTTCTTTAAATTTTGATTTGTTGGGTAGATGCAATGGACAATTTTGAAAAATACTTCCTTAACTTTATTACTAACAACATATTTATTATAATAGGTCCAAATCAAATTCCAATTAATATTCCCAAAGTGGTTATTCCAATAACTTTTGCATCGAGCAACTGTGGGGCAATGTGTCAAATGTCTAAAATATCTGTTATTGCACTTTTTATCCTTTATGTCAATGCCATTTAACAAGACATCCATTCTAACTATTGACTGATCATTTGACATATTACTACTCTGCAGCAGTCCTATATACCCCGTGGGTATAGCATCAAACACTATGCTATATTCTCGTGCAATTATTGGAATATTAAACTTCATTAAGAATTCTGAATATGTAAGTAAGTAACCATTATCATTAATCAGTTGGGAAATCAATAAAATGTTGTTTTGGACCCAATTGGGATAAAATATTGACTTGTTCTTATACTTTACATCTTTATTATTCCATATCACATGTTTGTGGGGTGAAAAATTGTGTTTATACATAAGAAGCCAACATAAAAGAGCTTGCCTATGAAAGTTAGATAGCTGAATAGGGATTTTATCAATATCAAAATTGCACTTTAGTAAAAATTCAATACCACCAACCTTTTGAAAAATAAAGTTTGGAATAAAGTACCACATTTTATCTTTATTTATTATATAATGTTTAATCCAGTTCACTTTGAATATTATATTAGATGTATGGAAATCAAGAACATTCATACCTCCTTGATTGTATGGATTACATAAAGTATTTTTATTTAGATAGTGAGGCTTATTTTTCCATATGAAATTGAATAATGTAGAGTCTATTTTCTTAATAAAAGATTTTGGAACATCTAAGACTTTGGCCGGATAAACTAATCTGGATAATCCTTCAGTTTTGGATAAAAGTACCCGACCTTTGAGTGATAAATCTCATGAGCCATCTATCAAATTTATTCTTGACTTTTGGAATGAGAGGTTGAAAATTGGAATTCATCCTGTCGGTCTGATTTTTTACATATATTAATTCCTAAGTATGTTACTTCCTCTTTCACAGGAATGCCCTCAAATTCTGTTGTATGTATATTGCTTTCTTTGAGAGGAAAAAGGGTACATTTTTTAATATTTAGCGCTAATCCTGAAATTTTAGAGAACACATTAAGACAATCAATAACTTTTTTAACCTGAAATTCATCTTTTAAGAAAATGGCTGTATCATCAGCTAACTGGCAACATTTTATATCTTTCCCTACAACGTTAATGCCTTGAAAATTGTCATTGTACAGATGTAGGGCCATCACTTGCATTACTAAGAGAAACAAAAATGGGGCCAAAGGATCTCCTTGTTTTATACCACGGGATATGTTGAATCTATGAGTTGTTCCCCACGGAAGTTTAACTGAACTATTGCAGTCACTATACAAAGTTTGTATTGCTCTTTTGAAGTATTGACCAAAACCAAAAAAATCTAACACATCAAATAAAATACTATGCTTTACAGTATCAAAGGCTTTATATATGTCTATGAATAAAATGTAGCTGTTGTCCGTTATGTAATCCTTATAGTCAATCAAATCTAAAATCAAACGAATATTGTTACTGATGTGCCTTCCTTGCATAAATCCAGACTGGCAGTCATCTATAATTGTATCTAGACATGCCTTGAGTCTTTGTGCAAAAATGTGAGAGAACAATTTTGTATCATTATTAATTAGGGTTATGGGTCTCCAGTTATCAAGCACAAGTTTGTCTTTATTAGGTTTAGGTATCAAGGTAATTATACCCTGACACATAGTAGGTGGAAGTTTGCCAACGTCTATAGCTTCTCTGAAGACGTGAAGTAAAAATTCAGAAATATGATCTTGAAATACCTTGTAAAATTCACCAGTGAGGCCATCATTACCAGGGGCTTTATTATCTTTCAGTTTACTAATATTCTTTTTTAATTCATAGAGTGATAACGCTTGATCACAGATATCTTTTTGAGTTTGGTCAACACCTCGTGCCTTGTTTGTTATAGAGATGAAAAAATCAGATGTGTTAAAACTGCCATTTTGCTCGGAATATAATTTTTTATAAAAGTCTTCCACAAAATTCGAAATTTCAGGGGGATGTTCTGATATCTGCTCTTTAATCTTAAGTTTGTGTATATTATTAATACTGGCATTTGTTTTTTCTAAACTATGAAAATATTTAGTGTTCCTTTCACCATGTTCCATCCATCGCCGTCTAGACCTGATAAAAGCCCCCCGAGCTAAATATTGATACACATTTTCCAACTCTGATTGTAATTCGGTTAACTTATTGATATCTGTTTGAGACATATTGTCTTTTTCATAAATATAAATTATATTGTTAAGTATTCTGTCTTGTTCAAATCTTTTCTCTTTTGCTAATTCTTTACCCCTTTTAATTGCCATATTCCGAATCTGAAATTTTGCAAATTCCCAATGTTGACCGTACATTTTTTCTTCTTGAGCTTTCCTCCAATTTTCATTAATAATTTCCTTTGCTTTTTCTTTAAAGATGTTATCACATAAAAGAGTATTGTTCAATTTCCAAAAATTTGGATTACATCTAATTAACTGGTTCTTTGTATGCAATGTTATAAATATAATTTTGTGATCAGTGAAGATTGAAGGTTGTATTTTGACTTCTTTTACTTTATCTATGAGTTCATTTGATATAAGCCAAAAGTCAATCCTGGATCTAATTGATAAATCTTTGTTATTCCAAGTGAACTGGATTTGATCTGGATTATTTAATCTCCAGATGTCACAGCAATTAAGATGTAAGCATAGGTTATTAAATTCTCCATATGTGCCTTTTAAAGATCTTTGAGGGTGACAATCTTTTGTGGGATTGCTAATACTATTCCAATCCCCTCCTAACAGTAATTTAGCATTTATGAAGGTTTTCAGTAAAGTATAAATTACATTTTCAAATTCCTCAAATAAAATAGTGTTTCTTAGGCTGTTATTATATCCATATATGTTACCCAAAATGAACATATCATCCATAAATTCAGAAACTAAAATAATCCACCTTCCAGAATCATGAGCAACTGTTTTAAGTACTTTTCCCTGAAAGGATCCTTTGAGAATAGCTACACCCGCAGAGTTATTATTACCATAAGCCATCCATATGTTATCTCCCCATTGACTTTTCCAAAAATTGAAATCTGAAATTAAGGCATTCGTTTCTTGAAGAAAATAGAAATCTGCCTTGAAACTCTTACAAAATAAAAAAATAGCCTTCCTCTTTATCTGGTCTCGTATACCCCTAACATTAAATGAACAAAGTGACAGAGACAGGTTGAACAATAACACAAAAAGGTATCTAGAGAAGCTAGTGTTAAATGAACCGTGTGCAAAATGCTTTTCTTCACCTTTTGAATATTAATAAATTGCAGCAAACAGGCATAAATTATATACATCTGACCTTGAGACTATGCTTTTCTAATATTGAGAAAATATGTTTTGGGTGTGAAAGTACCTTAAAAGTGGAATCTCAATATTTCAATTACTTCATAATACTATTTATTTTAGTCTTATTTTAAATTAGATCTAAGCTTTAGAACTAAGCTTTCAACAAAGCAACCCAATTGTGTGGAGTTTGTTTTCCATAAACTATTACACTCTGATTTCTTTACCATCAACAAAGGCTCTGGCTCCGACAAAGAAGGCTTTTTTCCCCTGCTTGCGTGCCTCTTCAATCCTTGGCCAAAGTTTGTTGCGCGCTTCCTTGTCTTTTGTGGTCAAATCTTCTCCGAATTTCAGCTTCTTTATCTTGAGGAACTCCGACTCCTTTGCACATTTCCACAGCATTTCTTTCGTGGACCGGGATGTAAATCTTGTTATCACTGGCCTAGTTTTACCACTGTCTCTCCTTCCAATTCTGTGGCTCACGTCAATGTGGAAGCGTAGATCTTCTCCGACGTTTGGTATGACTGCGCTACAGATGTCCACGACACGCTGCTTCACATCCTCTCCCTCTTGCTCCGGTAGGCCGTATAGCCGCAGATTCCATCTGCGGTGGTAACGTTCCATCTCGTTCATCTTATCTTCCATTACTGTTATTCTCTTTTGATGGTCATCACTGACTTGCTTGACCGTTGTAATGTCTTTTTTCATGTCACGTACTTCTTGGAAAAGAAATTCAGAAGATTTCTTCAGGTCTTCAATTGTATCCGCATTCTTCTTAATCAGTATTGCGAGACAGTCGGCATTTTCTTTAATTTTTTCGGCGACAAGCCTTACAATATTATCTTGTATATCAGAAAGAGTGGGCTCCGTTTTCCCTTTTTTTGTAGCAGGTGTACTAGGCGCCGAAACTGGGAGTGGAGTTGCTTCTGGGTCAGTGTTAGTATATGAGTGCATGTCTCCCGCTTTCACAACTTCCATGACCTCCTCTGTCAAGTTTTTGTTTGAGGAGAATGTGAACAACTTGTTTTTTTTACCTTGGTCTCTTGTTCTTTTATCCCCCATCGTTGAGGTCTTTGTAGTGTTCGTCTTTGTTGTTGTCAGCTTATTTTTCTTTGGTGTTTTGAGTTGTCTGAGTTACCTTGCTAGCTAGCTAGCTAACTAGCTAGTGTGACTCCCGTTAGTTCGTCTTCGTTGTCAGTTGTTGGAGTTAACTAGCTAGATTCCTGTTAGCTAGTCCCGGTTGTTGGTTTTACAGTAAAAGTAAAACATAGACGTTCAAAATATGGTCAGTGAGACTCACAGGCTGTTTGCTTCACATAAGTTCCACTTTGAAGGTGAGAAAAACATTTTAAAGTTATCAATGCAGTTTCTCGACTGTTGCTGCCGCCATCTCCCAGCCAGCCCCAAGCCTCGAAGATGAGAGATGTACATCAATACGCTTCATGCCGAGCGTCAGATGACCAAACCGGAAAACAGGTCTCCTGACTTCCGGTTTGCTTCCGCTTGTCTGAAAAGCCGGTGTTCTGACGGAACACCATACCCATCAGAATGGCATACCTTCGGTAAATGCGCATGTGCAGCAGTGAAATTTGTGGAATTGCGCATGCGTTAAATTTAAACCATCATTTCAGCATACCTAAGATTACAAGCGGTAAGTCTTGGTGTATTATATCGCATATTATATACACATTACTTAATTGCATGCCTTGTACAATCAAAGGGACTATCAAAACAGCATACCCTTTTATAAACAATTTTTTTTAATAAACCAACCACCTGTAGAAACTGTATTTTTTATTAAACAAAGGGGCTATCAAAACAGCATACCCCTTTATAAACATTTTTTTTAATAAACCAACCACCTGTAGAAACTGTATTTGTATTAAACAAAGGGGCTATCAAAACAGCATTCCCCTTTTATAAACTGTATTTTTTATTAAACCAGGGGCTATCAAAACAGCATACCCCTTTATAAACTGTATTTTTTATTAAACCAGGGGCTATCAAAACAGCATACCCCTTTATAAACTGTATTTTTATTAAACCAGGGGCTTTCAAAACAGCATACCCTTCACAAACACTGGTATGCTGTTTTGACAAAGTAGGCTAAATTGACAGACCCCGCTATCAAACTAAACTTCCGGTATGCTATTCTGACAAAGTATGCTACATCGACAGAACACCGGCAGCAACCCAACGGTATGTACTGACGGCGACGTGGCCTAGCTAACCTAGCTAGCCCTTTCTTACTGTTGGCGTTTTATTTGATTTTAACATCTGAATGTTAGTGACAAGAAGAAAATGTTAAAGCCAGTAAAGTACCAGAAGCGGGATAATCCCAACAGTGATTTCTGCTGCGTACCTCAATGCGCGATGTCAGGAAAGTTCAACTCCACCGTGAGTTTCCACCACTTCCCAAAGGAAGAAACCATAAGAAAAATATGGATACGTAATGTGAGACGTGATAATTTAGTAATTAAGAGGACCACCACAGTCTGTAGTAGACATTTCGTCTCCACGGATGTCATTCAAGGTGGACGACGGCGCTTGAAAGAGGGGGCTGTACCCGTGTTGTTCGCCTGGAATGACTACTCTCTGCCGGCAGTCAGACCAAGTGTCTGGGAGAGAACACAACGACCAGAGGATGAATCAACTGAAGAGGAAGAGATGGCTGTTGAACTGTTGCTTCAGTGCCATGATTACGATGCAAAACCAGAACCATCAGCTTTGGATATAGCATGTGAGAAAATAGAGGCCCAGCAGCAGGTGATAGAGGAGCTGCAAAAGAGGCTGGCTGAGGTTACACTGAAGCAGTCGTTTGGCTTGGAGAGGTTTTTAGCATCGGATGATGACATCAGATTCTATACCAGGTACGTATTATGTCATATGATACTTAGCTTGCATACCTCTGTGGTTATGACTTTCTTGCAGACCTAGATTGTGTTCAAATCCATTCATTTATGAATGTATATGTACACACACAGTAGTGGGCAGAGTATTCAGATCCTTTAATTCAGTAAAAGCACCAATACCACACTGAAAATACTCCACTACCTGCATTCAAAACCTTACTTATGTAAAAGTATGTAAGTATTATCAGAAAAATTTACTTAAAGTATGACAAGAAAAAGTACTCATAGTGCAGTAAAATGATCCCTGTCAGTGTTTTACTATTATATAGGATGTTTATGGAATAATATTACTGCTGCATTAATGTATTTGTTACATTTTATTGCTCTAGATGTTTAAGGTTGAGCTCATTTTAACTTCTTTATATACTGTTGGCTAGTTTAATCTATAAGATCATCATAGGCTGTTTGTAGCATCTCTGTCCTGTGAGAACCACATATCTCAGCTTTGTGATGATGCATTTTCCAAACATCAATAATCGGTTATGCTTTGATTTAAAGGTAATAATTTTCTTTCACTCTTTTAGATTTGCCAGCTACCGCCACCTACAGGCATTTTGGAGACAGATTGAACCTGCAACGAGGAGAATCGTGCGTGTTGGTACACAGTCATCCACTTCCAGCACAACAGCAGCTTCTGACAATGCCACTGATCCACCTCGTCGACCGGTAGGCATAGTTCATACTTAACCATTTTGTTTTTAAAAGTAGCTTGCTGATAAATCCGCATCCATTACAAGACTACTGCCCAATTCAATATAATTAAAACCACATACAAGTGGTCTCAGACTTTTGGACCATCCATCCATCCATCCATCGTCGTCCGCTTATCCGTGGTCGGGTCGCGGGGGGAGCAGCTCCAGCAGGGGACCCCAAACTTCCCTTTCCCGAGCCACATTAACCAGCTCTGACTGGGGGATCCCGAGGCGTTCCCAGGCCAGGTTGGAGATGTAATCCCTCCACCTAGTCCTGGGTCTTCCCCGAGGCCTCCTCCCAGCTGGACGTGCCTGGAACACCTCCCTAGGGAGGCGCCCAGGGGGCATCCTTACCAGATGCCCGAACCACCTCAACTGGCTCCTTTCGACGTGAAGGAGCAGCGGCTCTACTCCGAGCTCCTCACGGATGACTGAGCTTCTCACCCTATCTCTAAGGGAGACGCCAGCCACCCTCCTGAGGAAACCCATTTCGGCCGCTTGTACCCTGGATCTCGTTCTTTCGGTCCTGACCCAACCTTCATGACCATAGGTGAGGGTAGGAACGAAAACTGACCGGTAGATCGAGAGCTTTGCCTTCCGGCTCAGCTCTCTTTTCGTCACAACGGTGCGATAAACTGAATGTAATACCGCCCACGCTGCGCCGATTCTCCGACCAATCTCCCGCTCCATTGTCCCCTCACTCGCGAACAAGACCCCAAGGTACTTAAACTCCTTCACTTGGGGTAAGGAGTCATTCCCTACCTGGAGAAGGCACTCCATCTGTTTCCTGCTGAGAACCATGGCCTCAGATTTAGAGGTGCTGATTCTCATCCCAGCCGCTTCACACTCGGCTGCAAACCGATCCAGTGAGTGCTGAAGGTCACAGGCCGATGATGCCATCAGGACCACATCATCTGCAAAGAGCAGCGATGAGATCCCGAGCCCACCGAACTGCAACCCCTCCCTACCACGACTACGCCTCGATATCCTGTCCATAAATACTACGAACAGGATTGGTGACAAAGCGCAGCCCTGGCGGAGGCCAACCCTCACCTGAAACGTGTCCGACTTACTGCCGAGAACCCGGACACAGCTCTCGCTTTGGTCATACAGAGATTGGATGGCCCTGAGAAGGGACCCCCTCACCCCATACTCCCGCAGCACCTCCCACAAAGTCTCCCGGGGGACCCGGTCATATGCCTTCTCCAGATCCACAAAACACATGTAGACTGGATGGGCATACTCCCAGGCTCCCTCCAGGATCCTTGCTAGAGTAAAGAGCTGATCCGTTGTTCCACGACCAGGACGGAATCCGCATTGTTCCTCTTCAACCTGAGGTTCGACTATCGGCCGAACCCTCCTTTCCAGCACCTTGGAGTAGACTTTACCAGGGAGGCTGAGAAGTGTAATACCCCTGTAATTGGTACACACCCTCTGGTCCCCCTTTTTGAAGAGGGGAACCACCACCCCGGTCTGCCACTCCTTTGGCACTGTCCCAGACTTCCACGCAATGTTGAGTAGGCGTGTCAACCAAGACAGCCCCTCCACACCCAGAGCTTTCAACATTTCTGGACGGATCTCATCAATCCCTGGGGCTTTGCCACTGTGGAGTTGTTTGACTACCTCAGTGACCTCCACCAGGGAAATTGACGACAATCCCCCGTCATCCTCCAGCTCTGCCTCTAACAAAGAGCGCGCATCAGCTGGATTTAGGAGTTCCTCAAAGTGCTCCTTCCACCGCCCTATTACCTCCTCAGTTGAGGTCAACAACGTCCCATCCTTACTGTACACAGCTTGGATGGTTCCCCGTTTCCCCCTTCTGAGGTGGCGGACGGTTTTCCAGAAGCGCCTTGGTGCCGACCGAAAGTCCTTCTCCATGTCTTCTCCGAACTTCTCCCACACCCGCTGCTTTGCCTCTTTCACGGCAGAGGCTGCAGTCCTTCGGGCCCGTCGGTACCTTGCAACTGCCTCCGGAGTCCTCTGGGATAACATATCCCGGAAAGACTCCTTCTTCAGTCGGACGGCTTCCCTGACCACCGGTGTCCACCACGGTGTTCGAGGGTTACCGCCCCTTGAGGCACCTAAGACCCTAAGACCACAGCTCCCTGCCGCAGCTTCAGCAATGGAAACTTTGAACATTGTCCACTCAGGTTCAATGCCCCCAGCCTCCACAGGGATGCACGAAAAGCTCCGCCGAAGGTGTGAGTTGAAGGTCTGTCGGACAGGAGCTTCCTCCAGACGTTCCCAATTTACCCGCACCACCCGTTTGGGCTTACCAGGTCTGTCCAGAGTCTTCCCCCACCCCCTGACCCAACTCACCACCAGATGGTGATCAGTTGACAGCTCCGCCCCTCTCTTCACCCGAGTGTCCAAAACATACGGCCTCAAATCAGATGAAACGATTATAAAATCGATCATTGACCTTCGGCCTAGGGTGCTCTGGTACCAAGTACACTTATGAGCATCCCTATGTTCGAACATGGTGTTTGTTATAGACAATCCATGACTAGCACAGAAGTCCAATAACAGACAACCACTCTGGTTTAGATCAGGGAGGCCGTTCCTCCCAATCACGCCTCTCCATGTGTCTCCGTCGTTGCCCACATGTGCGTTGAAGTCCCCCAGCAGAACTATGGAGTCCCCCTCCGGAGCCCCATACAGGACTCCATTCAAGGTCTCCAAGAAGGCCGAATACTCTGAACTCTTGTTTGGTGCATATGCACAAACAACAGTCAGAGTTTTCCCCCCAACAACCCGCAGGCGTAGGGAGGCGACCCTCTCGTCCACCGGGGTAAACTCCAACGTTGCGGCGCTCAGCCGGGGACTTGTGAGTATCCCCACACCCGCCTGGCGCCTCACACCCTGGGCAACTCCGGAGAAGAAAAGAGTCCAACCCCTCTCCAGGAGTACGGTTCCAGAACCGAGACTATGCGTAGAGGTAAGCCCCACCAGATCCAACTGGTAGCGCTCCACCTCACGCACAAGTTCCGGCTCCTTCCCCCACAGCGAGGTGACATTCCATGTCCCCAGAGCCAGCCTCTGCTGCCCGGGTCTGGTCCGTCGAGGCCCCTGACCTTCACCGCCACCCGTGTGGCAGCGCACCCGACCCCAGCGGTTCCTCCCACAGGTGGTGGGCCCATGGGCTGGAGAGATAGGTGCCACGTAGCTTTTTCGGGCTGTGCCCGGCCGGGCTCCGTGGCAAACCCGGCCACCAGACGCTCGCTGACGAGCCCTCCCTCTGGGCCTGGCTCCAGACGGGGGCCCCGGGCTTCCTCCGGGCAGGGTCTCTCTATCCCTTCCTCGTTTTTTCATAGGGTCTTTTGAACCATTCTTCGTCTGGCCCCTCACCTGAGACCACTTTGCCATGGGAGACCCTACCAGGAGCACAAAGCTCCAGACAACACAGCCCTCAGGTTCATAGGGACACCCAAACCTCTCCACCACGATAAGGTGATGGTTCCCGGAGAAGAGACTTTTGGACCCCACTTTACAAACATTTATGATGACCATGCAATGATTATCGTTTGTACCACTAAGACTTGTTCCCCCTGCTCCCCACCAGAGCCGATGCCTTCCGATGATTGATGAACTGTTCCTGTTCTTGGTGTACCTGTCGCTGGGTCTGAAGGAGAAAGATCTGGGTGATCGTTTCAGCATTCATCAATCCACTGTCAGCCGGATAATCAAAACCTGGGTAAATTTTTTGTACACCTTATTGGGTGCTGTTGGGATATGGATGTCTCCTGAGACAATTAGAGCCACGATGCCGAGTGTATTCGGCAAATACTCTGACACCCAAGTCCTTATTGACTGTACAGAGATGAGATGTCAGATGCCTTCATCTTTACTCTTACAGAGTGAGATGTTTTCACAGTATAAATCCCACACTACCCTGAAAGGAATGATTGGTGTGTCACCACATGGCGCTGTTACTTTTATTTCCTCGCTGTATTCCGGCTCTATCAGTGACAAAGAATTGTTCAGGCAATCTGGCATTGTCCCTCTTTTGGATAAATATATGGCTGTAATGGTGGACAAGGGATTCAGAATTGACGACCTAGTGCCTTGCAAAGTTTACAGACCACCTTTTCTGAGTAAAAAGTCACAGCTGTCTCATGGCGAAGTGCTGGTCACTCAGGACATTGCACGGTTAAGGATACATGTGGAGAGGACAATTAGGCGCATCAAAGAGAACAAACTGTTTGACACTATTATCCCTCTGACCATTTGTGGCAGTATCAACCAGCTTTTTGCAGTAGCCTGCCTCCTAACAAACTATCAAAACAAGCCACTGGTCAAAGCTTGGGCCAAATAACTGTGTTAACCTCACTGAGCCAGTCTCTCTGGATACTAGTACACAGAATAGTCATTATTGTTTCAGATCTGCTCGCTAAACTGCTAATGGACCTCCCTCAATTCTGTTCCATTTGTCTCTCTTCATAATAAACAACACTACATAACAATTTCAACAATAACTGGATTCTCTGATGTAGATTTGACATATGTATTCCATGATACATGTTTATGTAGCAATAGTTATGTTTGACTTTGAGTGGTTTATGAAGTGCCACTTCATTGTCCTCCTATCTCTTGTAGTATAATGTATGAAATCAAACCATGGATACAGTAAGATATTGTATATTAAATCTGAAAACATCTTTTATACAGTCACCATGAGACAAATTGTATGTGGAATGATTTAATTATTGTTGTTACTTACAAATAAATCTGAAAAAAAAAACTTTTTTCTCTCCTTTCTCTGTGTTAATTGCAAAGTACACAGCACCTATTTATATAACAATTATTATTATAACTTTTTGATGCAAATATTGCTTCTTTGGCGAAAAAGAGTTTGGCTGACCTAAAGAACATCCTCTAACAGTGATGCATGAAACATTGAAATTGCCTGTAATTAATGAAATAATTGAAATAATTACATAAATAACAGGTGAATACGTTATGTAATACAACAATACAATAGTGAAATAAGCCAATACATTTTCCAAATTCACCTGAAAGGCATTAAATGTTATTTACTCCTGCTTCTCACAATAACAAAAGTATATTGCAGGTAATTTCATTTTTCTTCATACAAAGGCACCCACCTGAATTGTCCTGCATAGATCAGTAAGATCTTTTGGAGACAGACAAGTACTTCTGCATGTACACTTTAAAGTAAAACTGATCCACCTTCTCTCTGATGACTGCTTTTACCTCCGGGTCAATCTGGATACGCTGCACCAGCATGTCTTCCTGAGCACAAATCACAAGGTCACACCATTGCAGGCCAGTGACCATTAGTTGACCCTGCACCTGCCAGTAGTAAGAGTGGCTTTTACGAAGAGCCAAAGTGCCATCCTGCATTTGAAGGTATTTACAGTCCACATAGTTCTTCACATTAGGGCACTTTATCTCAACCAGTCCAAACAGTGGCCGTGCAAATGGATCAAAAACCAAGCCATCTGGGGAGGCACCAAGCCAAGGGGCATCTGGATGGATGACGAGGCCACAGGGTGTGTAGTTGACATTTTTCATCTGGCAGTACTCCCTTGCCACCTCAAACTCCATGTCTGCACCTCTTCTCATTTCTGCAGTCTGCCTTGTTCCTTTGAGGATTCTTTCTGCAAGAGACTCTGCAGAGCTCACTCCCCTCACAAAACACACCTCTCTAAAACGTGAGGAGGTGATCCTAGGCCTGCGGAGCTGATGCCACTCCTGGTCTGCTGCCTGCTCTCTTGTCGCTGCCTCAATCTTATAGGCCATGTCCAGTGTGACATTCAAGCTTTTAAGGTGGAAGTGCTCCTCCTCAGTGCACACATACACAGAGTCTGTCGGGGCAAGCCTGTACTCCCCAATAGGCAGTGGTGGGTAAGGTGGAGGATCCTGGTGCATCTTGACTGACTTTGTGGGCAATACAGGCTGCTGGTATGAGAGCACACTCCCCCTTTGTGCTAAGCCAAAAGCTGTCTCAACAAGGGTCTTCTCGTCACTGATGCCCATAGTTGCTGCTAGAGGTTTCTCTCTAATGCTAAAGTCTTTGTACATGTCTCCAATCAGAAGCAAAGAGATGTCTAGTGGGTGCCCAACCAAGCCCTTGTAGAGTGTACTCCTGTGACACACACACACACACACACACACACACACACACACACACACACACACACACACACACACACACACACACACACACACACACACACACAAAACTAACTAATCTGGCAAAGTATGTGACATATTACAACTGCCTATGTTAAAACAATGAGAGCAAAACAAAATTGCATTCAATAATACATTGCTCTCCATCTAAGGTTCCTGACCCTTTAAAAGTTGGACTCAGCATTGGCAGATTATTCTAATACATATGTATACTTAAATATCACTAATGCCAGAAGTATTCGGCCTAGGAATTGTGTCTAAACTCTTACCGCTGTTCTGGGCTTGTGCCATTGCTGCTCTTTCTCAGTGCAGGTGTGGACAGGTGGCACAACCTGCACATTCAACTCTGAATAGTGTGCAGTTTGAAAGAGTAAAGCAACTGTGTGGTTACACATTGCAGTGCCAGCTACACATGAGCACCGATTTGATGTGAGGATAACAGGGTACGAATCCCGAAGCACTATCTGTACAAAAGTATATGGAGAGAAACTTTTACAAACATTGACACAGATTTGAGAGTGTGGTTGAGCTTTAATGTATCATATTTGAGCAGTGGTTCAAACAGATGCCACTGATTTGAGTAACCGTCTAGTTAGGTTGCTGGGGTAAGTCTGGCAATGACATTAATACAACAAACACAATAGCAGAATTTGTTCATGCTGTAATAGAGGGATTTTTATAGGACGTATTATGAATAACATGGAATAATGGCACTCAAGAATCAAGGATGTCCAATCAGTCACCTATACCCCAGTAACCTCACTATAGACATCTTTTAACAAGTAGACGAACAACAACATTGAACTTGGAACAACTGTGCATGCATTTACCAAGCGTCTCAAGACTAAAGCAGCTCCTGCAAGTCTGTCAATGGTGATTAGACATGATCACTGATTAGTCCACTCTTACTTACTCCTACCCTGAGAGGCTTGATAAATACTGTCTCTGAACTGGAACAGATTGAGAACCCGAACAGAACACCCAACCCATCCCTAACGTTACTCTCAGGCTGTGTGGCTTCTCGTTTTTCCTCATAGATCTGTGACTAGCTGCCCTGATGCTGACAGCACCAGTCAGTCTGTCTTTGTTTGATACTGGTGAAAAATAAAGTGACAAAGTGATTATGTAGGTATATAGCTAGCAATCATAAATTTAGCTACAGCTAGCTCAGATTAGTAGGTAAATGTTATCGTTAGCTTAGCTACCACAGTGACATACTGCATTCCCGTTTGGGAAACATGAGCTATTGCTAGCAGATACAAACCTTCATAGTCAAATATGTATGAGGAGGCGTATAGCTTAAACCCCTTGTCCATTTTGGTGGCAGGAGTTTTAGATGTCAACCTGCATATGCGATGGACATCAGTTATGCTCATTTTGGGTAATTCCTGAAGGCATCTTGAGTAAAACAGCGCCATATCCAACGTAGCGCGGTACAGCCGTACAGCGGACCTGAACCGGATGTGATGACACCTGTTTCGCAGAATGCGGAAGTACGTTGCGCATAACCCCTATAACGGAAGGTATGCGGCAAAACATTGTTATTTAAATACAAAGTGAAATACTGTGCACTGACAGTCGCTGCACTTGTCAACCGAAAACCTTTTCTTATAACCCTTCCCGGAAACTACTGTCACTGTTAGTGTAGTCTAGTATTGCCAGACTGTTAGTGCTTGTGTAACCGATGTGTTCTTACTGTTTGTTATATTTCACCAAAAAATCCATCTTTGTTGACATTTTGTTATTTTTTTTCCATATGAATCTGGTTTTGTGTGTATTTA
Organism: Gymnocephalus cernua; assembly: GCA_023631565.1. Taxonomy (NCBI): domain Eukaryota; kingdom Metazoa; phylum Chordata; class Actinopteri; order Perciformes; family Percidae; genus Gymnocephalus; species Gymnocephalus cernua. Next base: position 24,148,416 of record CM042445.1, read on the forward strand.
TTTTGGGGAGCTGTTATTTTGTTAATTTTATTCTGGCGGTGTGACCATTTGCCTGTTAGTGATGTCACTTCCTGTGTTGTTGCGCTATTCTCCTCAGTAGCGTTACGCTATGGTGAGGAGAGGTAAGACAATCTGAGCGCTCTGGTTCAAAGTGACTCAAAACATGTTAAAATCGCTAAGTAGAAGCTCTTGCTATACTTTAACTGTCATAAGTTTTGTTCTTTGTTATGGTGATATTTGTTTGAATGTGTACATACGGTTTTATTGTGTACGGCACTTCTTGTGTGAGATGCTAGCTCACTTCTCTCAGGCTAGCTTAATGAAGAGCACATGGGTGGATTCTTATGCGCTGGCTCTTTTCTCCCTCTCATTTAAAGGTGTGCGTGTAGGAACCCAGAGCTGCTGTACTGATTTAATTGTGTGTTGTACACAGGTACGTGGGTACTCCCCTTGTTTTTTGTGATGAAAATGTTATTTTTATACATGTAGTTTTTTTGTTTGTTCATGTTTATATTTTAAATTTATTAATGAAATATAAAAATTGCCATTGGTATGTGGGGAAATAGTTTTGATTTTATAATGAGATTTTTACTATACGATCACATTGAAATGTATTTTGTTACATTATTTTAATAAGAACACTGCACATGTTATTGAGTAGCGTTACGCTATGGTGAGGAGAGGTGTGCGTGTAGGAACCCAGAGCTGCTGTACTGATTTAATTGTGTGTTGTACACAGGTATTCAAAATAAACCCCCTGTCTAACTGGCAAAGCAGAAGATGTCTGTCGTCCATTACTACGCAGAGTCAAATTAGAGGAGTGTCAGGCCAAGCCGGCTACAGTGGTGCCGTGACCGGGATCCACACTGCTTCAGGCTGTTTCGCCGCTACGTCTGGAGTCGTGGATCAACACCAGTTTGGTCACCAGAGGTTGCTACTTGACACTCATTCATGTTAAAAGTCATTTATAGCATTGGAAGAGAAAAAGAAAAGAAAGGGGTTTTGAAACTGTTCATTCTGTTTTTGCTGTCTTAAGAGTAAAAGTTGTCGTTTCAACATATTGTATTGTGTATGGATAAGCGTACAGATAAAATGACAAATGCTACTGGGGAAATGGCTGAGGACAGTGTAACAGGTGGCAGTTTTAGCTTTGGTCTTGGGAGGGGGAGAGCGATCCGTGGGTTGCCCTGTACTCCGTTGCGAGGTGCTAGTGATGTAGGCTCACCAGCTTTTAGTTCCACCCGCATACTTGGTCAGGCAGCTAGCCATAGTCAGGGTGATACGCTTTCATCTTTCCCAGCCACTAATGATCCAGATTTAAATAGCTTGATAACACATATCGCTCAGCAGGTAGGGCAGACTATAAGAGATCAGTTAAAAGGTGAATGTGAAGGGAACAATTTTAGTGGTGCGCAAGCTCAGAGCAGTGCAGACCAGCCATTCAGTGACTCCACTTACCTCAACTTGACCGGTGCAAAGCTCATCCTACAGTCAGATGTGAGAGAGCCTCCCGCCTTCAGGGGAGATGGGTCTGACAAGAACACAGTCTGTGAGTGGGAAGATTCAATGGAAGTGTATCTCCGGAAACGTGGCATACCTCTGAAAGACCAGCATTTGGAGATAATGTCTAAGTTAATGGGCAAGGCTAAAGACATTGTGAGGATAACTTTGAGAAGCAGCCCATCCATGAAGCCTCAAGAAAAACCAAAAGTCATCTATGACATCCTCCGGCAACATTTCAGTGAAATGACATATTCCTGTATGCCTATGGCTGACTTCTACAGCACAGTTCCAGTGACGGGAGAGTCCCCTGTAGAGTACTGGCTTAGGCTGAACAAGGCAGTTGATGCGGCAGAAGAGGGCTTGAAAAGGTTGGGACGGCGCATGGAAGATTCTTGTCAGGAAGTAGCCATGATGTTTGTTAAACACTGCCCAGAACCCACACTTGCTGCTGTTTTCAAGTTTAAAGCACCAGATAAATGGGCAGCCAGTGAGGTTCAAGAGCATATTGATCGCTACCAAATTGAAATGAAAGAAGTGCTTTCCAAGTCGAAGCGCCTCAGACCAATAGCAGTACACACTCAGGCTCCTACACTTGACGAGTCCCCTGTGCAGAAGGACATTACTGTGACCAGACCTACGTGCAACGATGATTGTCTGAAAGTGTTAGTAAGCCTTTTTGATCGTGCACTATCACAGAACAACCATTCTGCACAAAAACCTGCCTTCTCGGATCAGATACAGCATAAGTCTTGCAGGGTCTGCCAGTCATCGGAGCACTCCACTCTCGCACACTGCAGGCAGAAACGTCTATGTCTGGCATGTTTTGAGCCAAATCACATCAAGAGGAACTGTCCTAGGCGGCAGCCTGGCCAAGGTCAGACCAGCACCTCCCCTCCCCAAAGCCCCCAGACGTTAAACTAGTTGGCCCGCATTTGGAGAGGGAATGTGTGGGCACAAAGGAAGAGACCCTCAACAGTGATATTGAGCAGCATTACATAAGAGCATGTGCAGCAGCTCCCACTGGTGCTAAAGTAATAGTGCAAAACACGCAGAGAGTGGGACCCTATGATGAACTCTTTTACACCTCTGTCAGCATAAACAATGGTTTCCAGGTCCAGGGGATGCTTGACTCTGGTTCCATGGCATGCACGCTAAGTGAGCAAGCAGAGCAAAAGATGTTGAATGAGCTCCCAGAACCCATTCCATTGACTCAGGAGGTGGTGTTGGTAGGCTGTGGTGGGTCACTGAGCCGACCCAAGTGCATGTATGAAGTGGAGATGGAACTGTACGGAGAGCGTTGCATCGTGCCTGTTCTTGTGGTGCCCGGTCAACGCGATGACCTGATCATCGGCACAAATGTCATCAGATTTCTGATGCACCAGCTCAAAATAACCAGTGACTATTGGCGCCTTGTGTCCAGTGGCAATCTTCTTCCTGAATGTGAACAGTTTCTCGACCTCATGGCAAATTCATCCAGGTGGAGAGGCAGGGAGCTTCCGGACAGAATCGGCACTGTTAAGCTCCAGCAGTCTGTCACCCTGTTGGCGAGACAAGAACATCTAGTCTGGGGAAAATTGCCAAGTAATGTTCCGATGTCTCCAGGCAGCACAGTGGTAGTTGAGCCCACCACTTCCAGATCCATGCCTCGTAACATCATGGTTGGTCGCGTTATCACACCTTTGTGGGGCGATAGATGGGTTCCTATGAAAGTCACCAACATGTCAAACAAACCCATCACGCTGAAAAGAAACAGTAAACTGGCAGATGTGTCTCCTTGTGTAGCTGTGGAAGATTTTGAGGTTTTCCAGGGCACCAGCCAACCTGAAAGAGACAAACCAAAGACAAGGCCTGACACTGCCAAACCCACAGACTTAAAACAGCGACTGCAACAGGTTGGGCTCAATGATATTGATGTTGATCAGTGCCATGCTGGTCAAGTGGGCAGAGAGAAGCTGGTTGACCTGCTTGAGAGGTACAATGACATTTTCTCCAAACATACACTGGACTGTGGTGAGGCAAAAGGCTTCGTACATCGTATTCGACTCACTGATGAAAGACCTTTCCGCCTCCCTTATCGGCGTGTACCACCAGCCCATTATCAGAAATTGCGACAGGTTCTGTCTGAAATGGAAGAACAAGAGATAATAAGGAAATCAGTGAGTGAATACGCATCTCCCCTGGTGTTGGTGTGGAAAAAGGATGGCAGTTTGAGGCTTTGCACCGACTTCAGGTGGCTGAATGCAAGGACTTTCAAGGATGCACACCCATTACCACACCAGTCAGACTGTCTAGCAGCCCTGGGTGGAAACACCTACTTCAGCACCATGGACTTGACTTCTGGCTTCTACAACATACCGATGGCAGAGGATGACAAGAAGTACACAGCGTTCACGACCCCAGTGGGACTGTATGAGTACAACAGGATGCCACAAGGCCTGTGCAACAGTCCTGCTTCATTCATGAGAATGATGCTCAGCATATTTGGTGATCTGAACTTCGGCAGTTTATTGTGTTACCTTGACGATTTGCTAGTCTTTGCTGCAACTGAAGAAGAAGCTTTGGAGAGACTTGAGGTTGTCTTCCAGCGGCTCAGGCTTCACAACCTTAAACTGAGCCCTAGAAAATGCCACTTGTTGAGATCTTCAGTAAAGTTTCTTGGTCACATTATAGATGGCAATGGAGTGGCTGTGGACTCGGCAAAAATTGAGGTCATATCTAAAATGTCGAAAGAGGACCTGATGGAGGATGATGGCTGCACACCATCAGTAAAGAGAATAAAATCCTTTCTGGGGATGGTGTTCTACTACCAACACTTCATTCCTAACTGTTCTTCAATAGCCAAGTCATTGTTTGCTCTCACGGCTGGACAAAAGAAACGTGGAAAAGTCCGAACAAGTTCCAACACTGGCTCATTCAGGAAGCTCGGACCCTCTGATTGGACAACTGAATGTGACGTGGCTCTCAGTAACCTGAAGGAAAGTCTTTTGAACTGTGTTGTTCTCTCACACCCAGATTTTTCTCAGCCTCTCATTCTATCCATTGATGCGTCTCTAGACGGGTTAGGGGCTGTGTTATCACAAATACCAGCTGGTGAAACCAAAGCGCGCCCTATCGCTTTTGCCAGTAAAACCCTGAGCAGTTCTCAAAGGAAATATCCAGCTCATAGGCTAGAATTTCTGGCCCTGAAATGGAGTGTGTGTGAGAAATTCAGCCATTGGCTAAAGGCCCGTTCACATAGGACGCGGCATGCGCTGCGCTGCGCTATGAAACCCATTATTGTGTATGGCTTGCGCGTACAACAGCTGATCTGCCGCTGCGCTGAGCAAAGCGCAGCGCAAGCGGCATTTTCCGGCTTGCCGTTCTCGCGCGTGCCGCGGCCAAGGTTAAACATGTTGATTTAGTTTTTTTTAGACACGTGACAGCACGTCACAGCGCACAGCGGCTGCTCTTGCGCGTGCCGCGTTCAAAGTTCAACATGGTTCAACTTTGACCGCGGCAAGCGCAAGAGCAGCCGCGGTGCGCTGTGACATATGTCACAAGCACCCTATGCTTTCAAAAAACAAAAACACAGAATGCACGTGGATCCACAAACGGAACAGCAAGTAGCCTAATTATACCAATGACATAATCAAGCTGACAAGTCCATATATTTGCCATTGTTCATTCCAAGATAGTGAAACTGCTTTGTGTTGTTGTCCATATTTAACAGTTCACTGTAAGTATAGTCTAATGAACAATGCACGTGAGCACTATTCCATATATGTTAAGTATAAGCATTACTGATCTGAGAAATGCGCCAAAGCAATGGAGAATAACTGTAGCATACTGTTGTGAGCTGCAAAAACCAAATACCAAGTTGATTAGCCTAGGCTATATATGGCTCCATACAGGTACTTGTAAGACATATTTGTATTTGTATGTTCATATTATGTAAAATATGTTTGGACTGATTGACACGTCATGTTCGTTTTCATTGAAGTAGGTAATATGCCTTTACACAGAATAATTACCCATTAACAAGCGTACGTCAACTCCAGTTTTGGAGGAATTAATTGTACTACATATGTAGGCTATTAAACAAAGTGTTTTCCAGAGTATGAATGGATGATGATGAATGTATGAATTTAGGCTCATATCTTAGATTTATTATACCCGACTGCAATGACTGCAGACCTCTTATGTATGTAAAATGCAATGACACGTAGTGTTAAAATGCACCATTTAGAAATTAAAATAATCCACACGTCTTCATCTTCATTTTCCTCATTTATTTATTTTTAAACAGGGACAATGTACAATATACATTAACCTTAGACAGGAGAGATGCATTTTACCAGGTTTCCAGTGTAGTCCCTGGGCAGGCTGATGTCAACAAATACATTTACTAACACTTTTACCCCAAAACCAACATTAACATGATGGGAGAGCCGGGACAGTTGAAACGCGGGACAGATGAAACATTCCAGTTTTCTCCGAGTGCAATGATGACAGACAGACTTCCTCAGGTCAACACATAGAGCATGTTAACCTCCTTCTATCAGCCAAATATCTTCCTGTTATTTCCTTTTATCACGGAGTTACAGGCGATAAACCAGTTTTGATGATCGAAAGTAAACGTCATTAGCGGTTACATTTTTTCGATTATTAATGAGTGTTTTTCATTTAAAGGTTTGACTACATGCGGGTTATGTGGGTTATGGGCACTGCACTCCAAATAATTATTTGGAGTGAGTGCAGTGTCCATAACCCACGTAAAAAAACGACATTTTCCACAATAGACATACATAATAAACATTATATTAATGGGAACACCTACTGTTCTAGCTATAAAAAATGGCAGAATCATCCACAGTGCATGATATTTCAATAACCGCTTCATACGCGCTTCATGATGACGGCGATGAGTTGTTAACAGACATTCACAAAGACGTAAAGCCCAGCAACAATCTATGAAACATGACGCACGCCCCACTGTTGCTGTAATAATTCCTGAACGGTTTTGTTCAAAGCTGAAGATGCAGCTGTATTTGACAGATGACAGGTGGAGGTTGCTAGTGACAAAATATTAGCTTTCAGTGCGAAACCATCGCTTTGTAAATTACGTTTAATTAAAAAGTGTTTCAACTGTCCCGGCTCTCCCCTACCCTTCATTCATTTACAGATATGCTCCCACATACACATCAGTTACTATACATTATGTGAACATGTTTGTTTTAAAAGAAGACATTTATTTATTTTTTTCTATTTAGAGGAGTGTAAGAAAAGGTGGAAGAACCTAAGGGACGGGTACATAAAGGAGAGGAGGCAACAGAGAGACAAAAAAGTGGTGCATGGGGCAGACCAACAAAGTACTTGGAAGTACTTTTCCATACTGTCTTTTCTGGAGCCACACGTCAGGGAGAGACAGATTGTAGAACTGGGGTATCGGAATGTTGTTCGTATCCGGGAAATCGTAGAACCGACTCTCGTCAGCAGACTGTCAAATTGCTCCCTGTTGAGCCAAAAGTAGCCCTGGAACCGGTCAAAGTGCGGAGCTCCTTCACCAGCCGGAATTCCCCCAACTGCTGTCTGGACCTGAGGGTCTCGTGCACCCACACCCTTGTTGCTGCGGCTGCCTTCCTCCGTCTTCTCCTCTCAATCAGGGCAACTGCCAAAGCTTTCTTTTGGTTGACAGAAAGAAACCTCTTCGCCACCAAATAACAGGTGTATACACAATGTCGCATGTAACGCACATCTGATGTCAACACCGGACGCAGACGTGACGTGATTTAAATATTGTCGCATGTATGACGTAAATTTCGTAACTCTGCCTCTTCTGCGCTGAGCCCGCTGAGCCCCGCGGCAAGCACAACGAAAGTTATTTCAGGAAAAGGACAACCTAGCGGCGAGCGCAGCGCATGCCGCGTCCTATGTGAACGGGCCTTAAGAGGTCACTCTTTCACAGTATGGACTGATAACAACCCTCTTACCTATATCATGACGAAACCTAAGCTTGATGCTTGTGAGCAGCGCTGGGTGTCCAAACTAGCCCCTTACACATTTGACCTGAGACACATACCTGGCACCAAGAATGTGGTCGCAGATGCACTCAGCCGCGACCCCTTTGCGAAAACAATCAGTCACAGAGTCATCACAGAGCAGTACGCTAACCTTCTTGCTGAGGCTGAGGGTGTGAGTCATGATGGCATTCAAGACACCTTCAGATTAAAGGTTCAGTGTCAGCAGGTGAAGAAATCGACCTATAAGGGAATGAAGCTGCAGTCTGACTACTTCAAGTGTCACTGTGATGTTGGGGCTGTTAAGGCTCTCATGGGTGTTCACGATCATTGGGAAGTTGCTGCTGAGACAAGAGCTGTGGAGTTAATTCAGTCTGTCCAGGATCTGCCACCGCCAGGGCAAGACACCCTCCCTATGTTCACATTAGAGGAACTCCAGCGCAGCCAGGAACTAGACCCCTCCATCTCGACTATCATGCCATTTGTCATACGCGGAAGGCGTCCCTCTAGGCGTGAAAGACCTAAATGTGACGCAAAAGTGATGGTGCTCATCAAACAGTGGGAGAGATTAAAGGTTCGAAATGGTGTCCTCTACCGGGTAACTAAGGACCACATCAGTAAACAAAAGAGACACCAGTATGTTCTACCTGACAGCCTCAAAGAAAAAGCATTGCAAGGCATTCATGATGCAGCTGGACATCAGGGGCAAGCAAGGACCCTGCATCTAGCACGGCAGCGGTTCTTTTGGCCTAAGATGGAGTCTGACGTGAAGGAGTATGTCAAGTGTTGTCAAAGGTGCATCCTGGCTAAAACACCAGATCCCTCTGCTCGAGCCCCACTTGAAAGTATCAGAACGTCCGCTCCTATGGAGCTAGTGTGTCTGGACTTCTGGAGTGCAGAGGACAGTAAGCAGCATTCAGTGGATGTTCTTGTTGTGACAGACCATTTTACCAAGTTGGCTCATGCTTTCCCATGCATCAATCAAACTGCAAAACAGGTGGCCAAGAAGTTGTGGGACTGTGTTTTCTGTGTGTATGGGTTTCCTGAACGTGTCCACTCTGATCAGGGAGCCAATTTTGAAAGTGAGCTCATAGCAGAACTGCTCAGGCTTTCCGGTGTCTCCAAGTCACACACTACTGCATATCACCCCATGGGGAATGGAGGAACTGAGAGGTTCAATCGAACGCTTGGAAGCATGCTGCGATCCCTTCCCCTTAAAGAGAAACATAAGTGGCCTCAACAGATACAGACATTGACATTTGCTTACAATGCGACAGTACATGAAACCACAGGATACGCACCGTTCCAGCTTATGTTCGGTCGCATTCCAAGACTTCCTGTGGACGTGATGTTCAAACAAGTGTTGCACGATCCAGTGGTTGTTGATTACAAAGGCTACGTGAAAACACTAATGTCCCATCTTCATGAAGCGGTCAGAATTGCTCAAACGCATGCTGTCAGAGAACAGGATAAACAAGCAAAGGGCTACAACAGGAAGGTGAAAGGCACTCATCTAAACATAGGAGACAGAGTACTTGTGGCAAACAAAGGAGAGAGAGGAAAGAAGAAGCTGGCTGACAAATGGAATGCAACAGTGTACACAGTCAAAGACCGAAACTTGCAGACCCACACATACAAGCTGGAGGATGGAACAGGCAGCACAAAAGTAGTGCACCGTAATCTCCTTTTAGACATCAGTTTCCTACCTGTGGGGACACCTGAAGGGGAATTGTGTGATGCTGGGTCAGAGGAAAGACTTTGTGCAAATGACTCGTTGGACTCGTTAGTGGAGGAGGATTCAGCCAGCAGAACCAGTTCATGGATAATAAGTGGATCAGAGGACACACAGAGTCAGGAGACACTGAGTGAGTGGCTGCTGGACCAGTCAAGTCAGGAAGCTTCAGAGTTGGACTATGAAAGGCAGACTGTGGATCATATCCAGGGCTCTCGATGTGACCAAAGCCACACAGGCAGAGACTTTGATCTGGACAGTTTAATTGCAGAACCTGTCTCAGACTTACTTCCCACTCACTTATACTCATCAGACACAGAGCAGGTAGTCAGGACTCGAGCAGGCAGGGTCAGTAAAAGGGTTAATCGACTCATTGAGTCTATGGTTCAAAAGCCTCTTGGTTTCAGAGACTTAGCAATTTCCGTTCGCAGAAAGTCTCAGTCACTTCTAACATTGTTTTAGAGGGACAGATATGTTTTACTTTACTTTACATGTGTACTTGTGGATATGCATTTGAAGGGTGTTATGATTAATGCAATGTATATAAAGTGCGTAATGTACATTGAAGTGACCAGATGTTTGTATGGTGTAAAAGGCATCATATTAATCTAGGAAGGGGCTAAGGCTTGATCACCCTTGGTTCCCTCTGAGCCGTTAGTAGGCAGCTAATACAGCTGATGTCAGAGTTTAGAACTCTTCAGTAAACCCTGGTCAGGTTTTTACGCTCAGTGTTAATCGTCCTCATGTTGCCATTTGTTTATCCTGAAGGTATGGTCTGGATTTTGGTGAAATCTAGGAGGGGTGGATGTAACCGATGTGTTCTTACTGTTTGTTATATTTCACCAAAAAATCCATCTTTGTTGACATTTTGTTATTTTTTTTCCATATGAATCTGGTTTTGTGTGTATTTATTTTGGGGAGCTGTTATTTTGTTAATTTTATTCTGGCGGTGTGACCATTTGCCTGTTAGTGATGTCACTTCCTGTGTTGTTGCGCTATTCTCCTCAGTAGCGTTACGCTATGGTGAGGAGAGGTAAGACAATCTGAGCGCTCTGGTTCAAAGTGACTCAAAACATGTTAAAATCGCTAAGTAGAAGCTCTTGCTATACTTTAACTGTCATAAGTTTTGTTCTTTGTTATGGTGATATTTGTTTGAATGTGTACATACGGTTTTATTGTGTACGGCACTTCTTGTGTGAGATGCTAGCTCACTTCTCTCAGGCTAGCTTAATGAAGAGCACATGGGTGGATTCTTATGCGCTGGCTCTTTTCTCCCTCTCATTTAAAGGTGTGCGTGTAGGAACCCAGAGCTGCTGTACTGATTTAATTGTGTGTTGTACACAGGTACGTGGGTACTCCCCTTGTTTTTTGTGATGAAAATGTTATTTTTATACATGTAGTTTTTTTGTTTGTTCATGTTTATATTTTAAATTTATTAATGAAATATAAAAATTGCCATTGGTATGTGGGGAAATAGTTTTGATTTTATAATGAGATTTTTACTATACGATCACATTGAAATGTATTTTGTTACATTATTTTAATAAGAACACTGCACATGTTATTGAGTAGCGTTACGCTATGGTGAGGAGAGGTGTGCGTGTAGGAACCCAGAGCTGCTGTACTGATTTAATTGTGTGTTGTACACAGGTATTCAAAATAAACCCCCTGTCTAACTGGCAAAGCAGAAGATGTCTGTCGTCCATTACTACGCAGAGTCAAATTAGAGGAGTGTCAGGCCAAGCCGGCTACAGTGGTGCCGTGACCCGGATCCACACTGCTTCAGGCTGTTTCGCCGCTACGTCTGGAGTCGTGGATCAACACCAGTTTGGTCACCAGAGGTTGCTACTTGACACTCATTCATGTTAAAAGTCATTTATAGCATTGGAAGAGAAAAAGAAAAGAAAGGGGTTTTGAAACTGTTCATTCTGTTTTTGCTGTCTTAAGAGTAAAAGTTGTCGTTTCAACATATTGTATTGTGTATGGATAAGCGTACAGATAAAATGACAAATGCTACTGGGGAAATGGCTGAGGACAGTGTAACAGGTGGCAGTTTTAGCTTTGGTCTTGGGAGGGGGAGAGCGATCCGTGGGTTGCCCTGTACTCCGTTGCGAGGTGCTAGTGATGTAGGCTCACCAGCTTTTAGTTCCACCCGCATACTTGGTCAGGCAGCTAGCCATAGTCAGGGTGATACGCTTTCATCTTTCCCAGCCACTAATGATCCAGATTTAAATAGCTTGATAACACATATCGCTCAGCAGGTAGGGCAGACTATAAGAGATCAGTTAAAAGGTGAATGTGAAGGGAACAATTTTAGTGGTGCGCAAGCTCAGAGCAGTGCAGACCAGCCATTCAGTGACTCCACTTACCTCAACTTGACCGGTGCAAAGCTCATCCTACAGTCAGATGTGAGAGAGCCTCCCGCCTTCAGGGGAGATGGGTCTGACAAGAACACAGTCTGTGAGTGGGAAGATTCAATGGAAGTGTATCTCCGGAAACGTGGCATACCTCTGAAAGACCAGCATTTGGAGATAATGTCTAAGTTAATGGGCAAGGCTAAAGACATTGTGAGGATAACTTTGAGAAGCAGCCCATCCATGAAGCCTCAAGAAAAACCAAAAGTCATCTATGACATCCTCCGGCAACATTTCAGTGAAATGACATATTCCTGTATGCCTATGGCTGACTTCTACAGCACAGTTCCAGTGACGGGAGAGTCCCCTGTAGAGTACTGGCTTAGGCTGAACAAGGCAGTTGATGCGGCAGAAGAGGGCTTGAAAAGGTTGGGACGGCGCATGGAAGATTCTTGTCAGGAAGTAGCCATGATGTTTGTTAAACACTGCCCAGAACCCACACTTGCTGCTGTTTTCAAGTTTAAAGCACCAGATAAATGGGCAGCCAGTGAGGTTCAAGAGCATATTGATCGCTACCAAATTGAAATGAAAGAAGTGCTTTCCAAGTCGAAGCGCCTCAGACCAATAGCAGTACACACTCAGGCTCCTACACTTGACGAGTCCCCTGTGCAGAAGGACATTACTGTGACCAGACCTACGTGCAACGATGATTGTCTGAAAGTGTTAGTAAGCCTTTTTGATCGTGCACTATCACAGAACAACCATTCTGCACAAAAACCTGCCTTCTCGGATCAGATACAGCATAAGTCTTGCAGGGTCTGCCAGTCATCGGAGCACTCCACTCTCGCACACTGCAGGCAGAAACGTCTATGTCTGGCATGTTTTGAGCCAAATCACATCAAGAGGAACTGTCCTAGGCGGCAGCCTGGCCAAGGTCAGACCAGCACCTCCCCTCCCCAAAACCCCCAGACGTTAAACTAGTTGGCCCGCATTTGGAGAGGGAATGTGTGGGCACAAAGGAAGAGACCCTCAACAGTGATATTGAGCAGCATTACATAAGAGCATGTGCAGCAGCTCCCACTGGTGCTAAAGTAATAGTGCAAAACACGCAGAGAGTGGGACCCTATGATGAACTCTTTTACACCTCTGTCAGCATAAACAATGGTTTCCAGGTCCAGGGGATGCTTGACTCTGGTTCCATGGCATGCACGCTAAGTGAGCAAGCAGAGCAAAAGATGTTGAATGAGCTCCCAGAACCCATTCCATTGACTCAGGAGGTGGTGTTGGTAGGCTGTGGTGGGTCACTGAGCCGACCCAAGTGCATGTATGAAGTGGAGATGGAACTGTACGGAGAGCGTTGCATCGTGCCTGTTCTTGTGGTGCCCGGTCAACGCGATGACCTGATCATCGGCACAAATGTCATCAGATTTCTGATGCACCAGCTCAAAATAACCAGTGACTATTGGCGCCTTGTGTCCAGTGGCAATCTTCTTCCTGAATGTGAACAGTTTCTCGACCTCATGGCAAATTCATCCAGGTGGAGAGGCAGGGAGCTTCCGGACAGAATCGGCACTGTTAAGCTCCAGCAGTCTGTCACCCTGTTGGCGAGACAAGAACATCTAGTCTGGGGAAAATTGCCAAGTAATGTTCCGATGTCTCCAGGCAGCACAGTGGTAGTTGAGCCCACCACTTCCAGATCCATGCCTCGTAACATCATGGTTGGTCGCGTTATCACACCTTTGTGGGGCGATAGATGGGTTCCTATGAAAGTCACCAACATGTCAAACAAACCCATCACGCTGAAAAGAAACAGTAAACTGGCAGATGTGTCTCCTTGTGTAGCTGTGGAAGATTTTGAGGTTTTCCAGGGCACCAGCCAACCTGAAAGAGACAAACCAAAGACAAGGCCTGACACTGCCAAACCCACAGACTTAAAACAGCGACTGCAACAGGTTGGGCTCAATGATATTGATGTTGATCAGTGCCATGCTGGTCAAGTGGGCAGAGAGAAGCTGGTTGACCTGCTTGAGAGGTACAATGACATTTTCTCCAAACATACACTGGACTGTGGTGAGGCAAAAGGCTTCGTACATCGTATTCGACTCACTGATGAAAGACCTTTCCGCCTCCCTTATCGGCGTGTACCACCAGCCCATTATCAGAAATTGCGACAGGTTCTGTCTGAAATGGAAGAACAAGAGATAATAAGGAAATCAGTGAGTGAATACGCGTCTCCCCTGGTGTTGGTGTGGAAAAAGGATGGCAGTTTGAGGCTTTGCACCGACTTCAGGTGGCTGAATGCAAGGACTTTCAAGGATGCACACCCATTACCACACCAGTCAGACTGTCTAGCAGCCCTGGGTGGAAACACCTACTTCAGCACCATGGACTTGACTTCTGGCTTCTACAACATACCGATGGCAGAGGATGACAAGAAGTACACAGCGTTCACGACCCCAGTGGGACTGTATGAGTACAACAGGATGCCACAAGGCCTGTGCAACAGTCCTGCTTCATTCATGAGAATGATGCTCAGCATATTTGGTGATCTGAACTTCGGCAGTTTATTGTGTTACCTTGACGATTTGCTAGTCTTTGCTGCAACTGAAGAAGAAGCTTTGGAGAGACTTGAGGTTGTCTTCCAGCGGCTCAGGCTTCACAACCTTAAACTGAGCCCTAGAAAATGCCACTTGTTGAGATCTTCAGTAAAGTTTCTTGGTCACATTATAGATGGCAATGGAGTGGCTGTGGACTCGGCAAAAATTGAGGTCATATCTAAAATGTCGAAAGAGGACCTGATGGAGGATGATGGCTGCACACCATCAGTAAAGAGAATAAAATCCTTTCTGGGGATGGTGTTCTACTACCAACACTTCATTCCTAACTGTTCTTCAATAGCCAAGTCATTGTTTGCTCTCACGGCTGGACAAAAGAAACGTGGAAAAGTCCGAACAAGTTCCAACACTGGCTCATTCAGGAAGCTCGGACCCTCTGATTGGACAACTGAATGTGACGTGGCTCTCAGTAACCTGAAGGAAAGTCTTTTGAACTGTGTTGTTCTCTCACACCCAGATTTTTCTCAGCCTCTCATTCTATCCATTGATGCGTCTCTAGACGGGTTAGGGGCTGTGTTATCACAAATACCAGCTGGTGAAACCAAAGCGCGCCCTATCGCTTTTGCCAGTAAAACCCTGAGCAGTTCTCAAAGGAAATATCCAGCTCATAGGCTAGAATTTCTGGCCCTGAAATGGAGTGTGTGTGAGAAATTCAGCCATTGGCTAAAGGCCCGTTCACATAGGACGCGGCATGCGCTGCGCTGCGCTATGAAACCCATTATTGTGTATGGCTTGCGCGTACAACAGCTGATCTGCCGCTGCGCTGAGCAAAGCGCAGCGCAAGCGGCATTTTCCGGCTTGCCGTTCTCGCGCGTGCCGCGGCCAAGGTTAAACATGTTGATTTAGTTTTTTTTAGACACGTGACAGCACGTCACAGCGCACAGCGGCTGCTCTTGCGCGTGCCGCGGTCAAAGTTCAACATGGTTCAACTTTGACCGCGGCAAGCGCAAGAGCAGCCGCGGTGCGCTGTGACATATGTCACAAGCACCCTATGCTTTCAAAAAACAAAAACACAGAATGCACGTGGATCCACAAACGGAACAGCAAGTAGCCTAATTATACCAATGACATAATCAAGCTGACAAGTCCATATATTTGCCATTGTTCATTCCAAGATAGTGAAACTGCTTTGTGTTGTTGTCCATATTTAACAGTTCACTGTAAGTATAGTCTAATGAACAATGCACGTGAGCACTATTCCATATATGTTAAGTATAAGCATTACTGATCTGAGAAATGCGCCAAAGCAATGGAGAATAACTGTAGCATACTGTTGTGAGCTGCAAAAACCAAATACCAAGTTGATTAGCCTAGGCTATATATGGCTCCATACAGGTACTTGTAAGACATATTTGTATTTGTATGTTCATATTATGTAAAATATGTTTGGACTGATTGACACGTCATGTTCGTTTTCATTGAAGTAGGTAATATGCCTTTACACAGAATAATTACCCATTAACAAGCGTACGTCAACTCCAGTTTTGGAGGAATTAATTTTACTACATATGTAGGCTATTAAACAAAGTGTTTTCCAGAGTATGAATGGATGATGATGAATGTATGAATTTAGGCTCATATCTTAGATTTATTATACCCGACTGCAATGACTGCAGACCTCTTATGTATGTAAAATGCAATGACACGTAGTGTTAAAATGCACCATTTAGAAATTAAAATAATCCACACGTCTTCATCTTCATTTTCCTCATTTATTTATTTTTAAACAGGGACAATGTACAATATACATTAACCTTAGACAGGAGAGATGCATTTTACCAGGTTTCCAGTGTAGTCCCTGGGCAGGCTGATGTCAACAAATACATTTACTAACACTTTTACCCCAAAACCAACATTAACATGATGGGAGAGCCGGGACAGTTGAAACGCGGGACAGATGAAACATTCCAGTTTTCTCCGAGTGCAATGATGACAGACAGACTTCCTCAGGTCAACACATAGAGCATGTTAACCTCCTTCTATCAGCCAAATATCTTCCTGTTATTTCCTTTTATCACGGAGTTACAGGCGATAAACCAGTTTTGATGATCGAAAGTAAACGTCATTAGCGGTTACATTTTTTCGATTATTAATGAGTGTTTTTCATTTAAAGGTTTGACTACATGCGGGTTATGTGGGTTATGGGCACTGCACTCCAAATAATTATTTGGAGTGAGTGCAGTGTCCATAACCCACGTAAAAAAACGACATTTTCCACAATAGACATACATAATAAACATTATATTAATGGGAACACCTACTGTTCTAGCTATAAAAAATGGCAGAATCATCCACAGTGCATGATATTTCAATAACCGCTTCATACGCGCTTCATGATGACGGCGATGAGTTGTTAACAGACATTCACAAAGACGTAAAGCCCAGCAACAATCTATGAAACATGACGCACGCCCCACTGTTGCTGTAATAATTCCTGAACGGTTTTGTTCAAAGCTGAAGATGCAGCTGTATTTGACAGATGACAGGTGGAGGTTGCTAGTGACAAAATATTAGCTTTCAGTGCGAAACCATCGCTTTGTAAATTACGTTTAATTAAAAAGTGTTTCAACTGTCCCGGCTCTCCCCTACCCTTCATTCATTTACAGATATGCTCCCACATACACATCAGTTACTATACATTATGTGAACATGTTTGTTTTAAAAGAAGACATTTATTTATTTTTTTCTATTTAGAGGAGTGTAAGAAAAGGTGGAAGAACCTAAGGGACGGGTACATAAAGGAGAGGAGGCAACAGAGAGACAAAAAAGTGGTGCATGGGGCAGACCAACAAAGTACTTGGAAGTACTTTTCCATACTGTCTTTTCTGGAGCCACACGTCAGGGAGAGACAGATTGTAGAACTGGGGTATCGGAATGTTGTTCGTATCCGGGAAATCGTAGAACCGACTCTCGTCAGCAGACTGTCAAATTGCTCCCTGTTGAGCCAAAAGTAGCCCTAGAACCGGTCAAAGTGCGGAGCTCCTTCACCAGCCGGAATTCCCCCAACTGCTGTCTGGACCTGAGGGTCTCGTGCACCCACACCCTTGTTGCTGCGGCTGCCTTCCTCCGTCTTCTCCTCTCAATCAGGGCAACTGCCAAAGCTTTCTTTTGGTTGACAGAAAGAAACCTCTTCGCCACCAAATAACAGGTGTATACACAATGTCGCATGTAACGCACATCTGATGTCAACACCGGACGCAGACGTGACGTGATTTAAATATTGTCGCATGTATGACGTAAATTTCGTAACTCTGCCTCTTCTGCGCTGAGCCCGCTGAGCCCCGCGGCAAGCACAACGAAAGTTATTTCGGGAAAAGGACAACCTAGCGGCGAGCGCAGCGCATGCCGCGTCCTATGTGAACGGGCCTTAAGAGGTCACTCTTTCACAGTATGGACTGATAACAACCCTCTTACCTATATCATGACGAAACCTAAGCTTGATGCTTGTGAGCAGCGCTGGGTGTCCAAACTAGCCCCTTACACATTTGACCTGAGACACATACCTGGCACCAAGAATGTGGTCGCAGATGCACTCAGCCGCGACCCCTTTGCGAAAACAATCAGTCACAGAGTCATCACAGAGCAGTACGCTAACCTTCTTGCTGAGGCTGAGGGTGTGAGTCATGATGGCATTCAAGACACCTTCAGATTAAAGGTTCAGTGTCAGCAGGTGAAGAAATCGACCTATAAGGGAATGAAGCTGCAGTCTGACTACTTCAAGTGTCACTGTGATGTTGGGGCTGTTAAGGCTCTCATGGGTGTTCACGATCATTGGGAAGTTGCTGCTGAGACAAGAGCTGTGGAGTTAATTCAGTCTGTCCAGGATCTGCCACCGCCAGGGCAAGACACCCTCCCTATGTTCACATTAGAGGAACTCCAGCGCAGCCAGGAACTAGACCCCTCCATCTCGACTATCATGCCATTTGTCATACGCGGAAGGCGTCCCTCTAGGCGTGAAAGACCTAAATGTGACGCAAAAGTGATGGTGCTCATCAAACAGTGGGAGAGATTAAAGGTTCGAAATGGTGTCCTCTACCGGGTAACTAAGGACCACATCAGTAAACAAAAGAGACACCAGTATGTTCTACCTGACAGCCTCAAAGAAAAAGCATTGCAAGGCATTCATGATGCAGCTGGACATCAGGGGCAAGCAAGGACCCTGCATCTAGCACGGCAGCGGTTCTTTTGGCCTAAGATGGAGTCTGACGTGAAGGAGTATGTCAAGTGTTGTCAAAGGTGCATCCTGGCTAAAACACCAGATCCCTCTGCTCGAGCCCCACTTGAAAGTATCAGAACGTCCGCTCCTATGGAGCTAGTGTGTCTGGACTTCTGGAGTGCAGAGGACAGTAAGCAGCATTCAGTGGATGTTCTTGTTGTGACAGACCATTTTACCAAGTTGGCTCATGCTTTCCCATGCATCAATCAAACTGCAAAACAGGTGGCCAAGAAGTTGTGGGACTGTGTTTTCTGTGTGTATGGGTTTCCTGAACGTGTCCACTCTGATCAGGGAGCCAATTTTGAAAGTGAGCTCATAGCAGAACTGCTCAGGCTTTCCGGTGTCTCCAAGTCACACACTACTGCATATCACCCCATGGGGAATGGAGGAACTGAGAGGTTCAATCGAACGCTTGGAAGCATGCTGCGATCCCTTCCCCTTAAAGAGAAACATAAGTGGCCTCAACAGATACAGACATTGACATTTGCTTACAATGCGACAGTACATGAAACCACAGGATACCCACCGTTCCAGCTTATGTTCGGTTGCATTCCAAGACTTCCTGTGGACGTGATGTTCAAACAAGTGTTGCACGATCCAGTGGTTGTTGATTACAAAGGCTACGTGAAAACACTAATGTCCCATCTTCATGAAGCGGTCAGAATTGCTCAAACGCATGCTGTCAGAGAACAGGATAAACAAGCAAAGGGCTACAACAGGAAGGTGAAAGGCACTCATCTAAACATAGGAGACAGAGTACTTGTGGCAAACAAAGGAGAGAGAGGAAAGAAGAAGCTGGCTGACAAATGGAATGCAACAGTGTACACAGTCAAAGACCGAAACTTGCAGACCCACACATACAAGCTGGAGGATGGAACAGGCAGCACAAAAGTAGTGCACCGTAATCTCCTTTTAGACATCAGTTTCCTACCTGTGGGGACACCTGAAGGGGAATTGTGTGATGCTGGGTCAGAGGAAAGACTTTGTGCAAATGACTCGTTGGACTCGTTAGTGGAGGAGGATTCAGCCAGCAGAACCAGTTCATGGATAATAAGTGGATCAGAGGACACACAGAGTCAGGAGACACTGAGTGAGTGGCTGCTGGACCAGTCAAGTCAGGAAGCTTCAGAGTTGGACTATGAAAGGCAGACTGTGGATCATATCCAGGGCTCTCGATGTGACCAAAGCCACACAGGCAGAGACTTTGATCTGGACAGTTTAGTTGCAGAACCTGTCTCAGACTTACTTCCCACTCACTTATACTCAGCAGACACAGAGCAGGTAGTCAGGACTCGAGCAGGCAGGGTCAGTAAAAGGGTTAATCGACTCATTGAGTCTATGGTTCAAAAGCCTCTTGGTTTCAGAGACTTAGCAATTTCCGTTCGCAGAAAGTCTCAGTCACTTCTAACATTGTTTTAGAGGGACAGATATGTTTTACTTTACTTTACATGTGTACTTGTGGATATGCATTTGAAGGGTGTTATGATTAATGCAATGTATATAAAGTGCGTAATGTACATTGAAGTGACCAGATGTTTGTATGGTGTAAAAGGCATCATATTAATCTAGGAAGGGGCTAAGGCTTGATCACCCTTGGTTCCCTCTGAGCCGTTAGTAGGCAGCTAATACAGCTGATGTCAGAGTTTAGAACTCTTCAGTAAACCCTGGTCAGGTTTTTACGCTCAGTGTTAATCGTCCTCATGTTGCCATTTGTTTATCCTGAAGGTATGGTCTGGATTTTGGTGAAATCTAGGAGGGGTGGATGTAACCGATGTGTTCTTACTGTTTGTTATATTTCACCAAAAAATCCATCTTTGTTGACATTTTGTTATTTTTTTTCCATATGAATCTGGTTTTGTGTGTATTTATTTTGGGGAGCTGTTATTTTGTTAATTTTATTCTGGCGGTGTGACCATTTGCCTGTTAGTGATGTCACTTCCTGTGTTGTTGCGCTATTCTCCTCAGTAGCGTTACGCTATGGTGAGGAGAGGTAAGACAATCTGAGCGCTCTGGTTCAAAGTGACTCAAAACATGTTAAAATCGCTAAGTAGAAGCTCTTGCTATACTTTAACTGTCATAAGTTTTGTTCTTTGTTATGGTGATATTTGTTTGAATGTGTACATACGGTTTTATTGTGTACGGCACTTCTTGTGTGAGATGCTAGCTCACTTCTCTCAGGCTAGCTTAATGAAGAGCACATGGGTGGATTCTTATGCGCTGGCTCTTTTCTCCCTCTCATTTAAAGGTGTGCGTGTAGGAACCCAGAGCTGCTGTACTGATTTAATTGTGTGTTGTACACAGGTACGTGGGTACTCCCCTTGTTTTTTGTGATGAAAATGTTATTTTTATACATGTAGTTTTTTTGTTTGTTCATGTTTATATTTTAAATTTATTAATGAAATATAAAAATTGCCATTGGTATGTGGGGAAATAGTTTTGATTTTATAATGAGATTTTTACTATACGATCACATTGAAATGTATTTTGTTACATTATTTTAATAAGAACACTGCACATGTTATTGAGTAGCGTTACGCTATGGTGAGGAGAGGTGTGCGTGTAGGAACCCAGAGCTGCTGTACTGATTTAATTGTGTGTTGTACACAGGTATTCAAAATAAACCCCCTGTCTAACTGGCAAAGCAGAAGATGTCTGTCGTCCATTACTACGCAGAGTCAAATTAGAGGAGTGTCAGGCCAAGCCGGCTACAGTGGTGCCGTGACCCGGATCCACACTGCTTCAGGCTGTTTCGCCGCTACGTCTGGAGTCGTGGATCAACACCAGTTTGGTCACCAGAGGTTGCTACTTGACACTCATTCATGTTAAAAGTCATTTATAGCATTGGAAGAGAAAAAGAAAAGAAAGGGGTTTTGAAACTGTTCATTCTGTTTTTGCTGTCTTAAGAGTAAAAGTTGTCGTTTCAACATATTGTATTGTGTATGGATAAGCGTACAGATAAAATGACAAATGCTACTGGGGAAATGGCTGAGGACAGTGTAACAGGTGGCAGTTTTAGCTTTGGTCTTGGGAGGGGGAGAGCGATCCGTGGGTTGCCCTGTACTCCGTTGCGAGGTGCTAGTGATGTAGGCTCACCAGCTTTTAGTTCCACCCGCATACTTGGTCAGGCAGCTAGCCATAGTCAGGGTGATACGCTTTCATCTTTCCCAGCCACTAATGATCCAGATTTAAATAGCTTGATAACACATATCGCTCAGCAGGTAGGGCAGACTATAAGAGATCAGTTAAAAGGTGAATGTGAAGGGAACAATTTTAGTGGTGCGCAAGCTCAGAGCAGTGCAGACCAGCCATTCAGTGACTCCACTTACCTCAACTTGACCGGTGCAAAGCTCATCCTACAGTCAGATGTGAGAGAGCCTCCCGCCTTCAGGGGAGATGGGTCTGACAAGAACACAGTCTGTGAGTGGGAAGATTCAATGGAAGTGTATCTCCGGAAACGTGGCATACCTCTGAAAGACCAGCATTTGGAGATAATGTCTAAGTTAATGGGCAAGGCTAAAGACATTGTGAGGATAACTTTGAGAAGCAGCCCATCCATGAAGCCTCAAGAAAAACCAAAAGTCATCTATGACATCCTCCGGCAACATTTCAGTGAAATGACATATTCCTGTATGCCTATGGCTGACTTCTACAGCACAGTTCCAGTGACGGGAGAGTCCCCTGTAGAGTACTGGCTTAGGCTGAACAAGGCAGTTGATGCGGCAGAAGAGGGCTTGAAAAGGTTGGGACGGCGCATGGAAGATTCTTGTCAGGAAGTAGCCATGATGTTTGTTAAACACTGCCCAGAACCCACACTTGCTGCTGTTTTCAAGTTTAAAGCACCAGATAAATGGGCAGCCAGTGAGGTTCAAGAGCATATTGATCGCTACCAAATTGAAATGAAAGAAGTGCTTTCCAAGTCGAAGCGCCTCAGACCAATAGCAGTACACACTCAGGCTCCTACACTTGACGAGTCCCCTGTGCAGAAGGACATTACTGTGACCAGACCTACGTGCAACGATGATTGTCTGAAAGTGTTAGTAAGCCTTTTTGATCGTGCACTATCACAGAACAACCATTCTGCACAAAAACCTGCCTTCTCGGATCAGATACAGCATAAGTCTTGCAGGGTCTGCCAGTCATCGGAGCACTCCACTCTCGCACACTGCAGGCAGAAACGTCTATGTCTGGCATGTTTTGAGCCAAATCACATCAAGAGGAACTGTCCTAGGCGGCAGCCTGGCCAAGGTCAGACCAGCACCTCCCCTCCCCAAAACCCCCAGACGTTAAACTAGTTGGCCCGCATTTGGAGAGGGAATGTGTGGGCACAAAGGAAGAGACCCTCAACAGTGATATTGAGCAGCATTACATAAGAGCATGTGCAGCAGCTCCCACTGGTGCTAAAGTAATAGTGCAAAACACGCAGAGAGTGGGACCCTATGATGAACTCTTTTACACCTCTGTCAGCATAAACAATGGTTTCCAGGTCCAGGGGATGCTTGACTCTGGTTCCATGGCATGCACGCTAAGTGAGCAAGCAGAGAAAAAGATGTTGAATGAGCTCCCAGAACCCATTCCATTGACTCAGGAGGTGGTGTTGGTAGGCTGTGGTGGGTCACTGAGCCGACCCAAGTGCATGTATGAAGTGGAGATGGAACTGTACGGAGAGCGTTGCATCGTGCCTGTTCTTGTGGTGCCCGGTCAACGCGATGACCTGATCATCGGCACAAATGTCATCAGATTTCTGATGCACCAGCTCAAAATAACCAGTGACTATTGGCGCCTTGTGTCCAGTGGCAATCTTCTTCCTGAATGTGAACAGTTTCTCGACCTCATGGCAAATTCATCCAGGTGGAGAGGCAGGGAGCTTCCGGACAGAATCGGCACTGTTAAGCTCCAGCAGTCTGTCACCCTGTTGGCGAGACAAGAACATCTAGTCTGGGGAAAATTGCCAAGTAATGTTCCGATGTCTCCAGGCAGCACAGTGGTAGTTGAGCCCACCACTTCCAGATCCATGCCTCGTAACATCATGGTTGGTCGCGTTATCACACCTTTGTGGGGCGATAGATGGGTTCCTATGAAAGTCACCAACATGTCAAACAAACCCATCACGCTGAAAAGAAACAGTAAACTGGCAGATGTGTCTCCTTGTGTAGCTGTGGAAGATTTTGAGGTTTTCCAGGGCACCAGCCAACCTGAAAGAGACAAACCAAAGACAAGGCCTGACACTGCCAAACCCACAGACTTAAAACAGCGACTGCAACAGGTTGGGCTCAATGATATTGATGTTGATCAGTGCCATGCTGGTCAAGTGGGCAGAGAGAAGCTGGTTGACCTGCTTGAGAGGTACAATGACATTTTCTCCAAACATACACTGGACTGTGGTGAGGCAAAAGGCTTCGTACATCGTATTCGACTCACTGATGAAAGACCTTTCCGCCTCCCTTATCGGCGTGTACCACCAGCCCATTATCAGAAATTGCGACAGGTTCTGTCTGAAATGGAAGAACAAGAGATAATAAGGAAATCAGTGAGTGAATACGCGTCTCCCCTGGTGTTGGTGTGGAAAAAGGATGGCAGTTTGAGGCTTTGCACCGACTTCAGATGGCTGAATGCAAGGACTTTCAAGGATGCACACCCATTACCACACCAGTCAGACTGTCTAGCAGCCCTGGGTGGAAACACCTACTTCAGCACCATGGACTTGACTTCTGGCTTCTACAACATACCGATGGCAGAGGATGACAAGAAGTACACAGCGTTCACGACCCCAGTGGGACTGTATGAGTACAACAGGATGCCACAAGGCCTGTGCAACAGTCCTGCTTCATTCATGAGAATGATGCTCAGCATATTTGGTGATCTGAACTTCGGCAGTTTATTGTGTTACCTTGACGATTTGCTAGTCTTTGCTGCAACTGAAGAAGAAGCTTTGGAGAGACTTGAGGTTGTCTTCCAGCGGCTCAGGCTTCACAACCTTAAACTGAGCCCTAGAAAATGCCACTTGTTGAGATCTTCAGTAAAGTTTCTTGGTCACATTATAGATGGCAATGGAGTGGCTGTGGACTCGGCAAAAATTGAGGTCATATCTAAAATGTCGAAAGAGGACCTGATGGAGGATGATGGCTGCACACCATCAGTAAAGAGAATAAAATCCTTTCTGGGGATGGTGTTCTACTACCAACACTTCATTCCTAACTGTTCTTCAATAGCCAAGTCATTGTTTGCTCTCACGGCTGGACAAAAGAAACGTGGAAAAGTCCGAACAAGTTCCAACACTGGCTCATTCAGGAAGCTCGGACCCTCTGATTGGACAACTGAATGTGACGTGGCTCTCAGTAACCTGAAGGAAAGTCTTTTGAACTGTGTTGTTCTCTCACACCCAGATTTTTCTCAGCCTCTCATTCTATCCATTGATGCGTCTCTAGACGGGTTAGGGGCTGTGTTATCACAAATACCAGCTGGTGAAACCAAAGCGCGCCCTATCGCTTTTGCCAGTAAAACCCTGAGCAGTTCTCAAAGGAAATATCCAGCTCATAGGCTAGAATTTCTGGCCCTGAAATGGAGTGTGTGTGAGAAATTCAGCCATTGGCTAAAGGCCCGTTCACATAGGACGCGGCATGCGCTGCGCTGCGCTATGAAACCCATTATTGTGTATGGCTTGCGCGTACAACAGCTGATCTGCCGCTGCGCTGAGCAAAGCGCAGCGCAAGCGGCATTTTCCGGCTTGCCGTTCTCGCGCGTGCCGCGGCCAAGGTTAAACATGTTGATTTAGTTTTTTTTAGACACGTGACAGCACGTCACAGCGCACAGCGGCTGCTCTTGCGCGTGCCGCGGTCAAAGTTCAACATGGTTCAATTTTGACCGCGGCAAGCGCAAGAGCAGCCGCGGTGCGCTGTGACATATGTCACAAGCACCCTATGCTTTCAAAAAACAAAAACACAGAATGCACGTGGATCCACAAACGGAACAGCAAGTAGCCTAATTATACCAATGACATAATCAAGCTGACAAGTCCATATATTTGCCATTGTTCATTCCAAGATAGTGAAACTGCTTTGTGTTGTTGTCCATATTTAACAGTTCACTGTAAGTATAGTCTAATGAACAATGCACGTGAGCACTATTCCATATATG
Source organism: Gymnocephalus cernua (assembly GCA_023631565.1). NCBI lineage: Eukaryota > Metazoa > Chordata > Actinopteri > Perciformes > Percidae > Gymnocephalus > Gymnocephalus cernua. The sequence continues at coordinate 24,173,966 of CM042445.1, forward strand.
TTAAGTATAAGCATTACTGATCTGAGAAATGCGCCAAAGCAATGGAGAATAACTGTAGCATACTGTTGTGAGCTGCAAAAACCAAATACCAAGTTGATTAGCCTAGGCTATATATGGCTCCATACAGGTACTTGTAAGACATATTTGTATTTGTATGTTCATATTATGTAAAATATGTTTGGACTGATTGACACGTCATGTTCGTTTTCATTGAAGTAGGTAATATGCCTTTACACAGAATAATTACCCATTAACAAGCGTACGTCAACTCCAGTTTTGGAGGAATTAATTGTACTACATATGTAGGCTATTAAACAAAGTGTTTTCCAGAGTATGAATGGATGATGATGAATGTATGAATTTAGGCTCATATCTTAGATTTATTATACCCGACTGCAATGACTGCAGACCTCTTATGTATGTAAAATGCAATGACACGTAGTGTTAAAATGCACCATTTAGAAATTAAAATAATCCACACGTCTTCATCTTCATTTTCCTCATTTATTTATTTTTAAACAGGGACAATGTACAATATACATTAACCTTAGACAGGAGAGATGCATTTTACCAGGTTTCCAGTGTAGTCCCTGGGCAGGCTGATGTCAACAAATACATTTACTAACACTTTTACCCCAAAACCAACATTAACATGATGGGAGAGCCGGGACAGTTGAAACGCGGGACAGATGAAACATTCCAGTTTTCTCCGAGTGCAATGATGACAGACAGACTTCCTCAGGTCAACACATAGAGCATGTTAACCTCCTTCTATCAGCCAAATATCTTCCTGTTATTTCCTTTTATCACGGAGTTACAGGCGATAAACCAGTTTTGATGATCGAAAGTAAACGTCATTAGCGGTTACATTTTTTCGATTATTAATGAGTGTTTTTCATTTAAAGGTTTGACTACATGCGGGTTATGTGGGTTATGGGCACTGCACTCCAAATAATTATTTGGAGTGAGTGCAGTGTCCATAACCCACGTAAAAAAACGACATTTTCCACAATAGACATACATAATAAACATTATATTAATGGGAACACCTACTGTTCTAGCTATAAAAAATGGCAGAATCATCCACAGTGCATGATATTTCAATAACCGCTTCATACGCGCTTCATGATGACGGCGATGAGTTGTTAACAGACATTCACAAAGACGTAAAGCCCAGCAACAATCTATGAAACATGACGCACGCCCCACTGTTGCTGTAATAATTCCTGAACGGTTTTGTTCAAAGCTGAAGATGCAGCTGTATTTGACAGATGACAGGTGGAGGTTGCTAGTGACAAAATATTAGCTTTCAGTGCGAAACCATCGCTTTGTAAATTACGTTTAATTAAAAAGTGTTTCAACTGTCCCGGCTCTCCCCTACCCTTCATTCATTTACAGATATGCTCCCACATACACATCAGTTACTATACATTATGTGAACATGTTTGTTTTAAAAGAAGACATTTATTTATTTTTTTCTATTTAGAGGAGTGTAAGAAAAGGTGGAAGAACCTAAGGGACGGGTACATAAAGGAGAGGAGGCAACAGAGAGACAAAAAAGTGGTGCATGGGGCAGACCAACAAAGTACTTGGAAGTACTTTTCCATACTGTCTTTTCTGGAGCCACACGTCAGGGAGAGACAGATTGTAGAACTGGGGTATCGGAATGTTGTTCGTATCCGGGAAATCGTAGAACCGACTCTCGTCAGCAGACTGTCAAATTGCTCCCTGTTGAGCCAAAAGTAGCCCTGGAACCGGTCAAAGTGCGGAGCTCCTTCACCAGCCGGAATTCCCCCAACTGCTGTCTGGACCTGAGGGTCTCGTGCACCCACACCCTTGTTGCTGCGGCTGCCTTCCTCCGTCTTCTCCTCTCAATCAGGGCAACTGCCAAAGCTTTCTTTTGGTTGACAGAAAGAAACCTCTTCGCCACCAAATAACAGGTGTATACACAATGTCGCATGTAATGCACATCTGATGTCAACACCGGACGCAGACGTGACGTGATTTAAATATTGTCGCATGTATGACGTAAATTTCGTAACTCTGCCTCTTCTGCGCTGAGCCCGCTGAGCCCCGCGGCAAGCACAACGAAAGTTATTTCGGGAAAAGGACAACCTAGCGGCGAGCGCAGCGCATGCCGCGTCCTATGTGAACGGGCCTTAAGAGGTCACTCTTTCACAGTATGGACTGATAACAACCCTCTTACCTATATCATGACGAAACCTAAGCTTGATGCTTGTGAGCAGCGCTGGGTGTCCAAACTAGCCCCTTACACATTTGACCTGAGACACATACCTGGCACCAAGAATGTGGTCGCAGATGCACTCAGCCGCGACCCCTTTGCGAAAACAATCAGTCACAGAGTCATCACAGAGCAGTACGCTAACCTTCTTGCTGAGGCTGAGGGTGTGAGTCATGATGGCATTCAAGACACCTTCAGATTAAAGGTTCAGTGTCAGCAGGTGAAGAAATCGACCTATAAGGGAATGAAGCTGCAGTCTGACTACTTCAAGTGTCACTGTGATGTTGGGGCTGTTAAGGCTCTCATGGGTGTTCACGATCATTGGGAAGTTGCTGCTGAGACAAGAGCTGTGGAGTTAATTCAGTCTGTCCAGGATCTGCCACCGCCAGGGCAAGACACCCTCCCTATGTTCACATTAGAGGAACTCCAGCGCAGCCAGGAACTAGACCCCTCCATCTCGACTATCATGCCATTTGTCATACGCGGAAGGCGTCCCTCTAGGCGTGAAAGACCTAAATGTGACGCAAAAGTGATGGTGCTCATCAAACAGTGGGAGAGATTAAAGGTTCGAAATGGTGTCCTCTACCGGGTAACTAAGGACCACATCAGTAAACAAAAGAGACACCAGTATGTTCTACCTGACAGCCTCAAAGAAAAAGCATTGCAAGGCATTCATGATGCAGCTGGACATCAGGGGCAAGCAAGGACCCTGCATCTAGCACGGCAGCGGTTCTTTTGGCCTAAGATGGAGTCTGACGTGAAGGAGTATGTCAAGTGTTGTCAAAGGTGCATCCTGGCTAAAACACCAGATCCCTCTGCTCGAGCCCCACTTGAAAGTATCAGAACGTCCGCTCCTATGGAGCTAGTGTGTCTGGACTTCTGGAGTGCAGAGGACAGTAAGCAGCATTCAGTGGATGTTCTTGTTGTGACAGACCATTTTACCAAGTTGGCTCATGCTTTCCCATGCATCAATCAAACTGCAAAACAGGTGGCCAAGAAGTTGTGGGACTGTGTTTTCTGTGTGTATGGGTTTCCTGAACGTGTCCACTCTGATCAGGGAGCCAATTTTGAAAGTGAGCTCATAGCAGAACTGCTCAGGCTTTCCGGTGTCTCCAAGTCACACACTACTGCATATCACCCCATGGGGAATGGAGGAACTGAGAGGTTCAATCGAACGCTTGGAAGCATGCTGCGATCCCTTCCCCTTAAAGAGAAACATAAGTGGCCTCAACAGATACAGACATTGACATTTGCTTACAATGCGACAGTACATGAAACCACAGGATACGCACCGTTCCAGCTTATGTTCGGTCGCATTCCAAGACTTCCTGTGGACGTGATGTTCAAACAAGTGTTGCACGATCCAGTGGTTGTTGATTACAAAGGCTACGTGAAAACACTAATGTCCCATCTTCATGAAGCGGTCAGAATTGCTCAAACGCATGCTGTCAGAGAACAGGATAAACAAGCAAAGGGCTACAACAGGAAGGTGAAAGGCACTCATCTAAACATAGGAGACAGAGTACTTGTGGCAAACAAAGGAGAGAGAGGAAAGAAGAAGCTGGCTGACAAATGGAATGCAACAGTGTACACAGTCAAAGACCGAAACTTGCAGACCCACACATACAAGCTGGAGGATGGAACAGGCAGCACAAAAGTAGTGCACCGTAATCTCCTTTTAGACATCAGTTTCCTACCTGTGGGGACACCTGAAGGGGAATTGTGTGATGCTGGGTCAGAGGAAAGACTTTGTGCAAATGACTCGTTGGACTCGTTAGTGGAGGAGGATTCAGCCAGCAGAACCAGTTCATGGATAATAAGTGGATCAGAGGACACACAGAGTCAGGAGACACTGAGTGAGTGGCTGCTGGACCAGTCAAGTCAGGAAGCTTCAGAGTTGGACTATGAAAGGCAGACTGTGGATCATATCCAGGGCTCTCGATGTGACCAAAGCCACACAGGCAGAGACTTTGATCTGGACAGTTTAGTTGCAGAACCTGTCTCAGACTTACTTCCCACTCACTTATACTCAGCAGACACAGAGCAGGTAGTCAGGACTCGAGCAGGCAGGGTCAGTAAAAGGGTTAATCGACTCATTGAGTCTATGGTTCAAAAGCCTCTTGGTTTCAGAGACTTAGCAATTTCCGTTCGCAGAAAGTCTCAGTCACTTCTAACATTGTTTTAGAGGGACAGATATGTTTTACTTTACTTTACATATGTACTTGTGGATATGCATTTGAAGGGTGTTATGATTAATGCAATGTATATAAAGTGCGTAATGTACATTGAAGTGACCAGATGTTTGTATGGTGTAAAAGGCATCATATTAATCTAGGAAGGGGCTAAGGCTTGATCACCCTTGGTTCCCTCTGAGCCGTTAGTAGGCAGCTAATACAGCTGATGTCAGAGTTTAGAACTCTTCAGTAAACCCTGGTCAGGTTTTTACGCTCAGTGTTAATCGTCCTCATGTTGCCATTTGTTTATCCTGAAGGTATGGTCTGGATTTTGGTGAAATCTAGGAGGGGTGGATGTAACCGATGTGTTCTTACTGTTTGTTATATTTCACCAAAAAATCCATCTTTGTTGACATTTTGTTATTTTTTTTCCATATGAATCTGGTTTTGTGTGTATTTATTTTGGGGAGCTGTTATTTTGTTAATTTTATTCTGGCGGTGTGACCATTTGCCTGTTAGTGATGTCACTTCCTGTGTTGTTGCGCTATTCTCCTCAGTAGCGTTACGCTATGGTGAGGAGAGGTAAGACAATCTGAGCGCTCTGGTTCAAAGTGACTCAAAACATGTTAAAATCGCTAAGTAGAAGCTCTTGCTATACTTTAACTGTCATAAGTTTTGTTCTTTGTTATGGTGATATTTGTTTGAATGTGTACATACGGTTTTATTGTGTACGGCACTTCTTGTGTGAGATGCTAGCTCACTTCTCTCAGGCTAGCTTAATGAAGAGCACATGGGTGGATTCTTATGCGCTGGCTCTTTTCTCCCTCTCATTTAAAGGTGTGCGTGTAGGAACCCAGAGCTGCTGTACTGATTTAATTGTGTGTTGTACACAGGTACGTGGGTACTCCCCTTGTTTTTTGTGATGAAAATGTTATTTTTATACATGTAGTTTTTTTGTTTGTTCATGTTTATATTTTAAATTTATTAATGAAATATAAAAATTGCCATTGGTATGTGGGGAAATAGTTTTGATTTTATAATGAGATTTTTACTATACGATCACATTGAAATGTATTTTGTTACATTATTTTAATAAGAACACTGCACATGTTATTGAGTAGCGTTACGCTATGGTGAGGAGAGGTGTGCGTGTAGGAACCCAGAGCTGCTGTACTGATTTAATTGTGTGTTGTACACAGGTATTCAAAATAAACCCCCTGTCTAACTGGCAAAGCAGAAGATGTCTGTCGTCCATTACTACGCAGAGTCAAATTAGAGGAGTGTCAGGCCAAGCCGGCTACACTTGCTCTAGTAGTTTGTGTTTAACGCAAGAAACTAAACGTCCCTTGGACAACATTTTGAGAGTGTTGTGTTTAAAAGGTAACAGTCACCTTTTATATCCAAGCATTGAGGGAGGATTTAAAGCTGCAAATTGGCTCATATGGGTCCAATATCTCTGCTATAAAGTTATAGCCCAGGGTAACCATTTTTGGTTCCCAGAACGTTAGTTTTTGGTTACATCGAACGTTCTCACCCCACTAACACAAAACGTTTAGAGAACGTTAGATAACGTTAGTTTTTGGTTATCTAAAGGTTAGTTCGAACCAAACCAAAAACTAACATGGAGGTAACGTTTCCTCAGGGTTATAATGTTCCCTCAAAGTTAGGGAAACCAACCAACTGAAACGTTTTCCTGTGGTTGCGCTGTAACCTCCACACAATGTTCCCGTTTAGTTGTTTTTGGTTGTTCTGAGTGCGGTTTTGAAAATGTTTATTCAAACCAGCTCAAATGATTGGTCTTATAAAATTTAGCTAAGTAAGATAAACAGCATAGCAAGAAAATATATGTATTTTTAGGCTGATATCAATTTTGCTAAAAAACTCAAACTCAAACTTCAAAACTGTTATCTCGTGATAACGACTTATTAATTCGTTATCTCGAAGTTTGTTTTCTTGAGATTTTGTTTTTGTTTTCTCAAGATTTTTTTTTTATGGATTTTTTTTTTTGTGTGTGTGCCTAAGACACCCTTCCATTTAACCTGGGGAATGTGCTCCATGGGCGGATAGAGGTCTGCCGTTTCTCCCTTTTCTTCTCCAAGTTAAATTGAACGCTGTTTTAGTGGGATTTTTCCCGGGTATTTGACCGGAGAAGAGGAGGAAGAAACCGCAGACCTCTATCCGCTCATGGAGCCTCTTCCTCGGGTTAAATGGAAGGGTGATAGTGGGATTTTTTTCCAAGTATTTGACCGGAGAAGTAGAGGGAGAAACGGCAGATTTCTATCCGCTTATGGAGCCGCATTCCCCGGGTTAAATGGAAGGGTGTCTTAGGCAAAAAAAAAAAAAAAAAATCTTGAGAAAACAAAAAAAAGAAATTTGGAGAAAACAAAAACAAAATCTCGAGAAAACAAACTTTGTTATATCGAGATAACGAATTAATAAGTCGTTATCACGAGATAGTGCATAAAAAAAATTCCATGGCTTCCGTAGTTTTTAACTGTATTAGATGAAACTACTTAAAAGTCTGGACCAGTCTATCAATACAACGATTTTCACAACTATGAAAATTCACCTCTTCATTTCACTTCTAACAAGTGGCTCGGTTTAGTGTACAAAGCCAACCGTTACACCCCCGCGCCAGTAGGGGGAAGGCAGTCTGCTTTCAGGTGATCGAAGGTCTGTCCTAACTTCCGTATGTACACCGGCGAACAGTGCATGCTCCGTTCGTTTTGGTCCCAAATTCGAACTAAAATACTGCCATTGACTAAAACATATGCTGACTACACCTCACCGGCAGTGTTATAACGCAAGGTAGGACAAAGATGCTAACGCGGGAAACAGCTAGCTAGCTAGCCTATGGATACATCAAAGTTGGCGACAGAGACTGAACCTTCCCTCTGTGATGTTTTAGACGACATAAGGAACATGGACAACAAGGTGAGAGATTTTGGTAAACAACAGGGCTTGAGAGGTCGCACATGCGCCCAAATTTTGTAAGGGTGCGACTAACATTTTTCTTAGGTCGCACCGGTGCACCTATCGTCCTCTCCGCTGCGTTACATGACCCATTTCTTCTGTAAAGCCGTGCCCGTGTTTGGATCTCTCCTCTTACTCTCCGCGCAGCCCCGCCCCCATTCACTCAGACACACACGGACTCCCGTGCAACATGGAGAGACACGGCGTCGGTCCACACTGCGACATTTGTCTACAGTTTTAATTGTTATTAACACAGCTGTATATTGTTAAGCATGAGAGGGAAACCTGTATTTGTACCAGTGTTTCCGCTGCTAACTGTGTTACTGCGGCCGCCGCACGGCCAGGGCCGCCTTAACCTAATGCTAGGCCCCGGGGCTGAGAGGTTTTGTAGGCCCCCCATCCCATCGATTTACAGAGTCTCATTTTAAAAAAGTGTAATATCTAGGTAATCTATATCACAAAATGCATTAGTTTCTTTCGAGGCATACAACAGTGAGTTTTCCCTCTTTGAGCCAGACATCACCATAAGTCCACCTGAGCATAAACACAAGATACTTTATGTAACAACCACACACAGCAACTTATGGTGATGATAAAACCAAAATGTGTGAAAGTATGATTTCAAACGATATTATGAAAAACATCACCAACCATCACCTGTCTGCACAAACATTAATAACTGATAACATCATTAGCAAAGAACAGCAACAGATCAAAGTAGGAGCCTCTTCTCTGGCCTCAGCAAGCCCTGTGAACCAATCACATGCACCTGCTGGCAGGAGCTGGATTTTATATTTTTTAAATGATTACTATTTCGCTGTGTGACATTATTTATATTTTTGTATATCAAATAATGAGGCAAATAGCAAAAAAATGGTTATGGATAGGTTCTAAAATATAGCCTACTAAAAATGAACCGTTATAGCTGATAGAGGTGACAGTGAAAGTGCATTCCCACTGGCCTAGGAGGGGTAAGGGGAGTGATGCAAGCACGGCAACGGTCTTTATAGCATTAAAATCAGAAGAGAAATACGCCAAAAAAAGTATGAACTATATACTAAATCTAATATAGCCTATGTCATAATTTAAACAAGTCTCCCGAAGGTCTCTCTCTCTCTCTCTCTCTCTATCTATCTCTCTCTCTCTCTCTCTCTCTCTCTCTAGATGCCTGTGTGTGTGTGTGTGTGTGTGTGTGTGTGTGTGTGTGTGTGTGTGTGTGTGTGTGTGTGTGTGTGTGTGTGTGTGTGTGTGTGTGTGTGTGTGTGTGTGTGTGTGTGTGTGTGTGTGTGTGTGTGTGTGTGCGCGCGCGCGCGCGCGCGACCGACCAGGCGCTTGTGGAGTCTAACGGTAAAAAGACAGTTAACCACACGTTCCCGTTACTCTTATGATGGACAAGGTTTGTGATATTTAAACAAACAATCAGTCAACGGTGAAATAAAAGCCTCTTATTTACGAGATCGGTCTGACAGACCGGCAACTTACATCGGGGCGTCCCAGCATGACAGGCCGGCCAGCGAGCGAGCGATCCGGGCCACCGTTCTCTTAATGCATCCATGGGGCCACCACCAGCTGAGCTTCTCAACTCCGAAAACTTTGAAGCAAATTGTCAATTCGGCAACGATTTTCGGATGACTGCCTATATTCGAAATCTAAACAGTTCATTTCTCGCCTAAAACGTTGTCAGAAGTGACTTTAATGATGAATAAGACGGTGAAAAAATTGTTAAAAATATCCCGCTGTTGCTCTCAAGCGCAAACCAGCACAGAAGACATCACTCAGTCATAGAGGGACACACCCCAAAACTAACTATAGACATGCTGATAGGTAAGCTCACGGGCCATAGGCGATGGGGCCACGTGGGTCACTCCTAATTTGGATCAATCAGCAGCCATGTAACCTGTGATTAGAATGATTGACAGAAAACCTGACAAGTTAGAAAACTATATGACCTTTTTAGTTCATCACTAACGTGAATATGGGAGGCCCCTGAACTTGTGAGGCCCCTGGGCTTCAGCCCAGGTAAGCCCGTGCATTAAAGCGGCCTTGCGCACGGCGGAAAACACAGACGAAGTTATTGAATGCAACTAACTTCACGGAGCCTGCTGGACCTGGGCGAGAGATGTGGCCAGAATATCATAGTTCATAAAATGCAGCGCAGTGATGATACAGACATGTCATACACAAGATGTGTGTAACGCCGCTCACCCGCCAAAGCGCATCGACCCGTGCTGGACCCGTTCATAATGAGTCAGCCGTCACTCTGTGAGTAGCAGACGCGTCAGTCCATCGCACTCTCCCCCTCCCTCTCTCTCTGTCTCCCTATTTAGTTTTTTTGGGGGGAGGAGGCATTTTCGGCCTTTACTTTTATAGGAAAGCTGAAGACATGAAAGGGGAGAGAGGGGGGGGGGGGGGGGTTATGACATGCAGTAAAGGGCCGCAGGTCGGAGTCTAACCCGGCCCGCTGCATCGAGGAGTAAACCTCTATATATACCGACTGAGCTATCTGGGTGCCCTCTTTCTCTTTTAATCTGTTATTGTTGTTGATAACAAGTGAAGGAGCTTTCTCAGATATATATATATATATATATATATATATATATATTTGTATATATATTTGTATATATATATACTTTGAGCCATGAAATGTGTTCAGGGAAGCACTTTGAAACAGTAACTTTCTAACACTTTCTATTTTGAAATGTTTTAGTTTGGCAGCTCAGTGAAGCACTTTAAACATATATATATATATATATATATATATATATATATATATATATATATATGCAGTATGATTATGCTTCAACTAAAAAGTATTTACCTACACCTTATTCTTGTTTAAAATAATTTACATAATATATATGAATGTATATGGAGCGTGATAAAAAGGTAACCTTGAAATTGTGGCGTTAATGACGATGCAAGGAAAAATTTGGGTGCACCTAAATTTTGTGCTGGTTCACCTAAATAAAAAAGTTAGGCGCACCAGTGCAACCAAGGCAAAAAGTTAGTGTGGAGCCCTGAACAACTTTAAGAAAGCTCTGACGGGTGCCAGCATTATACAGCGAGTCGAGCTGAACTTAGTCAGACTCACTGAATGTATGGTGCTAAAACATATCATAACCATTTGTAACTCGTGAAACACAATGCACAAATAAATGCAGAGAGATCCGTATCTGTAAGTACAATTCACAAATAAATGCAGAGAGATCCTTATCTGTAAGTACAATGCACAAATAAATGCAGAGAGATCCGTATCTGTAAGTACAATTTACAAATAAATGCAGAGAGATCCGTGTCTGTAAGTACAATGCACAAATAAATGCAGAGAGATTTGTATGTGTATATCTGATTTGTATCTGTGCCTCTAATTTGTAACTCATATTTCATCATTTGTAAATCAAATGGAATGGAAATATATTAGTAAAACTCCTTCTATACTTGTGGATCTTTTGAGACTGTTTTTCCGCGCCGTTTTGTGGACAAAATCGATTCGTGTCTCCAGTGACGATGCCAGCAGTCTCCAGGAGATGGCGGTGTTAAGTGACGATCCCAGCAGTCTCCAGTAGATGGCAGTAATACAACACGTAGAGATGACAACTGCGGTTAAAACATGAAGAAGTACACTGTGAAGAACTATAGACAAGTTTACGCGCCAAATCATGGGTGGCGACATTACTCTACACAAATGCATTTCATTTCCGCCGTAAGTGATTTGCGCAGCGTCTGCCGGTGTAAACAGCGATGTCGGTGCTAGCAGTGCTAGCTTGGGAAACGGTTCTACTACTTTGACTGGATATGGCGTTACTCTCCCCCACCCGAATTCAGTGCAGAACTGGGAGGATAACATGACGACGCGGCCCAGCATAGCGTACAGCTAGATTTGCGCCTACTTCGTGCAATCCACGGCAATAGACGGAAAAGCAATGGACTATCTGAAAGCCTCCAAGGCATATCAATATCTGCACAGCGACAAATGTCATACAAACATGATCGTTTTGTTTATCTGAAAGCAAATGTAGAGCCCAGCCAGTGTTTGAACAATGCGTGGCATAATGCTTGGGTGCTGGTAACTGAAGCCGGAGAAGTCCAAACTGCGGGATGTACGTGTGTTGCTGGACCAGGGAGATCTTGTTCCCACTCAGCTGCGATCCTGTGGAAGGTAACTAGATTATTTGACCATTGTAGCCTAGGCCTATCTCTTTATTATTATTATTATTATTATTATTATTAATTAATACTGTTCAGTCAGATCTTTGATTCCGAGTCGGTATCAGGCTTGTGTAAAAAATGTAAACAATGGAGCGCATGTGCATTGCGTCTTCGTAGCTGGTTTGTGGTCGTAGCACTATCTATCTAACCACTCGTTCTGGTGCCTTTTCGAGCGTTTGCAACCAACTACCGCACACGTCATTCCCGAACCACTTTTCTTCATGTTGTAATTGTTATATCCTCTTTGTCACTGCGATATCAGTGCTTTGTCGGCACAACGGAGCTAGCTAGCAAAACAAACCCAGCCCGCCAGAACGGAAGTGGATTGCATCGACGGGAGGAGTTTAGGAAGTAGAGCGGAAACGGCTCAAAAACTTGTGTATACAGTACAGTCAAATGTTTCAGACAAGAGACGGTCACGTTTGGCACAATCGGCTCTGGCACAATCTACTTGAAATTCCTCTGGGTTAAGTGACATTATTAGGACTTTGTCGTCAGATAAATTACATTTATGTTTCAACATCATTGTTGCAGTGCATTTACTGTACATTTATTCAATGTGTTTATTTGTGTTATGGTGGCATTGACACCTTGCAACTTTTTAGAGCGTGCTAACTTCAAACAGCGATGCTAACTTAGCTAGCTTGTTAATCAGCCTTATAACATCAACTCGCCTGGTCTTTGTATGGAATTTGCAGTCTGAGTCTGAAATATTATTAAGCGCTGCGTAAACTATTAGTGGGCCCAGTTATAAAGCTAGTGAATATATTTGGTAGGCCTTTCACGTTAAACTAGCTAGCTAAGGAATCAATGAATGATGTTGTAAGTTAGCTAAACTTTAAAGAGTTTAAATTTAACATTTGCTCAAGATATTGTAACCATGTTTATTAGCTAGTACAGAAATTGCCACACACAAATACACGCTTCTCCTGTATGACTAAATGTATGTAGTTGTACACCCTGCCAAAAAAAATGATAGTTTAATCACTGAATCTGCCATGTTTTACAGATCTGACTGATCAGATGCTGTCTGAGCTGTTCTTCACAGTGTACTTCTTCATGTTTTAACCGCAGTTGTCATCTCTACGTGTTGTATTACTGCCATCTACTGGAGACTGCTGGGATCGTCACTTAACACCGCCATCTCCTGGAGACTGCTGGGATCGTCACTGGAGACACGAATCGATTTTGTCCACAAAACGGCTCGGAAAAACAGTCTCAAAAGATCCACAAGTATAGAAGGAGTTTTACTAATATATTTCCATTCCATTTGATTTACAAATGATGAAATATGAGTTACAAATTAGAGGCACAGATACAAATCAGATATACACATAAAAATCTCTCTGCATTTATTTGTGCATTGTACTTACAGATACGGATCTCTCTGCATTTATTTGTGCATTGTACTTACAGATACGGATCTCTCTGCATTTATTTGTGAATTGTACTTACAGATACAGATCTCTCTGCATTTATTTGTGCATTGTGTGCATTGTGCATTGTGTTGTTAACGTAGCTAATATCTTATGTGTCCCTAAGAGCCGATGTGGGTTTAGGGTTTAACACTTATCTTACGATACATCCGAGGGCTGTATGCTGTAAAGCCTGTAACGTGGATAAGAGATAAAGCCATTGATGTTTTAAGAGAAGCTCTGTTCACAAAACTGCAGGTTAACTAGCACGACATAATGATTACACCAGAGATGGGAAGTAACGAAGTACAAATACTTCGTTACTGTACTTAAGTAGATTTTTCAGGTATTTTTACTTTACTATTTATTTTTGTGCCGACTTTTTACTTTTACTCCTTACATTTTTAACACAAATACCGGTACTTTCTACTCCTTACGTTTTACAAAAGTGGCTCGATACTTACCCACTTACAAAAGCGCGATGATACGTAACAACATTGTTTGTGACAGAACGTTCTCATTTTCATTCATAAATTCACCCCGTCTGTGTTGGGAAGCTCTGACATTTGGACCTTCGGGGTTTCCGTGGCCGTGCCCTGGATCTGACGTGACGTCACTTAACGTTACTAAGCAACAACAAGTTGCATTCTTTGCACAGTCTTTCCTTTCTCGCAACTAGTTAGTTACCTAAAGTTTGAACAACGTTTTATAAGTAACGAGATATGAAACGTTACTAAACAGACTAGGGATGCACCGATCCACATTTTTTCACTTCCGATCCCGATACCTGAATTTGGATATCGGCCGATACCGATACTATTCCGATACCAGAGCTGTGTTTGCTTTAATATTATTATTATCATTATTGTTGATTTTATATGATGCTGAAATAAACTCCTCTCAACGGGCAAGTATGATATGGACGTACGTATGCATGTATGTCCCAAAAGGCAACTTGAGGTAAGTATAAGGTCAGAAAAGGAAGTCAGAAAAACAGAAAAAATCTCATTCTGAAAACAGATATCCAACTGTAAGGGTTTCAAATTGATTGTCATGTCAATATTTATTACATACCCAAAATGTCAAATACTTGAGTCTTGAAATATAAGAAAAGTGCAAGTGTAAAAATCTCTCTCTCACACACACACACACACACACACACTCTATCAATAAAACAGTGTGTGAACAGCGCAAATCAAGCACACTGGCTCTTGTAGCATCAACAAATCAACGTTTTAAAATGTCAAATATCTGAAATATAAGAAAAGTGCAATAACTGTAAACATCTTACACACACACACTTAGTTACACACACACACACACACACACACACACCTCTGTTTTCACGGCTGCGCAGCGGCTGCTCTGAAACAGCGGCCGCCGGGACACGTACGATCCGCGGTCTCTGGTGGACGCAACAATGGGGAATTGAAACGCCAAAAGCCGGCGACAACACCGGCAGACAGACGGTTGTGAAAGTCCTGTTTTGGTTTTGCATTTTGCTGTCTTGCTCTGCGGTGTTTCCACTGTGAAGTATTTCCAAACAGCGGACACACAGGATAGCATCGAGCTAGCCACAATGCTGGTCATGCTACTATCCTGCTAGCTGGCTGCAAACTGCGGAATGGACTTCCTGAGCGGGGGCGTGTCTCATAACTCTGTGTCTCATTGAGCCGCGACTCCGTTCAGGAAGTCTATTCCACAGTTTGCAACACAGCCAACCAGCAGACCAGCCGGCAGGAATCACTTTTGGAGCCATTTCAGCAGACAACGTTAAAGTGCAGACATGGCTCTTGGTATCGGAAATCTCCGCAGGTTGGATCGGGAAAATCCGATACCTGAATTTCGCTGGTATCGGCCCCGATACCGATACTGCATCGGATCGGCCCCATCCCTAAAACAGACCTAAATAACACTACTTCAGTGTTTTCTAAAGTCTGTCCCTGAAGCTGCTGCCACGTCGGGTGATAGCCTACTGCAGCTGCCACCAACGTTAGCCTACTGTTACCTGGTAAGTGAGAGTAGCCTAGCTTATATGATACCGCGTGCGCGCGCGTGTGTGTGTGTGTGCGTGTGCGCGCGTGTGTGTACGTGCGTGTGTGTGTGCGTGCCTGTGTGTGTGTGTGCGCGCCTGTGTGTGTGCTGTGTGTCTGTGTGTGTGTACCTGCGTCTGAGTACAGCAGTAAACAGAATACAATGTTTATATTTCCTTGTTTCAGATGACGAGAGAGACAGTGAGAACTCCTGGCCTTCATAAGGTCAATGACTATGCAATATTAGAGTAAATTCTTAAATCTTAAATATGCATTGCTTTACACAATTAAATTACTATATGGTAATGTTAGTTAGCAATGGTTAACTAAAATAGAAAGTGGAGTTTTTTTCTCCTTCCGTCTGCTTTTTATGCATTTGTTAGCCATGGTGCTGAAGATTGTAAACAGTTTATTAAATAGGCTACTTTTGAGTAAATGTAGGCCCTTATCAGCAGATTTTACTGCTAATCGATACAAAAGTTGTATGATGATGCTAATTATTAGTCATGGTTTTGTGTGGCAGTGGGGGGGGTGTCGGTTAAATGGCTTATTTGTGTGATGTGATGTCCTGTTGCGTTCAGGTTCGGTTGCGTTTCTCAAAAAGTTAAATCTGTCTTATCTTTTCTCAACTCTAAGTGTTGTTTTTCCAGGACTTTAAAGAAACGCCATCAGTACTTAAATGTCTGTTGCCCGTGTACAGTTCGTATTCAGAAACGTCACAGTACCGACTGTCTGGGGTGTCGCTCTGGGACAGGCGAGTATGAGGCTGTGAGGGGGAAATCACAGTATACTCACTACAAAAAAATAGACTACACCACTGGTTAGTTCTACTCTAAAAGTATGCAGAACTTACATGTAGATTCCTTTAAATGTTGATTAAAAATGGAACTGGATGTGTGAATTATTACAGAATCACAATTGAATTCATATCTTGCTACTCAGTCAGAATCTTATTAACCTGGAGTCCCAGTCTCTGTCACAATAATCATATATGTGATGTTTTAGGCCTTTTGGCAGACATCCATTTAAAATGTAGACAATGGCATATATACATAAAGAGCCTTTTCTCCATGGCTACTGAAGTTTCTCAGCTTGCACTCTAGTAACATTTGTGGTCCAGGTAGCTTTGCATAAAAAATGGTTGTCATTCGCAAGGCTACTTTCACTTTTATACTTTAAGTACATTTCCAAGCCTGTACTTTGTTACTTTTACTTGAGTAAATAAGTTAAATCAGTACTTCTACTTTTACCAGAGTAGTTTTTAACACAAGTATCTGTACTTCTACTTAAGTATGAGAAGTGAGTACTTTTCCCATCTCTGGATTACACCTCCGTGACTACATTATTTACAAACTTCAAATATTATTTTGCAATCAGTACAAACTGAATGTTTTTTTTATTTCAGATGAATCCGTTCCACAAGCAAGAAAGCATTCCAGGACGGAGCGTGTGTCTGGAAGCCCTGTCTGTAAGTTTACATCTATGCATGCATTTAAGAAACAGTCATATTTCCTGCCATGAAACTACTGACATTCAATCTGGTGCATATCACGTTACTGTTCTGATGATTTGTTTAGTTTTTAGCGATTGTCTAATGTATCAGCATAGGTTAGTCTTTGGCAATTGCATGTACAAGAAACCTACCTAAATGACCTGACCAATATTTACATCTACTTTATTTTTAGATAAGCCAACGCCTCACAGGGAACCTGCTGGTAGTCCAGAGCTGGGGGGGGCAATTGTAACACAAGCTCGGCCTGCCACTTCATCTTGGGACCCAGTTGAAGGTACAGTTGCTTTGAATTTTCCATTTCCAATTAATACAATTTCATGACAAGGACCTTGAGAGTAACTCAACTGGTTTGTTGTTGTAAACAGGAGAACTCATCACACAGAGGGAGGTGGCTCAGCCATGGAGACGGAAATGAGAGGTAAGAAGACTCACTTAAGTTGTTTACGTAAGTATATCATGTATAACAACTAAAACCATACGTTTTTCCATAGCCATGAGGACATCATTACCCGCATGGCACAACGGATGGACACATGAGGAAAAGATGGATGAGCTGCTGATGCCCTTAAGGAGCTCCCAGTCCCCTCCCTCTGCTCCAGTCGATGACATGTTGCTGTCGCCCTGCTCAACAGTCACCGAGCTGCAGGAGTCTTGGTCAACAGGAGAGGAGGAACAAAATGGTATTTAAGTGCTCTAAGATTAACACTATATAATTGCATAACTTCAAATATCATTATAACTGAACTGACTTATCTTACAAAATGAGATTGTACAAGCTCCCCACTTTGTTCCACATGTATAATTTGTATTTCTATATGTTTTCGAATGCAACTTTTCCTGGCAACCCTTGGAGGTCCGACCTCAGGCTCTACAGTCCGGCGTATGCTACGGCGAGTGGCAACCAACGATGTGCTGAAGCAGTATAGCCTGCGGGGAAGAAAGGCCTTCCATGACCTGACTATACGCAGGGTTATAACAGACATGTGCTATTTTATTGTTCACATCAGTATTATGCTTAGCTTGGCTGATAAGAGGTTTTAATTTGACTTGTAACTTTGCTTCATTTTGACTTCTACTCTAGCGGCCTCTCAGAAGAGCTTCCCCACGCTGACTGCAGCAGGAGTGGAGGACTTGATCGGGCTGGCACTAAAGTTTGCCCCACACAGACGGTAAATTGAAATTCTTCTATATGATGTGAAAAAACAGAGTTGTTAGTAAGGCAATTAGTCTTGCTTTTGTCAACGTATTGATTCTTAGTATGACATATCAAACTTTTGTTTCTTTCTTTTTAGGCCAGCTGAGAGGGACTAGCCATGGAGCTCTGTTTTTGGTTTTTTTTCCCATTCATTGTATTTTTTGTATATATATTTTTTATTATGCTTGCACACTACATTTGCACTATATTTGCAAACTATATTTGCACTATATTTGCAAACTACATTTGCACTACATTTCCACTCTACATCCCACTCCATTTTTGTATTTGTATAGTTTCTGCTTTTATAACGTTTTCAGGCCTGTTTATATTGTTTTGTATTTTTAATTTTATATTAAACTTTTAAATCCCATCAAGTTTGCCTGTTCATTCATTCCTGCCAATATATAATAATTCATTCCTGCTCATGCACAGACAGTTATGTAAGGTTGCAACGTTAGGGGAACGTTAGGGTAACGTTATCTAAAGGTTACAACGTTAGGGGAACGTTATCTAAAGGTTACAACGTTAGGGGGACGTTATCTAAAGGTTACAACGTTAGGGGAACGTTATCTAAAGGTTACAACGTTAGGGGGACGTTATCTAAAGGTTACAACGTTAGGGGAACGTTAGGGTAACGTTATCTAAAGGTTACAACGTTAGGGGAACGTTATCTAAAGGTTACAACGTTAGGGGGACGTTATCTAAAGGTTACAACGTTAGGGGAACGTTATCTAAAGGTTACAACGTTAGGGGGACGTTATCTAAAGGTTACAACGTTAGGGGGACGTTAGGGTAGCGTTATCTAAAGGTTACAACGTTAGGGGAACGTTAGGGTAACGTTATCTAAAGGTTACAACGTTAGGGTAACGTTATCCAAAGGTTTCAACGTTAGGGGAACGTTAGCAGGGCTCTCAAGTGTCACGCATTGAGCGTGACAGTCACTCATTTCGGTCTTTTGTCACGCACTCCCGCCACACATTGTATTTCTCATGCAGAAAAACTATTTATATTATAATATATTTAATATGCCCGCTCTCACTATGGAACCGGCAGGAATCAAGCGTCTCCCCTGGAGTTCTTAGTCGAGCCTGCCACTTCAGCCAATCAACAAAAAAAAGAAAGGGGCTACACCAGACGCGCCGTCAGCTGATTTTGCCGAGGCTTCAGCTCGAATGTTTTGAGTGTAGCCCTGAATGTATTTTGAAAAGTTGACTGACAAATATGAAACGTGGCTTAGTGTCCACTCTCACTGTAAAAAGCTGCAGCTTCAGGTTTATGGACGCGGTCTGCTGTGGAGATGCTGCGGCAGACGTGACGCGTTTGAGCTCCGTTAATTCTGTTTTCCACCTCCGACGTAGAGCAGCGTTCAGCCACTTCACTAAACTTTGTCTCATTCAGAGACCCAGACGGGGATCTATGGTCTGTCAGAAGGTCTGAGGTCTACCGTATCAGCAGAGATATCACGTAATGCACAGCAGACTATTGTGCAGGTGGATTATTTTCTGAAATAGTGTGACTGTATTCTTGTAATATCCTATTATAACTTTATTTTTCACAAAATATCACGACTCCTCCAAATCTCAGAGAGCATGGGGTGAGTTATATTTTGAATGTGCAAAAGTTTTGGACATGAGCAGAAATCTTGCTCAAACACATCTGAAATATTAAAGTCCAGGGGTTTATTAATCCATTAAAATGAATAATGTATAATTGAGGTGAATAATTGTCAAATGCACATTTAAGGAGGTTACTTCCCCAACAAAAGATGCAAAAGAGAAGGTAAGAGTAAATGATGCCTAAGCTACATGTGTGCTGACTCAGATATAATTAGGAAAGTTGATCCAAAGGAGAATAAATAGTTGAAAGCAATACAGAATACCTGAGAGCCTTACTGCAATATATTCCATTATGTTTTGATATTTGAATTGTAATTTGTGTCCCCTACATAAAGATATTTCCAGCATATTGATTCAGAAAAAGGTACTAATAGGTGCATAGAAATTCACCACAATGCAACTACTAACTAACATCTACGGGGGGGGATGTCACTCTTGCCTGTCTTCAAAACTTGAGAGCCCTGCGTTAGGGTAACGTTATCTAAAGGTTACAACGTTAGGGGAACGTTAGGGTGACGTTATCTAAAGGTTACAACGTTAGGGGAACGTTAGGGTGACGTTATCTAAAGGTTACAACGTTAGGGGAAGGTTATCTAAAGGTTACAACGTTAGGGGAATGTTAGGGTAACGTTATCTAAAGGTTACAACGTTAGGGGAACGTTACGGCAACGTTATCTAAAGGTTACGTTAGGGGAACGTTAGGGGAACGTTAGGGGAACGTTAGGGGAACGTTATCTAAAGGTTACAACGTTAGGGTAACGTTATCTAAAGGTTACAACGTTAGGGGAACGTTAGGGTAACGTTATCTAAAGGTTACAACGTTAGGGGAATGTTAGGGTAACGTTATCTAAAGGTTACAACGTTAGGGGAACGTTAGGGTAACGTTATCTAAAGGTTACGTTAGGGGAACGTTAGGGGAACGTTATCTAAAGGTTACAACGTTAGGGTAACGTTATTTAAAGATTGCAACGTTAGGGGAACGTTATCTAAAGGTTGAAACGTTAGGCAAACGTTCAGAGAACGTTCGACCAAACCAAAAACTAACGTTTACAAAACGTTTACAAAACGTTTACAAAACGTTCACAAAACGTGCCGTGGGGACCAAATACTAACCACAGACTAACCAAAAACTAACCTTCAGGGAACGTTTCCGCAACCAAAAACAAACGTTACCAAAACGTTTTAGGAACCAAAAATTGTTAGGCAGCTGGGCAGCTGTTCTTGTGTCTGGTTGTTTATGTGCCTGCAAGAGGGGAGGAGGCAGGAGGTACGCAGCAGTGTAGAAGATGGCCAACAGCTCGTGTAGTAGGCCATGCTTCAGCAAAAAAAAAAATAGAGCTCCATGAAGGAATTTTGAAGGCTCAGTCCTTCTCAGCTGGACAACATGAAATCAAGGAGAGGGTTAACTTCCTGCTCCAGGTTTCTAACCGTGGTCAGAAAGAACAGGGGAGATACGATTCCAACAAGTTTAATTCTTTCATAAAATGGCTTATTGTCTTCCTCGATCTAGTGTGAGTATTATCCAAGCCTGATGATCTGTCTCTTACTGGATCTAATGTGCAATTAAAGTCACCAGCTATTATGTATTGCCCAGAGAGATTTGAAACAGTCAGAAACAAATTATTATAGAATTTGGGGTCATCTTCATTTGGGCCATACACATTTATCAGATTTATATTTTCAAATAATAACATACCCTGAATTATGATATATCTACCAGCAGGGTCCTTAATTATATTTTTTATTTGTATTGGGACAGATTTATGAATTAATATCATCACCCCTCTAGCATGGGTGGTATAAGGCGCTGACAACACCTGACCCTGCCATCTTTGTTTTATTTTAGAAATATCCTCACCCAGTATATGGGTTTCTTGCAAAAAAATTATTTTTGATTGCAAGAACTTTATCCTATTCATCACTTGTTTAACCTTTGTGATATTATTTAGACCCCTACAGTTCCATGAGGTACATTTCACCTTCAAACTACTAGACATTAGTTATATAAAGTATCCTTGAGAATCATTTTGATAAAATACAACCCATTGGTAGCAACACACCCATAAAAAAAATATATATAATAATAAAATTTAAAAAAAAAACACATACCTTATACCAACCGCTTATGACGTCGTCTATCTCTCACTTTTAATTATTTCTTTCTCTTTAGCTCTCTCTGCTTATAAACTATCTACTAACCAACCAATAAAATTATTGTAGTGAACAATGCAACATTTATTAACATAACCATTAAAGGGTTATTTATATATTGGCACATCCCAAATAATAACATACCTGAGGCCTGCGCTGAAGGGTGGACACAACTAGGCCTATATATATATATATATATATATATAAAAAATATATATATATAATGGTGAATATATAGTGGTGAATGGTTCCTGTACTATGTAAAGCGCTTTGAGTAGTTGTTAAGACTGGAAAAAGCGCTATATAAATACAGTACATTTACATTTACATTTACATATATATATATATATATATATATATATATATATATATATATATATAATATATAACTTTTGGCCATGCAAAGTATATGATGAGTTGAACGTCCCATAGGTGTCATTATCATGAAAATAAACTTATTTTGGCCATGAGAATGTAAAAGAAAACGAAACAGTTATACAGTCTTCCCTGTAAAGCGACTTTGAGTCTATGAAAAGCGCTATATAAATTCAATTTATTATTATTATTATTATTATTATTATTATTAGTATTATTATTATATTTGACGGAAAAAAGTTAAGGGGAAAAAAAATTGTCACGTTGTCTTGTGTGCCGTTAGACTCATTTTCCTGATAGAGTAGCATCTGCTATAGGCTCGCCTTAATCCATCAAAGAGACTGGACAAATTGGACTACTTCAGCCGGCGTTTGGAAAGTGTAGGATCTGTCCCCATGTGTCAGCAGGAGCCGAGATGATTCTGTGCTTATGAATACCCTTGTCTCGCAGCTTCTTTCGCACGTCATCATAGTCGCGCTGCATCTTGTGAACACCAGCGGAGAGGTCTGGATGAAAACGGACTTGCTCGTTATTGTAAAGAACATTCCCTTTGATCCTGGCTGCCTTTAATACTCGCTCCTTGTCTTTGAAATTCAAGAACTTCATAATCAGCGTCCTCGGACGCGAGTCGTTATTTGACAGAGTGCCGATTCTGTGAGCCCGCTCGATTACCAATGTCTCCCGCGATTCCATTCCCAAAGCCTCTGGTATCCACTTCTCAAGAAAAGTGACCGTGTCCAGGCCCTCTGCTTTGGTCAGGGTACTAAAGTATAATCCGTTTTTTGTTTTAAACCAAAAACGAAAAAACGGGCCGATATTTCGTTTTTCGTTTCAAACCAAAAACGAAAAAACGGAAATATGAGCTCCGTTTTCCCGTTTTTTCAATGTCCATGCAATTTGAAAATTAAGTGGAAAATTGCTCGTTTTTCAAATGTTGTTATTTTGTTTTTCATCTTTCCGTTTCAACCCAACAACGAGAATACGGGCTCATTTTTTGTAATGTGCATAATCACTGAAAATCCGACGGAACACAAGTCTCGTTCTTGTTTTGTATGGGCTTATGTGTTGAAGATCGAAAGTCGCTCATAGAAAACGCAGCGCTGGACCGGAAGTAACATTAACGTGTCAAAATAAAAGTACAAGAACTGTAATAACCGCCAGAGGACCGAGATACTTTAGCTTTTGCCTGTCAGATTAGGCTAAAATTAATTATTTAGGGTTATATAAAGTATTTAATAATTGAATAATAATATTAAAATTACATTTTAAATAAAATGTACATTCCTCTGTTATTAGCCTATGTGTGGCGTTATTGACTACTTACTCTAATCTTACACCAGCCAGTAAAAAGACATCTAACCCTTGTGTTGTCTTCGGGTTAAATGTGTCGTGTTTTCAAAGTTTCTTATAAGAAATATGGGTTTCTTTCAACCAAATTAACCAAAAAATAACATGCATTGTTCCGCTCCATGCTCTTCGCAAGTAAAATTCATATTCACAACTTTCATAGAATTTTGAGTGTTTTATTCAATTTTATAGCATGTATGGTCTTCCCAGGTGCATTTTGACCACAGGTAGTGCAATAGGGCACTATTGTGCTTTACAGAAGATAAACACACACACATGCACACACATGCATGCACATGCCCAGACACACAAACATCTGCATACACACATTCACCGCCGCCACACACACGGACACACGTGTATATGTACAAGTATGTGCATACACACACACACACACGCACACACGCACACACGCACACACGCACACACACACACACACACGTCACACACACACACACACACACACACACACACACACACACACATCTTCAAAGCTACAGCTTTGTAAACTTGTCCTTATAACACCTTCAATGTGTCTTTTCCTAAATGGAGACAATACATTTCTTCATGAAATAGTTTTGTCCTTTTTGTTGGCTCTCTGTTGTTGGTGAATAAAATTGCATCAGTTAATTTTGATCTGGGTATATCCTGGCTAATATTTGCCATATACCAGTCTGTTATAATCCAAAACAACTAATCATATATCCTCATTTTACTCAGAAATTAGGTATAATTCATGTAAATGAGGTCTGTTGACCATGAATGCAAAAATAAGTGTAAAACTAATGAGTGGAATGAAGTTGGATAAAAGGCTTAACACAGAATTGAGTAATAAATGACTTCATGCTTTATGAACTGGTCAATTTTGTTATGCTTGCAACATCTATGATCCGGGAGGACAAGTGCATGGTCGACAGGAAGACAACACAAGGGCTAAACCACTAAACCACTTACAGTTTTTATGATGCATGCCTTTGGTGTGGGATATCTGGGTTCAATTCCCACTGTGATACATCAACCAATGTGTCCCTGAGCAAGGCACTTAACTCCTAGTTGCTCCAGAGGCGTGTGACCTCTGACATATGTAGCAATTGTAAGTCGCTTTGGATAAAAGCGTCAGCTAAATGACATGTAATGTAATGAAAAAAAGAAGACAGAGACAGAATTGTCCTGGTACTCGTCTTCCTCTCCCTCGTGTAGGCATTTTTCTTACTTTCTTTGTGTTCATCTTTATTGTTCCTTTTCCACACAAAATCAGCCCAAATAGGTCCTCTTTTACTGTATGTAGTAACATATGGTTTACTGTATGTACTACAGTAACATGTGGTTATGTGATTGAAAGAACTTCAACACCTGTGTGTGTTTCCTAATTCATATTCACAACTTTCATAGAATTTTGAGTGTTTTATTCAATTTTATAGCATGTATGGTCTTCCCAGGTGCATTTTGACCACAGGTAGTGCAATAGGGCACTATTGTGCTTTACAGAAGATAAACACACACACATGCCCACACATGCATGCACATGCCCAGACACACAAACACCTGCATACACACATTCACCCCGCCACACACACGGACACACGTGCATATGTACAAGTATGTGCATACACACACACACACACACACACACACACACACACACACACACACACACACACACACACACACACACACACACACACACACACACACACACATCTTCAAAGCTACAGCTTTTACGTGACATTTTGATTCCCTATACTTTTATGTACTTGTTGCTTAGCTTTGAATATACTTCTGGTTGGTATTGTAGGATTAATTACATGCTAACAGCAGAGCCAAAAAGTTGCGACCTTTTAGCACCTCGACATAACCGGAAGTCTCTTATCTGAGTTTATTGGTTGAAACAATATTAAAACTGATTCAGATTTATAGAGATTACATTCTATCAGCATTTAATATTGTACACTAGTAAGATTACAGCAGAATTGCACTATAGATTTGTTTGCATTTTCTAGTTACCATAAGACAAAATTGTTTAAACTATTAACATGATGTTGAAAACATTTCATTTTGGTGATTGTTTTAACTTTTGTTGCTTTTATACAGGTATTTCTGTGTAACACAGGACAGTGTTAATAAAGAAACCACTAAACAGTATTTATATATACTGAGTGTTTGAGTCATGAGTTTTTCATGCCCAAAACAGGAGGGATATAGTAGCTTTATAAATAAGATGTTTAAAGTATAAAATGTTCACATCATTTGGATTTTATAGCTACTTTAAATAAATTTTATTTCAGAGAAAAATACTTACTTTACTGACATGGGTTAAAGACGAAATAATGGGTGTTTTAATAAATGAGTGTTTTAATAAAGTTCAAAAGACAGATTTGCGTACAAAAAGCATAAGATAGGAAAACTAAAATATTGCCAACAACACATCAATGACAGCACAGTCAGATAGAACTGCTAAACAGAAGGGTGGAGATGAAAGAGCTTACACTAATAAGAGTTAAATATATATATATATATATATATATATATATATATATATATATATATATATATATATATATATATATATATATATAATTCCTAAATCCTAAATGGGCATAAATACAGTATGTTGAAAGGCTGCACATGTAGTTAGACAGTTATACACATTTGAAGGTTCAGTAGGTAATTTGTTTGGATTAAAAATAACTTTTTAATATTTGCTAAAAACAGGAGCACATTACACAGACAGTCTGTGAAAAGTAAAGTTTCCAAGACTAACTACCAATCAGAGACGAGGAATCTCTACAGTGTCAAATGACTGCTCATGAACGACAGTCAAACTGTCAAATTGAATAAATATAAATCAATATTCTGTTAGTGCATTGCCTATTTCTCACCTAAAATTCTTTCAGAAACATATTTTAGTGAAACATGAGAAAGTCTGGTTGTTTCCCTAATGCCATTGGGAACACCAGGAAGAGGCAGAGGGAGGTGGATTTGATTCCACAGATGATCTGATTGTTGTAAGCAAATATTGAGATGGTTTTTATCAAAGTTGCTAGCTGTAGCTTTAAATTACATCACTACTTGCATAGTAGCTTTTCAGCTTAGATGCCTAATAAAATGCTTATAAGTAAGTTTGTAGTGTTGGCTTCAGAATAAGGGTTCTAGTTTAGAATGATTAGGGACAGTTTCCGTCTGAAGCTTGGACTTGATCAAAAAGCATAATTCATACATATATCTTGTACATTTTTAAGGTTCACTAAATAAGTATGGACGCTGGCATGGAGATCAGGTGCCACTGTGCTTATCACTTGAATAGCTAAAAGCTGTGCAGACACAGGTCTCCCGTGGACAAAGGCTCTACCAGTGGTCCTAATGTACATGCGGATGAGGAAAAGGTCGCGCTCCAATCTAACCACCTTATGTAGGGATATAACTGCCAAAAAGCACCTCTTCCTTCCACCACCCTGTACATGTGAAGGTATTGCATGCAAGTGTCTTCTGCTCTTTCTGTCATAAGAATACAGGTTTTCAGCAGGTCTGCCTCAACCAGCAGCTGCACAAACTCAAACCAGGAGACTTCGTGGTGGTGAGGGATTACAGGAGGAAGCATCGGCATAGCAGACGGTGGAACGGACCGTTTCACATCCTCTTGGTGACGCAAACGGCAGTGAAGGTAGCAGAGAGAGCGACGTGGATTCATGCAACACACTGCAAGCAGCGTTCCTGATCCGGAAGGAAGCAGCGTTCCTGGTCGCGAAGCAAGCAGCGTTCCTGGTCGCGAAGCAAGCAGCGTTCCTGACCTAGAGGGGAGCAACTAGGTTTGCGATCACCTTCGAGGGACAACTGAGAGCAGCCTGACAGACGGTGATTCTGTGCTACTCTCAGCAACCGACGAGAAGACTGCGTGGGAGAAGGGTGACACCCTTAACCCAACAGCATAAAGAGGAGCCTTACCTTGCTGATTAAACTTTATGCAGGAAACAGGGACACTTAACACTGTAGGAACAATTCACTCTGCATCTTTTTCTTGTGAAACAAACACACAGTTTAGGCACTGAGGCTTCAGAGGAAAGCGCATTTTCTTTCCACTTTTGTTTCCACAAAACAACTGGTGGCTGAGAAAAACAACAAATGGAGCAGTCAGACCGGAAGCGAAGGAAAATGATTAAGATGTTTTAATGATTGTATTACCGAAACCTGCTACACTCAGAGTGGTAATGACATAATGCATTTAAAACATCTATCAATGATAAACAGGAGGGAAATGTTGGAAAAGTGTATTTGTTATACATTGATTAGATGATTAGTGCATATTATGTTCGACTAATAATTGTTCTGCTTTCATGAGAAACTTCATGAAAGTGACTATTGACTGAGATGAGTTGTTCCAGTCCAAAGGCCAAATCTTGCACAACATTGATTTAGCTATGCTTATTTAAAACTGTGATTGTGAGACATACAATGTCAAAGTAACTGTGACCTTAAATGTCACTAGGGATCACACAAATGTCATATTGATTATACTTTGTCAGACGTACAATGAGCTATCGAAAACATGTGACTTTTGTGAATAAAAGCTTTGCGAGAAGGGCGGATTGTTGGAGATGGTGACGGAGACGAACATGCAGGTGGCTGCATGTTGGGCGCACCTCCCCTTGCAATGGATCCCTGCAAGTAAAACCTAAGAACTCTGTTTGTGGTCTTCTTTGTGCTGTCTTTATTTAATTACAGAAATTCTTGGGTTTTGAACCCAACAACACTGTAACTTCATATATAATGGATTCTTACGCCGTGTTGCTGTTCTCTCTCTGGTGCTTTTGTCTCGTCACTTCATCTCTCCTTCCTCTTCGTCTTTTCTCTCTCTTTGTCTGTTGACTGTAGCTCTACCTCAGATATCCTTCTTTTTCTTTCTCAAGGTTCAAAGGTCAATGGTTTGTGCCTTAATTGTAAAATTATCTTTGTGCCTTTACATAATTGTAATCAATATAATCCAGGCATAAGGTTACTACAAAATACTCCTTCCATCTTGAAGACTGTTTTTTTTTAACCTGATTTCTCGATAAAAATCTAAGTATAAAAAAATAACTGACAAACGTGATGTGTCATTGCCACAGTACATTTCTGTGAAATGTAGAAGTTGAAAATGATTCATCATTGTTTTTTCTGCTACATACTTTTCACTGTCATTTTTACTGTGAAGACAAAGATCATAAATCATCCTTGAATGCCTTCCTCAGTTGACTCAGTTGTTCCTCAGTTTGTATGTTGTATCATGCTGCAGCCTGAACAGTAGGAGCATGTATTAAAAACATCCTAAATTGTCATAACTTAAAACAGCTACCAAATTTAAATCAAAAGTCTAGTAGCTGCTATTACCAGTGGTGGAAGAAGTATTCTTTTATTTAAGCAAACAGCATTTGTACCAAACTGAAAATACTCTAAGTAAAAGTCCTGCATTCAAAATCTTGCTGAAGTAAAAGTATACAGTATAAAGTATCAGCAAAATGTACTTACAGTTCTAGTATCATTGTGGAGTGAAGTGTTCCCTGTCCGTGTTTTCCTCTTCTATCTGATGTTTCTATATACTGTTGGGTAGTTTAATCTACAGCAATGCATCATATTCTATAAGATCATCATATATGTTTGTAGCGTAGCTATCCTGTGAGAACCACGTATCTCTAAAAAGTAAAAAAAAAAAAAACTTCATAGTTTCAGAAAAACAGCCCTGTTTTCAGCTTTATGACGATGCATTTTCCAGATGATTCAAGAGGCTTTCACAACACATAATTGGTAACACTTTACAATAAGGTAGTTAATGATTAGGTACTGTTTTTGAAAGGGTAGTTACCTTTTTTCAGAAGGGTAACTAATCATTAGTTACCCTTTTTGAAAAGGGTAGTTACCCTTTTTTGAAAGGGTAACTACCCTTTCAAAAACAGTACCTAATCATTAACTACCTATTTTTTTGTGTACCTTATTGTAAAGTGTTACCACATAATTCAGTTTATCACAAACATTAAACATCAACACATATAGAGATACATTGTTTTTACTAGAAACTGTCATCTGAAAACTAACTAAGCCCTCCTTGTTACAGGATTTCAGTTAAAAAGGTCAGCCAGGGACAGCGTTTGCAACTGTAATCCTATCCGTCAGGCCGCAAGCCCCAGAAAAGTGTGACTCTGCGTTGTGTTTATTTAGGGTGTTGGATATATCAGGGCACATGGCAGGGACAGGAAAACAGGAGTCCAAATGGCGGTTGAGACAAGCAAAACTCCTCTCATTTATTGAGCCTTTTGGAAAACAACAGAGAATATCACACAACCAGTTTAGAAGAACAAATCTGGCTCATAAATCACATACAGTACAAAATAAACTTAGCTGCCCCTCTTGGCAGTAAGCGCTAGTTACTTAGCTAGCTCCATGTGCCTGTTTAACATGAATAACAGAAATACTGGATTAAGCTAGCTTGTCACACACACACTTAGCTAGCAACTAGCATTAGCTGTGGAATTCTTAAACATTGACTCACACAAACAACTCATCTTCCACAGTATGAATTCAAAGGAGAATATATATATATGTTGTCCGTATAATATATGTTGTTTGTACATCTGGAGTCTGTAACAAACATAATTTCCCCATGGGATTATTAAAGTTCTGAGAAGTTGAGAAATGATTTCATCAGAGTTATCGTTTTTCTGTGTTGCATCATTTTGACTGCCCCAACACAAATGATAAGTAAGGTTTAACTTAATACTGACTCATCCTGCAAGTCTTCTTTTCCCACCTTAACAACAGAAATATCAACTATGCCTGTTTACTCCAGTAATATACTTAAATACATTTTTGAGGTACTTGAGCTTTAGTTTTTCTATTTTATGCTTCTACTCCATGACATTTCTGAGGCAAACATTGCACTTTGCAGTTTCATTATTTATAAAACATATAAATTGACTGATAAATGATGATGTTATATTATAGGTTAAGCTATCCAGCATTATATACTGTAATTAGCTCCATCTTTACCAGCTGCAACATTAAAGTGATGATCACATTAATGCATCACTAAATTAAGAAATTAAGAATGCTAACAAAAAAGGAAGTGCTAATAGTCTGTTTTCATCAATAACAGAAGAGAAATCTAAATCATGTTAATATTTCTGTGCCTTTTGCTTTCAAAAGACTTTCTTGTCTCGATCACCTAATTAATACTGTCCTTCGCCACGGTCTGCATACTGACACACCTGCTGACAGCGCGCCGGATATAGGAGACGTCTGCTGCTAAAGGACTCGTGAGATGCTTCATCATTGTTGCTTTATTCAGTAAGATAATTCTAAACAGATTTCTGTAGTTCAAACAACTCGGAATTGTAGTTGAGACCATTAGTTATAACGGCCCTCGTATTAAAAAATTGTCTAGTTTAAATCGGGCTCGGGCTCATAATTACAGTTAATCTGTCGGGCCGGGCTCGGACACAGCGTGCACGGGCTCGGGTAGGGTCGGGCTTGATTTTTTTGGGCCCGATCTAAACTTTATACTTTAAGTGTTGATGCTAATACTTTTTGTCCTATTTTGAATGCAGGACCTTTACTTGTAACAGAGTATGTTTTACACAGGTGACATTTTTAAGTTTCAGACTTTATTACAACTGATGATGGGGTGTGTGTTTGTGTGTGTCTGTGTGTGTGTGTGTGTGTGTGTGTGTGTGTGTGTGTGTGTGTGTGTGTGTGTGTGTGTGTGTGTGTGTGTGTGTGTGTGTGTGTCTGTGTGTGTGTGTGTGTGTGTGTGTGTGTGTGTGTGTGTGTGTGTGTGTGTGTGTCTGTCTGTGTGTGTGTGTGTGTGTACTCCCTCAGTTCCCTGTTATGTAATAGATAACAAGATAAGTAACTGTATATAAGATCTGATCTTTCCTTTGTTCACGCATGAAGCTACAGTTTGATACAATATTCTGCAGCAGGTTTGGTACAAACTCTCTTCTGTTCTTTCCTTTAATGGACTGATAGTTGATATTACCATGGTGCCTGATTAACCTGTCTGTGTCTCTTTCTCAAAGGTTTATTGAAATCATCACCAACATGAAGATGCTGACTGTGGCTGCCCTTCTTTGTGCCATGATGGCTCTGACCAGAGCTGCTGGTCAGTATTATAAAGAGATGGTATCCTGTGTAATGAATAGGGAGGAATTTGATGTACTTATCTTGTGATTAACCAAGTTATTAACTTTTATGTTACTGTCCAGCTATTAAAGAAGCCGAGGCCACAAAGGATCTAATAGGTCAGTTGGTTGTCTTTTACACTTTTACTTAAATGCATTTCACTTTGTCCAAGATTCTGTATTAAATTACCAGTTTTCACCTGATAAAAGGATTTGTTTATGGAGCTTGTAGGTCCTAGCATTAAAGGAAAGTAAGTATGAAAAGGAAAAGGTATTTATTTATTACAGATCACAATTTAGCTGCTTGGCCTACATACTTGTCAGTATAATATCACTTTCTAATGTTACAAGAGAAAAGATATTTAGGATGAGGACTAACCGATGTGTATGTCTAATGTAATGCTGTGTTGGGTAACACTGACTGGGGTGTAAACTTCCCTGAATTTAATAAAGATCAGGAGCTGGCTAACGTTAGCCCAAACACTGCTAGCATCCAAGTGGGCAAAAAATGGACAGTGGATGTGCAGGTTTTTGCCAAGTCCAAGTATCTGTCTTGCTAATTTGACATTAGAGCACATCAAAATAGTTCCTGAAGTGTGAAACTACACCTTTCAAATCAACTCTAAAACTGACTGGTAACCAGAGGCCAGAATAGGGATGATAGGAGCTTGTCTTTTGATTTTTGCAGTACAATAATCTAAATTTACAGATATCATGTACAGACTTTAACCAAAGACTTACCCTTTATTCTCTCATTTGTTCCCAGTAAAGAGTCACCTGGTCAAGAGAGCGACATCTTGTCCCAGAGGTTGGTCTGCGTTCAACGGTCGCTGTTTCCACTATTTTCCAGCAGCCATGACTTGGTCTAAAGCTGAGGTAATCAGAAGGAATTTTGATTCACTGCTTCTACATAAAGTTAATTTTTTGTTGACTTGCACTCTTGGTTAATTGGTGTCTTTTTCTGACTATTCCTTCAATTCTTCTATTTATTAGTGTCACGGCAACTCCAGTAGAGCTGCAGAGATTAATTGATAATCTGTAATTTTTTAATTAATCAGCAGTAATCGGCTGAGTCATTTTGTTCTAAAAAAAACGTCAAAATTCTCTGATTCCAACTTTTTGAAGCTTTAGTGCGTAACTTTTTGATATTAATGAACGTCCATTACATTCAAGCCATTACCAAATAAGTTGCTACAAAGCTAATTAAGACAGAAACTATGCACTATAGCTTTAAATGTGAATATTTTAGGTTTCTTCACTCCTTTGTGACAGTAAACCGAATATCTTTGAGTTGTGGACACCTCAAAAATATTCAGTTCAAAACATGTCAAAGGAGACATTTAAGGACGTTATCTTGCGCTCTGGGATACATCGATTGTCATTTCTCACCATATTCTGATATTTATAGATCAAACAACTAATCGATGAATTGAGAAAATAACCAACATATTAATCAACAATGAAAATAATTGTTAGTTGCAGCCCCTTAACTCCACTCTGTATGTCTGTTTATCAGAGAAACTGTCAGTCCCTGGGTGGGAACCTTGCATCAGTGCATAACATACAGGAATACCATGAGATTCAGAGGCTGATAATGACCACCAGTTATGAGTACAAAGAAGCATGGGTCGGAGGCTCTGATGCCCAAGAGGTAGGCTATTTTATTTATTTAGTTTATTTACACAATTTGGCAGTCATATGATTAAAACATCTTTATTGATGTATGTAATGTTCTGTTCTCTTGTCTGTAGGAGGGTTCTTGGCTGTGGAGTGATAGTTCACTATTCTCCTACCAGAACTGGTGTCCTGGAGAGCCCAACAACCGTGGAGGCAGTCAGCACTGTCTGCAAATTAACTTTGGAGGTAAATCTAATCATAGTATTTCTATTAAGAGGTCAAAGTAAGACACTACAGGAAAAAACATTGTTTTTTTCATGCACTGGTCAATTCTGAGATTTTCTTGAGAAGCAATCACAGAATGTAAATGTGAATGACTATGGTGGAAAATGCAGAACATAAATTGTATCACAAATGTGTATTTATATCTTAAGGATTATAACTTGAATGTATGAGTGTTGCAAATGATAAACTGAACCATTTAATCAGAATGTCATCATTTACTGTATTGATTCTATATGGTTTTGACTGTGACTTGTCTCTTTTGAATGTTTAAAACAATAACCATTATGTTGACAGTACAACCGTGTTTTCTGTGTTCTGTATTCAGAAGAAACGCTCCTGTGTTTTTGGTTTTTACAGAAGCAAAATGCTGGGATGATGTTGCGTGTTCTACCCTTCGCCCATTTGTCTGCAGCAAGAAAATCTGATGATTCCTGGGCTGACACAGAGGCATCAAGTACCTGTCGAGAGCACAAATATGTTTTTTTGTGTTATAAGTCTCATATATATAACCACCTAAAGGCTCTATATCTCATTTCATATCTTTATCTTTTCTATCGCTGTAACGCTACCAAAGGAATGAAGCGACAAGTGACATACAGGAGCTGGATTGTCTCTTAGGCCTAAGAGCAGACTGAACGAGTTATGAAAATAATGCTTTTAGCAAAACTTTATTCTGTCTGGAGAGTGAACTGGTCTTTCTTGTCTTTCACTATGCAAAATTAAAACGCTCAAGCATCTAAACCAGCTGGTCTGTGAGTCTGTGTTAAATCTAGTAGTTTGTTCTTACATCTCAAAGAACTCTGACTGTAACATCATTAAATAGCATTGTGCAAATACACTTTTTTGAGTAATAAGTGGACATTTCTATCACAAAGATATGCCGTTAATGATGCATCAACCATCACATGGATCTTCCTGTTTGCAACAGTGTGTCAGAATCCTTTTTGTGTTGCTTAATAGTGCCGCCCTCTGGACAAACTCTGTGTAATGACATAGGCAACATCTAACTATACATTGAGGACCTGTGTGCAGAGATGGGAGTAAGTCACACATGGGCAAGTCACAAGCAAGTCTCAAGTCTTAACCTTCAAGTCTCAAGCAAGTCCAAGTCATTTTTTGTGACAATCAAGCAAGTCACAAGTCAAGTCATACAAAAGTTTCCATTTTTAAACAAGCTAAAGACAGTGGTTATGAACTGCTGGAGTTTTATTTGCATTTTTTCCTACTCAATATTCAAAAGACATTGCATCCAAGCCACATATATCCAGTGCTGATCCTGACCTCCCTGGGGCCCTAAGCAAAATTCTGCCAAGGGGCCCTCTACCTGACCCGTGATGCCGTGAGCTATGTAAACCATTTGCCACACAGTCACACCTGACACTTCAGTGCTCCCAATACAATCCTCCCTCCTTTAAACAAAACAGACAAAGAATAAGTACAACAATATAGAACAGAATGAGTTTCAAACAAACAATATTTATTGAATTGAGTATTTTCTATAATATTAAGATAACAAGTGAATATTATTAAATAAGTGAATATTAACGTAAACATAAATAAGAAGAAAATAATAAATTATAACCCTGAACTTTGGCTTTTGGGATTAACTTTGGTTCTCTCTACAGCCTGGGCATTTTCAGCATCAGTATGGGCACCACCACTATTTGGACTGTCTAGAATAAACTGAGAAGAATATCACATAGTTAGTTAAGCAGTCATTTACACTACTCGTTACATGTTACACATGTGTAAACATTTGAATGTTTGAATTAAAATCTTACCATCAAAATATTCCTTTTCTGCACTTTCTTGTAATATGTAAATAGTGATGCAGATATCAATAATCCCTGTGAGTGATATCAAGAATTAACTTTTGTACAAGTGAACATGTAATTCCTGATATCAAAAATAGACATTGGTAGGTAAAAATTAACTAAGGGGCCCTACTAGTGAAAATAATCAAGAATTCACTTTGCAAATCGAATTCTTGATATCAAGAATGCATAAACTGTGAATGAATACAAGCTAAAATGGCTTGCCACATGTTAAAGTTTGTATTTATTATTATGCATGTTGAAGCAATTCTTGATTTATGGTTATTATTTACTGAGGGATGTGCATCCATATTGACCAGTATGTCCAGCTAATCAACATTTTAAATTCAATATAGCCTATAAATCAATGTCAAATTGTCAATACATTGTTTTCCATCTTGCATAATTAGTGCAGTTGTTTAGAGTGTTTAACTACACATTGTCTGAGACTAGATATTCAGTGTCTTAAAAGTATGTATAATGTGTACTTTAATGAGGAGTGCCATCATTCACGCCCATATATTGTAGCCTACAGTCTGTCTGGTCTTCACATATATTTCTGCTTGAAAATGCGCGTTTCATTTCGTGCACGCGCCTAACGCATGATAACACACCCGACGCGGTTATCTTTTCCGAGCTGCAGTAAACAAACACCGTTGCACTTTGTCGTTTATCAAACGTAATAAATAATTGTATTTTACTCTCACTTTTGTCAGGCACAAAGTCACAAAACACAGCCCTGGAAGTGACTGGCGTTAGCAGCTAGACCAGAGATGCACTGCCTGCCTGCCCAGCTGGGTTAGCAAGACCGGAAAAAACACAATAGAAATGCACATAAACATAACTTTACTTTGCTGACATCAAACTTGGAGAGGAGAGAACACAAGTTTACCTGATTGTTGTTCCCGCAATTTACTCTCATGGTGTTTTTTTTTTTCTCTTTTCGTGACCAGAAGGATAGTTTCGCTTCATTTTGTCATGGATGTTGTAAACATTAATTGACGCGCTTTGACACGAGGGGGAGGCGGGGCCTCGAGTAATTTGCGGGGCCCTACGCAGCTTGCGTAGTGAGCGTATAGGGCGGATCGGCTCTGACAACCGCAACCAGCGCGTGATGCGTTGGGCGCTGGTTGTGCAAGTCTACAACTTGGATGTCCGACACAAGAGAGGTTCCGAAAACGTGGTGGCTGATGCTTTGTCCAGATTACAATAGGCCTGAAATTGTGTGTTGTATGTTGTGTTACTCAAACGTAGAGTTTGTCGTTATTGCGGCGGGGGGGGGTTACGGTCAACCTCTGAGGTGTGGGTGTGTGTGTGTTAATTCAGGTGTGTATGTGTTTAAGAGTGTGTTTTTGAGATGCAGAACAAGCTGTGCCATCCCATCCCCTGGATTGGATACAGACTAGAAGTCCCGCCCAGTTCCTGGAGGAGGAGGCTGATTGGTGCGGCAGGCCCATTGTCCGGCCAATCGGTGGGAGCCAAATTAAGCCCGCCTCTGTACAAATAGGCTGATTGTCTGCAGCCCTGGGCAGCATTTGAGGCCAATCATACACCTCCCTGATGGTATATGATTCTGAACAAAAAGTACTTTTGCTATTGGTACTTTAAGTGCTGATGCTAATACTTTTTGTCCTGCGGATATTGACTAAAACTTGAAGCAGCTGAGCAAATTCACAGAGGAAACTGCAAATATAGTTGGTTTAAAAAAAAAAAAAGGCAATCACGTAGTTTTTATTTTATGGCTTTGTTGTTTTTATGGTGAACATAATTCCACCATACAAAATAAATGTACATTAAAATTACACTTCTACTATCCTTTAGGATACACAAAATATATTGTGGTGAGCTACATGGAAAGATTCTCTAGAGAGCTAGAGCTACTGATATCCAGTTCATTGTCATTCTACATACACTCATTGCACAGATGAGATCAATCTACCCCTCGTGTCTCAGTCATGGTGACCCAACAAATATAAACAAACATGAACACTGAATCACCCAAACAACACTAAAACCCAGATAACATAAATGCACACCCAGAACACTAACAGAACATAATTAACACACTTAAACTAGGACAGGAACAGTACAACATTGTCCCATGATGAGACACAACGGCATCCTGCCGGCTGATACAATATAAGGTTGTTGACATACAAGTAGCAAATGGCATTTTTAAGTTTCTGAGTGTATTACAACTGATGGGTGTGTGTGTGTGTGTGTGTTTTGATTTACTTATCTTGTGATAAACCAAGTTCATAACATTTATGTTAAACTGCCCAGCTTTTAAAGAAGCCAAGGCCACAAAGGATCTAATAGGTCAGTCAGTTGTCTTTTACACTTTTACTTAAATGCATTTCACTTTGTCCAAGATTCTGTATTAAATTACCAGTTTTCACCTGATACAAGGATTGGTTTATGGAGCTTGTTAGTCCTAGTATTAAAGGAAAGTAAGTATGAAAAGGAAAAGATATTTAGTTCTAACAGATCCCGGTTTAGCTGCTTGGCCTACATACTTGCCAGTATAATTTCACTTTCTAATGTTACAAGAGAAAAGGTATTTAGGATGAGGACTAACCGATGTGTATGTCCTACGTAATGCTGTGTTGGGTAACACTGACAGGAGTGTAAACTTCCCTAATTCTAACCCTTGTGGATTGTTCAAATTCACTACCCTTTCATTATGTTCGTGGCTGAAAACAGCCAACTGCTGTATAAATGTATTAGATAAATATTTTTTTCAAATATTTTTGCATAAATCTATTAATCAACCTCAGTCCTGATCAAAACTACTATTTCTTTTTAAAATCAGGATTTTAACGCTTTAATTGCCATATTCATAAATGATGTCACAGATTTGGGGAAAAAAAACACAAAATTACTGATTTTCCATATAAAATGTGATTGTGGACTGGATTTTTTTTACCTTTTTATCACAGTCTTGGACATGTCAAAGATGAGAAACAACATTGGTTTTGATGCATTGTTAGTTTTTGTGCAGGATCAGATTTGAACTTTTTCTCCCTAATTTACTGTTCGTGGCTGAAAACAGCCACTACTTTAAACTGCTGTAAAAATGTATCAGATAAATATTTTTGCATACATCTATTAATCAACCTCAGTCCTGATCAAAACTACTAAATTTTCAAAAAAAAATCTGGATTTTAACTCTTTAATTGCCAATTTCATAAATGATGTCACAGATTTGGGAAAAAAAAAAAACACAAAATGACTGATTTTAAATATAAAATGTGATTGTGGACTGGATTTTTTTTACCTTTTATCACAGTCTTGGACATGTCAAAGATGAGAAACAACATTGGTTTTGATGCATTGTTAGTTTTTGTGCAGGATTAGATTTGAACTTTTTTCTCCCTCATTTACTGTTCGTGGCTGTTTTTGCCCCATTGTCTTCCATTATAACCACATGTTTTGATTGCAAAGCCATGACACCATATAATCATGCATTTTTCAGTGTTAGTGGTTTTCCCTGTTGGGAAGAGGTAAAATGTGTTAATTTACTGTTGATAACCAGGTGGCACCATTAACCATTTAGATATGCCTATGCAAAAAAAAGCTTAGATTCTGGATTGTACATGAGTTATATGGAGTATCATAGCATATTAAAGTGTGTGTGAGTGTGTGTGTGTCTGTGTGTGTCTGAGAGAGAGTGAGAGTGTGGGAACTCACCTTGATGTGACCTGAGAAAATCAAAACATGCACCTCAGCTCTCAGTACTACATTGAGTAAAAAAAAACAAAGTAAGTGTATTTATGCATCTACTGCCTTTTGATGGTGAGAAATGCAGACTAAACAAAAACAAAGCAAGTGGATTTAAACACTTGCATGCAAGCCTGCTGGTCATTTAATGGTGAAAAGAGCAGCAAGCAACATGAGAAAGGGCTTGACTCGCAGTTTTAGATGTGATTATGCAGCCTGATTCCTCCAGCGAGCTGGAGGATGTATCGTCGTCTCCCTCTGACACCACAGACTCAGGAGAGTCCGATCCTGATGTATCGTCGTCTCCCTCTGACACCACAGACTCAGGAGAGTCCGATCCTGATGTATCGTCGTCTCCCTCTGACACCACAGACTCAGGAGAGTCCGATCCTGATGTATCGTCGTCTCCCTCTGACACCACAGACTCAGGAGAGTCCGATCCTGATTTGGATGT
The DNA here is from genome assembly GCA_023631565.1 of Gymnocephalus cernua. Lineage (NCBI taxonomy): Eukaryota > Metazoa > Chordata > Actinopteri > Perciformes > Percidae > Gymnocephalus > Gymnocephalus cernua. The sequence continues at coordinate 24,213,249 of CM042445.1, forward strand.
GCCACCCTCATCATCCTCTCTAGCTTCCACTGAAGGTGAGGAGGATTTGGAGGATCCTGGATCTGGGTGGATTGGAAGAAACGGCGAAGTGTGGTTTTCTACCAACGCGGAGACAGCTCCCTTTCTTCAGCCAGCCAGAGGTGTGACTCCAGGGCCGACGCGCTATGCCATTGCAAGGGTCCAGAACATTGATTCTGTGTTCAATCTGTTTTTTACAGAGGAGATGATTGACCTCATTGTCAGCATGACCAACCTCCATGGGCGCCACACAATGAGAAACTGGACCGGGATGGACTCCACAGACCTCCGTGCCTACATGGGGCTACTGATTTTGGCCGGCGTCTATAGGTCCAGAGGGGAGCACACGTTGCCTGTGGGATGATCGCAGTGGTCGTGCGATCTTTAGAGCCACCATGTCCTTCTCAAGATTCCATGAAATCAGCAGAGCTCTGCATTTTGATGACAAGCTGCAGAGACCAGCTCGCCGTAGAGAGGATAAGCTTGCCCCAATCAGATCCCTGTGGGAAATGTGGACGCATCGCCTTCCCCTCCTATTCAACCCTGGCAAAGATGTCACAGTGGATGAGCAGCTTGTGCCATTCAAAGGGAGATGCAGCTTTCGGCAATACATGCCGAAAAAACCAGCAAAATACGGGCTAAAATTTGGGTGACTGCTGATGTTGGCACATCCTATGCCTGGAGGTGTGACATTTACCTGGGTAAGACAGGTAATGCTGCAGAGGTGGGTCAGGGAAAGCGTGTTGTCATGGAGATGACAGAAGGACTCCATGGCGTCACTGTCACCTGTGACAACTTTTTTACCTACTGCTCACTTGCTCAGGAGCTTCTGCGGAAGAAAACAGCCTTGGTTGGGACGATCAGGAAAAATAAACCAGAGCTGCCACCCAACCTGGTGCAGGCTAAAGAACGACCTGCCCTCTCCACCGTCTTCGCCTTCACGAATAACACCACGGCTGTGAGTTACATTCCGAAACGGGGGAGGAATGTGATCCTCATCAGTACAAGGCACCGCGAAGCAGTGGTGACAGAGGGACCAAAAAAGAAGCCAGAGATAATCGCAGATTACAACCGCTGCAAGGGAGGTGTCGACAATCTAGACAAGGTTTGTGCCATTACACATTTGTTACTACATGATTTGTTACTTGAATTCATGTGCTTGGTAGGGATACATTTAGGAGATACTGTTTGTGTTTTGACAATGTTTGCATGATTATTCTCATTGTCATGTGCAGCTTCAAAAATACTTATGAAATCTGTACTTATTCTTTTCTTGTTCTTTTATTTTTTTAGGTTGTCGGCACCTACAGCTGCAGAAGGAGGACCAATCGGTGGCCACAGACGTTATTTTTCAATATGGTGGATGTCTCGGCATTTAATGCATATGTCATCTTCACAGCTGTGGATCCCTCCTGGAACCAGGCGAAGCTGTTTCGGAGAAGGTTTTTCCTAGAAGAGCTGGGAAATTCTCTGGTCTCTGCAGCAATACTGAGGAGGGAGCACCTCTCTCGTGCACCAGTTGCTGTCAGCACTGGTGAGAGAGATTCAGTCAGCTGTAGCTGTCCCTCCAGACACAGATCCACAGACACCAGCAGGCACCAGGAGCTCAGAAGGGAAGAGGGGAACATGCAAGTGGTGCACAGGACAACAAAAAAAAGAAGAACAGTCAGCACTTGCATCCGTTGTGGTGGGCTCACTTGCAAAGAGCACCAAGTGATATGCTGCAAGTCCTGCTGGAACACACACACACACACACACAGTTTGTGGTTCGTTTAATTGTTTAGTTCTTCATCCATCCTCAACTCTTGAACAATTGTTCAGTTTATTTAAGTTATTTTGGTTCATAATAAATTGTTCATAAATCTGATGCAGAGGCTGAGTAGATTGTTTTTTTTTTGCACAGACATATCTAAATGGTTAATGGTGCCACCTGGTTATCAACAGTACAAATTACTAATTTTACCTCTTCCCAACAGGGAAAACCACTAACAATCAAAAATGCATGATTATATGGTGTCATGGCTTTGCAATCCAAAAATGTGGTTAGAATGGAAGTCAATGGGGCAAAAACAGCCACAAACAGTAAATGAGGGAGAACAAGTTAAAATTTGATCCTGCACCAAAACTAACAATGCATCAAAACCAATGTTGTTTCTCATCTTTGACATGTCCAACTGTGATAAAAGGTAAAAAAAAATTCCAGTCCACAATCACATTTTATATTGAAAATCAGTCATTTTGTGTTTTTTTTTCCCAAATCTGTGACATAATTTATGAAATTGGCAATGTGATGGCAAAAATACTTCTAAAGCACATTCTTTTATTAGGATTTATCTGATTACTGTATGTGTTAACTTAAGAAAATGGTTTCTAACAGATGAACAGCTAAAACTATAAGCTTTGATTAACTGAAGACTGAAGTGTCTTTTTTGCAAGGTCTTTACTGACGTGTGTTTAGAACAAGTTCAGATTAGGCACCGTAAACAATATCCTACAGTGTCTCTAAAACAGTTTTGTTATTCCCCAGCAGCTGATACAAGGAAAGGTGTTATGACTTGGGTTTTAACTTGGCCAAAAGGCATGACATGACTCTTTGCTTTTTGTTTGTGTAACTGGGTCTTTGTAAGATCCAGGAGGGGGGGGAAGGAAAGCCGTCACCATTTGTTTTGATTCTCTATATGTTGGTTTTCTGTGAGTTAAAGACTCAGAGCGCTCTTGCATAGCCACCGAGGTGGCTGTGTTACAGCGTTTCTCCATTTGCAAATGAGAATAAACACTCAATAACCAGACTTTGGTTTTCTGCTCGATGGTCTTCATTTGTTTCATTACAAGCTTTAAACCCTTTATTTACTTACACCGTGTTAATAGGAATTATTTCCACGACAATTTGGTGCCGAAACCCGGGATGGATGGACACAAGAAGAGATCTCTCTGGGCCCTGAAGTCTCGCGAACCAGGAGATTAATCTCCTGCCTCTAACCTCGACCATAAAAAGGGTTTTCTTGAGAGAAAGAGGTCAGGGAGGGGAGAGACTCTCGACTGTTCCACTCCATTCCAAACTAACGGAAAACAATTTCAACCAACACGGGTAAGATCAAATTTTAACGGATTTAATTGGAAATTCAATATTTTTGAAACGAACCCTAAAAACAAATTGAGAAGAATCATAATTGTAAAGAAACATAATGATTGATGAAGAATCAGGGAAAACAAAGACTGAGTTGTATTTGAGTAATTGAAACTAATTAACTATTACAGGAGGCATTTCGGCAAAGAAAAACGGACATATTTCCTCAGTTTCCTCCGGTTCGGTGTGAACGTTTTAATAACAGAGACCGCGAACCTACCAACGGGCATTACTTTCCTGAATACCATTTCCACACACGCGTAAACCGCCAAAATGACCAAGGCTCTTATGTAGATGAGCGTGTGGAGAGGTAGGGAAGGATTGGTTTCAAGGAACGGGCAGGTCACTGTTAAGGACAGCTTTTTCTCCCAAAATAGTTTGTGGGAGAGCAAGCTGACCAGAATTTTGGCAGTTTTGGTTCAACAGAAAAATGTTGGGGACGCGTTTTCTCACAGTTGGTCTTGATTGAGAGACGCACAGGTCTAGGATTTTTCTCAGTTTTCCAATAAACGGGGCCTTTGGGACGACGGTCCTGATTGTAAAAGTAGCTACTTGACTTTTGGTGAAAAGGGGAAACAAAAGTTTTTAAATCACAGGAGCCCACGGGCCCGATCGTGGGGGAAATGGAACGGAAATATGGACGGGGTTGTTTGAGATGCCTATCTGATTGGTCAAAAAGTTATGGTTTTCCAGAAAATGGGTCATTTAGTGTTGTAAAATTAAGAAGGCTTAAACAAAGATATGGAAGCAGCAGAGAGAAAGCTGAAAGAAAGAAAAACGATTGAAACAATAGGTTTTAAACCAAATTAAGAAAGATTGTGAATGTTTCAATGTATGGATGAAAGAAGCAGAAAGTAGATACAGGGAAAGAATGCTATAACACACATACACCTATAACCTCCTCATCAGCTCCACAACCTAACCCAAGTCCATATTCTGAGTTTTCCAGTCCTATACAACCAGGAAGGACGAGCTGGGAAAGAGAGAGGACGAAGAGGACACATATTTCTGTGCACCGCCGTCCAAAACCTCAGACCCGACTACCGGACAGAACCGCCACAGCAGTCCACACTACATCAGGTGGAAAGGAACAACAGGACCAAAGAAAGAACAAACAAAGTAAGAGACTTGACAAAACCATGTTTGAAGCGTGTGTCTGCATGTTAACAACAGGCTGGTGGGCAACATATGGAGCGCGGACCCGAAAAAGGCCGCGGCCACAAAGAGCGTGGTCGCGCCAGGCCAGGAGGCCGAGGAGGGGACCGTGGACCAAATAATGAGCCCTACAACCCAGACCACTGTTGGTACTGCAAGGACTTTGAACATTGGGTATGTAACTGCCCGAAGAAGAAAGCAAAAACATCTCAGAGGGAGAACAACATGCTGACTGACTGAGTCTCAAAGCTGATTGAGGACGGTAACACAGACACACACACAGCTTCATGCAATGAAGAAATGCTTCGCACTGATACACAGTTTTTTTGTTTGCTATTAGGGACAAATTGATAGGGTAAAAAGATTGTTATAGACAGGTTTAACCAACATACTGATCTTTTTAGATCCTATAAGAAATGCCTAATTGTGTATAATTATAGTAATTTGACACCATGGGGTTATAAATGTAATTATTAGAGTTTTAAAAGGATTGACACACAACAGCTCACTGGTCATTTCCTTATTGGATAAATTGAGTTTACTAATTCTATTTTTAGGTAAAACTGAACGACAAATCAGAAAGTTTTCTGACAGACTAGTGGTTGTTTGTATTTCTTCTCTGGAAAGGCTAGAAAAAAGGAATGAACCACTCTCATGCTTTTTATGTGTATTACTGATCTTTAGGATCCATAAAACAAATAGAAAAAGGCTCAGTTTTGCTTCCTACAAAGTATGAGTTGTAAACCTATAGGCAGACACTTAATGTGTCTATTTTGGTATTAGGGTTGTTCCCATGTTTCCAGTTGTGCATCTTGATAAAAATCATTCTTTGACTGATTATTCTAAATGCACACTTTTGTTTACATTTCAAGTGTTTCTCTTTGCCAGCCTGTTAACCTCCTGGCTGAGAGGAAGTACGTTGTTGCCTACAGAGGTACACATGAAGCCATAACAATCACACTGTGCTTCTTTTTTTTCATTTTTGTCACAGCTGAAGCAGAAGAGTTTTTTTTGGGGAAAAAAACAGGACATTTTTAATGAATGAGCGTGAGTGTTCTTGTCTACTGGAAGAATCTCACTCTCACTTAACTGTCTCATATTTTTTCATCTTTGTCTCTTACAGATCAAGAGACTAAATCAGGACGTTTTTATGACTTACTAGACTGACTGACTGGACGGATTGTTATGAAGAAAACTTTCGCCACAGCGCGTGTTTGGGCCTGCAGTGTTCACCGTTTGGGTGAAGTCTGTGCCTAACACACACTTTTCCCCGGTAAAAATAACGCTTTTTCCAATTGATGCTTCACCAATTTTTTGCCTCAGGGTACCGCGTTGCTTCTGAGGGAAAATTGTGGTCATCAAAAACGGCGCTTCGACTACCGGCCTCAAAAACATTAGTATCCGATAAAACAGGAAGCGATCGATGTAACCGTACGGGTTCTCGTTTTCTTAACTCCTTATTGGCTGTTGGAGTCATTTTTAACCATATTTTGATAAACGGTGTGCACACAATAATTTTTTTTAGATAGAGAGAACATTGGAGTTTTTGTCAAAAACAGTTAGATATCACTGTGATCTGACATATAGTTTGGGGTAAGACTAAATTGGGATTTTTTGGTACATGAAACATGTTTATTACTGTATTATCATTGTTGAGCTGTCTTTCCAATATACCTACAAATCAATTAGCTGCTAAAACCATTTATTTGGCTGACAGGATTGCTCGGAACAACATTTTCTTAGAGGCGTTGAATAGATGTGTGTTACAATGCAAAAGCAGGAGTGTTGTTTTTGTTTCCTTACAGGGAGCAGCTAAGGTGGGGGCTTGCACACACACACACACACACAAAAATAACCAGGGGAGGAGTTGTGCATGTGGAGGAAGGAGACATTTGGATTTCGAATTTAGGTTCAGCAATGTTGATTTTGATACACGTTCTTGTCATAGATAGTTACTATGTGATAAAGTTGTTTAAACTATTCAGTACCCAGTGCTTAGTTTAAATTGTGACTATGCTATTAATTAGTATTACCTTGTGTTGCAAACATGATAAATAAGATAAACTACATAGTTTTGTTGGGTTTATCTGAGCTTATTGGTTAAGACAATATTGAAACTGATTCAGGTTTATAGAGAACTAGATTCTATCAGCATTTAATATTTTACTCTAGTGAGATTTCAGCAGAACTGCACTATAGGTTTTGGTTGCATTTGAGTTACTATATGATAAAATTGTTTAAACTATTAACATGATGTTGAAAACGTTTTGTTTTAGTGATTGGTGTTTTAACTTTTGTTGCTTTCATACAGGTATTTCTGTGTAAGACAGGACAGGGTTAATGGAGAAACCACTAAAACATTATTTATATATACTGAGTGTTTGAGTCATGAGTTTTACATGCCTCAAACAGGAGGGATGATAGTAGCTTCATAAATAAGATGTTAAAAGTATAAAGTGTTCACATCATTTGGATTTTTAAGTAAATTTGTATTAACAGTTAAGGTTCAGTAGGTAATTTGTTTAGACTAAAAACAGTAGCACATTACACAGACAGTCTGTGAAAAGATAATGTTCCTCTGTTTTCCTAAGTTTCCAAGAACATCTACAAATCAGAGCCGAGGAATCTCTGCATAGTCTCAAATGACTGCTCATGAACTGCAGTAAAACTGAATGCCAAATTGAATAAAAAATGATCAATATTCTGTTAGTTCATTGCCTATTTCTCACCTAAAATTCTTTCAGGAACATATTTTAGTAATGCAAAATTAGCTGAAATATGGGAAAGTTTTCCCTAATGCCATTAGGAACACCAGGAAGAGACAGAGGGAAGTGGATTTGATTCCACAAATGATCGGATTGGTGTAAACAAATATTGAGATGTTTTTATCCAAGTGGCCAGCTAGCTGTAGCTTTAAATGACATCACTACTTGCATGGTAGCTTTTCAACATTAAAGGCCTAATAAAATGCTCATAACTAAGTTTGTAGTGTTGGCTTCAAAATATTATTAAAATAGGATAGTGTGATGGGGAAACCTTTTAGTACCATCATCACTGACAGCTCTGAGGAGTCATAATTAAGATCAAATAATAAATAATTGATATGTCTATGATAGTACTATGGACCATTATTGATGTGTCTGAAATAAATAAAATAATAATAATAATAATAGTCATGCGGTACCAAAACATTGTTGTGTTCATTTTTAATTTTCCCAGTCCTTAGTTATTTTCTAATTCTGATTGACTTGCACTAAACAACCCTTAGAGTAATTTGGGCCTAAAGGGAGCAACTTTCAGAACAAGAGTTTCCTTTAAGCACATTTTATGTGGATTTTAATAGAGTAAATTAAGGAGGAGAAGAAAGACTTTGTAAATGTTTAAGGTTCACTAAATGAGTATGGATGTTGGCATGAAGATCAGGTGCCACAGTGCTTATCACTTGAATGGTCAATACTGTGCAAACACAGAGCTCCTTTGGACAACAGCTTTACCGTTTAATGCGAAAAGATCCTTGCTGTTATCTCAGTCCAATTGAGATTTCCCTTTGGGAACAAAAACATATTTAGGGATAGGACATCTTCCCTCCACCGCTCAGTGCGAAAAGGACAGGTGAAATGTGTGTACAATTTTCTTCTGCTCTCTCTCTCTACCATGAGTTTCCAGGGTTATCCAGGGACAGCAATTAAAGAGTTAAAATCCAGATTTGTTTTAGAAAATTTAGTAGTTTTGATCAGGACTGAGGTTGATTAATAGATGTATGCAAAACAATTTGAAAAAAATATTTATCTGATACATTTGTACAGCAGTTTAAAGTAGTGGCTGTTTTCAGCCACGAACATAACGAAAGGGTAGTGAATTTGCCCACAGTGTACTGTTAGGTTTTGGAAAATCTTCAAAGCATTTTCCTAAAATATGTGTTAAAATAAGATTTGTCAGTGAAAATCATTCCATTTGCTGTAACACGGAAAAAGTTATGGCCAAATTTAGACTCAAAATTACCCCTTAGTGGCTGAAAACATCCCCAACAGCACATTAAAGATCAGGAGCCGGCTAACTTTAGCCCAAACACTAGCAACCAGGACAGGTGGGGAAATAATGCACAGTATAGGGCTGCAACAACGAATCGATGAAATTGATAAAATTTGATTTTTAAAAGAGTTGGCAACAAATTTCATTATCGATTCATTGTGTCGTGCGATTGTTATGGCAATCAATAAGTCGCAGAGATGTTTGAGTATAAAAAAATTGAGTTGAGCGCGGAGCAGACCAGAGCGGAGCGAGAGAGAAAAAGCGGAGCAGAGCGGAGATAGAGGAAATACCATCGAGAGACCCATAGCGTCGTTCTGAACTCATGGCGGAGGCAGAGAAATCAGTAGGCTACGACCTAAGTCATCCAAGGCAGCGGCGGAGTGGGACCAAAAAATCTACCGGGAAATGTATTAGACCCAGCCCGCCGTACGGGTTGAGCAGAGGCTGCACAGTTTGACCAGGCGCAGCACACCAGGCCGCCGGCTGGTGTTACTAAGAACTTGCAATGTACAGTATTATCAGACCGGCCTCGAAACAGTACCGGTGTTACGGTTTAACTGGTTTTTGAATTAACTGGTGACACTCCAGATGCGACGTAGGCCTGCCATGAGAAACTCTGCAGGAACAATCATGTAGGTGGCTGTATCGATGCCTGTTTGAAATACTGCAAACGTCAATAAATCGTTCAAATGTTCATGTTGTCACTTATTTGTGACACAATCCTGTTAATAAACCTAATTACAAACACATTAAACAGTCTGAGGTGTTTGTTGACGCCGCAGCTCGAACACAGAGTGAAGATCGCTAAAATGAGCAAAACAGAGCGCAGTGAGCCCAGATTAACTTGTGTCACAACAGGTAGCCTACTACCGTCGGTCATACGCTATGCTTATATCATTTCATTTAGACCTACAAACATCTAATATGTAACATGGGCAACACAACAACAAAAAACAAAGTTTCAACATGGTGCACCAAATCAAGCTCAATATCCAATGCACGCTCTACTCGTGTTACAGTAGAAAATACATTAACCCAATACTGTGTCTAAAGGAAACACTACAATTTATTTCAGTTTAGTTTATTTCAAGCAATCACAAATACACATCACTTACATAAATGGTAAAAAAGTGTCACTTTAGTTCTGTGTCATCTTAACTCGTTCATAAGCAATACTGATCGAAAAGGTGTAGGTTTAAGCATTTGCTTATTACACCTACCAGTTTTTAACATTCCATTTCATTCTTAGGTCCCTCAGGATATTATCAATTTAAATAAAATGTATTATTAATTTCTGTATTTATATACATCACACGTGCAAAACAAAACACATTTTTATTTATCTAAAATATTCCACAAGTTTACTCCTTTTGTCGATATACATCTTTGTTTTAATCTTTTATCTTTGTGAATGTGTACATTTCCTCAGTCCATAGTCTACTTGCAATGATGGAAAAAAAATTTTTTAAAATATACAGCCCTTACAACAATAATCTCCCTCTGTGGAGGGATGCCCAACACAGACACTGTGGTACCATTTCTCACAGGTGCTGCACTCAATCTGAAAGATAACACTACAAATGTTAAATAACTGTTACTCTGAGAGTTCACCCGGTGATTTGGAAGGTAACCTAAACATGGTGGATCCCAGTCGTCCTGTCAAGTGTTGGCATGCATCTGAAATATGCTACTTACCCAGTCATCAGTGTCAGCCCCTGAACTCTCCTCCCCACAAGCCCGACACAGCTGGGACAAGTCATCTGTAAAATATGTTACAGGCAATGATGTAGTGTAACTCTACAACACATTTAAGTATACTTGGTAGAGTACTCCATACCTGTGTCATTCAACAAGGACATTGCCATGTCCAGTCTCAATTTGATAACACCCTCCTGGTCCACAGGGCACTGTACAGTCTCACCTTTTAAGATCAGCTCTGCAAGCTAAAAACACTGTTAAGTATAATAATGATGGTTTCGATGATTCATGGCCACATTAGATATTCACATTGTTACCTTGCACACAAACACTCCACATGACGTTGTGTCCTGCTGTTTGGGATGGGCAACTGTGGAGCATGTCCATTTCCCGATAGCCGGATAATGTTTCCGGACCAGGGCTCTACATAGAAAACGGAATGATTAGTTTTCCAGTTTTAGCTTAAGCCTTGTAAGATCTTTTCAATCCAAGGTGAGTTGAATGTTAAAAAAAGGGACAAGTTAATGTAAGCCTAGTTAAACAATCACAAGTGCTTTGTCCCTCCCTCAATATTATCCAAAGTGAGAACTTGATCATTAAAGCTGGTACTTTACCCACCTTGTCACATCCCTGCAATGATCCATGTGTTGTTGCGTGGCCGCGAATGGGTCCACGTACAAGCACCTCTTCTCCTTGAGATACATGATCTATGGAAATGTTACAAATTATAGCAACCCCTTGTACACCAGCTGTTGACAGTTGTTTATATCTGAATCTGTTAACATTTAAGATATCTTACAATGAGTGTCCAGTGTCCCTGGTGGCAAACTGCTCCAGCAGCCACATCATGTTTCAGAAGTTCAAGCTAAGAACCAGACATGGGGGACTCGAGTCACATGACTTGACTCGAGTTAGACTCGAGTCGCAAATTTTAGGACTTCAGACTTGCTTGATAAACATTCATAAAAGACTCGACTTGACTTTGACTTGTTTTTCATGGCTTGAGACTTGACTTAAACTTGAGTCAAATGACTTGAAATGACTTGACTTTCTGTTTAATAAATATATATTTTTCCTCTCTGATATTGAGGAGGAGTTAACGTTACGATTTTAGTGCTGTTGCATGCGCGGGAACCAGTTGATATGGTGACGCGCCACACGGCGGCAGACCTGCAGTAAATGAGACTGGCTACGGCTGTTAATTATCGTAATGGTTTTCTCTGCACCGAATATAATAAAGTTTGGCTATAAGGATTACACATCTGACCAGGGCAAAGAAGAAACGAACGGCAGTTTGCAAGATCTGCAGTACAAAAAATTCCGATGTCAACCACCACCACGGCGAATTTCATCAGACAATTCAAATCGGGAGAGATTCCAGTTCCAGTCCCCAAATTCAGCTGATCCACTATTTGGATGCTTGTGATGAACAGAACTCCCTTCAGTTTTGGGCCATGAATAAGTACACCCTCCCCCCTTTGTTCAAGGTGGCAGTAAGAACGAATACAACTAGGCACACTGTATACATACACACAACAAACTGCTCTCTCTCTCTGTCTCTCTCTCTCTCACACACACATGCAGACACACACACACACTTGCGCAGATTAAGTATGTGAATAAAGCTAGGTATGTGTACACACACAACACACTGCACTCTCACACACACACCACATGCACACATTCACTCACCAATATTAATGACTTTTCATTCACTCTCTCTGAAACACGCACACATTCACTCACAAATACACTGACAAATATTAACATATAGCCTACTATTCAATCTCTCCAAATTATGCAAAGGTGGTGGGATTCAGCTACTCTTAAAGAATATGTTTTTTTTTCTTTAAGAGAAGGAAAGGGTAAATGTGTTTCTGTCCCATAAAAGTGAGGCATGTTTGAAGAATATTATTTGACTTAGAAACCATTATACTTGAATTGTTTGAATGAATTTCATGATTTGATGTCATGTTTGAGGCATATTGAACAAATATGTATGTTGATTTATTGTTGGCCTAATATCAGTTTTAGGCTGTGCTTTTTTAAATCTTTATACATTTAAACTGTTCAGATATATGTGGCTTGGACGCAAAAAATGGAAACTTTTGTATGACATGACTTGTGACTTGCTTGACCCAAGCTATGACTTGACTTGACTTGCTTGACCAAAGCTATGACTTGACTTGACTTGCTTGACCCAAGCTATGACTTGACTTGTGACTTGCTTGACCCAAGCTATGACTTGACTTGTGACTTGCTTGACCCAAGCTATGACTTAACTTGACTTGCTTGACCCAAGCTATGACTTGACTTGACTTGCTTGACCAAAGCTATGACTTGACTTGACTTGCTTGATTGTCACACAAAATGACTTGGACTTGCGACTTGCCCATGTGTGACTTACTCCCATCTCTGCTAAGAACACACACACCTCCATTTCAGATATCAATATACTGAAAAGGTAAAACATCCTACTTACCCTTCTAAAACATTTTTGGGAGCCCTGCCAGACCTCAGTCATTGTATAGGCATCACAATGCATAGGTATGCATTCACAACCTATAAGTAAAAAGACCGACCTGTGATCCACGGTTTCTTACTACTTAAGAGATTTATCAGACAACAACAAAGTACCTCTGACTCCAACTCCTTTCCTGGGGCCAGGTCCATCATGTTCTCCGAATAAACTTTATATGGCCCAGCCTTTGACCACAAGGTCTCTTTACGACCTCCTGCCCATAGGTCTCTGATTACTGTAAAATATCAATCAGTTACTTCTGAAATTCATAATTTAGGGTGTCCTTTGTAGAGGTTTACTCACACATTTCTGCCTTTGTTGGAGCTTCTGGAGTCCTTCTGGAAATGGATGTTCCTTCAGCTGTTGTGCATGTTTGTGTGCTGTGTATGTGTGCATGTTGTGAAGTGCATGTTTGTGTGCATGTTGTGATGGGCCAGCCACGGTTGAGGGATCCAATTTAACCAGTTTTGCAGGGATCCTCTCCTCTGGGAGGACATAATGTTCCAAATGGTCTATGTTGCTGCAAACCGTTTTCTTCCCCTTAAATGTCACAAGGTCAGCAATCTTTCCCTGCAGTTTGACAATTCTGAAGGGCCCCAACATGCTCAGACAGACAGACAGACAGAGACGAACATTAGAAAATCTTACTTCATATTCTTCATTCACCTCTGAGGGGTACCTCGCCTCCCTCCCAAACATCAAAAAGTATGGACTATACTTTGTGGTAAGCTGTTTCTTGGTCCGCAGCGCAAACATTGTGGCCTGCAAATTCTGGTCCCAATCTTGGGGGTGGTCAGCTGCCATTTTGTTCAGGGACCTGAAAATGCAGAATTCAAATACAGGTATGAGAAGGTAGAAGAGACTTTGGGGTTACATTTTCCAATAAAGATGCTGTGCTGGGAACTGCTAATCAACCTGTTGTGTAATGACAGCTCAAATGCATTCAGGTATTTTTGGTTGAATTTCAGTCAGCATCAAGTGCATGTTTGCTCGAGTGAGTAGGAGGATAGCTGTTATTGATCCAACTTCTGGGCAGAGATGGGAAAAGTACTCACTTCTCATACTTAAGTAGAAGTACAGATACTTGTGTTAAAAAATACTCTGGTAAAAGTAGAAGTACTGATTTAACTTATTTACTCAAGTAAAAGTAACAAAGTACAGGCTTGGAAATGTACTTTAAGTATAAAAGTGAAAGTAGCCTTGCGAATGACAACCATTTTTTATACAAAGCTACCTGGACCACAAATGTTACTAGAGTGCAAGCTGAGAAACTTCAGTAGACATGGAGAAAAGGCTCTTTATGTATATATGCCATTGTCTACATTTTAAATGGATGTCTGCCAAAAAGCCTAAAACATCACATATATGATTATTGTGACAGAGACTGGGACTCCAGGTTAATAAGATTCTGACTGAGTAGCAAGATATGAATTCAATTGTGATTCTGTAATAATTCACAGATCCAGCTCCATTTTTAATCAACATTTAAAGGAATCTACATGTAAGTTCTGCATACTTTTAGAGTAGAACTAACCAGTGGTGTAGTCTATTTTTTTGTAGTGAGTATACTGTGATTTCCCCCTCCCAGCCTCATACTCGCCTGTCCCAGAGCGACACCCCAGACAGTCGGTACTGTGACGTTTCTGAATACTAACTGTACACGGGCAACATACATTTAAGTATTGATGGCGTTAATTTAAAGTCCTGGAAAAAAATAAGACAGATTTAACTTTTTGAGAAACGCAACCGAACCTGAACGCAACAGGACATCACATCACACAAATAAGCCATTTAACCGACACCCCCCCACTGCCACACAAAACCATGACTAATAATTATCATCTTCATACAACTTTTGTATCGATTAGCAGTAAAATCTGCTGATAAGGGCCTAAATTTACTCAAAATTATTTAATAAACTGTTTACAATCTTCAGCACCATGGCTAACAAATGCATAAAAAGCAGACGAAAGGAGAAAAAAAGCTCCACTGTTTCTATTTTAGTTAATTATCTGACCATTGCTAACTAACATTACCTTATAGTCATTTAATTGTGTAAAGCAATGCATATTTAAGATTTAAGAATTTACTCTAATGTTGCATAGTCATTGACCTTATGAAGGCCAGGAGTTCTCACTGTCTCTCTCATCATCTGAAACAAGGAAATATAAACATTGTATTCTGTTTACTGCTGTACTCACACGCAGGTACACACACACACAGACACACAGACACACACACAGGCGCGCACACACACACAGGCACGCACACACACACGCGCGCGCGCGAGCATGCGGTTTCATATAAGCGAGGCTACTCTCACTTACCCATAGACAGTATATAAAACTCACGCACGCGCGCGCGCACGCAGTATCATATAAGCTACTCTCACTTACCAGGTAACAGTAGGCTAACCCTGGATTTCCACAGGCTGTGTAACTGCTGCGGAACGTCTCCGCTGCGGAACGTCTCCGCTGCCCTGCGGAACGTCTCCGCTGCCCTGCGGAACGTCTCCGCTGCCCTGCGGAACGTCTCCGCTGCGGAACGTCTCCGTGGTCTGCCGTCCGTCAATACCCACCGGATCCGGAGTTGTTGCGGAACGGCTGCGACGTAGACTGACAGCTGTAGTCACGAGGACCCACTAGATCTCACGAATTCACGCAGAATAGAACCACAAACCCACCAACAGTTTGTTTCTATTCCGAGGAATAGAGAGGAAACAACTCCGTGCTGTGTTTTCAAGGTGTAGTGAAGAGAAATATGATCCTTCGTGAGCACGGTGTATTTTATTTTGAAAGTTAACCGGATGTTTTATTTTGTTTCTGTGCTCGACTTCCTGTCCCACACTATCTGCCGTGTGCTGAATTGCTGCCGTGACAGCCGTTCCGCAGCAGTTACGCATCCTGTGGAAATTTCCACAGGATGCGTAACTGCTGCGGAACGGCTCCGGAACGTCGGCGGAGTCAATCGGTTTCCATTCTAGTCAATGTGTGTATTTCCACCAGCTGCATAACGTCTGTGTTCCGACTCCGGCACAGCTCCGGCGGTCGCAGCCCTGCGGATCAGATACGCAGAGCTTCTATTTTTGCCGGACGCCGGAGAGCTCCGCAGCAATTCAGCACACGGCAGATAGTGTGGGACAGGAAGTCGAGCACAGAAACAAAATAAAACATCCGGTTAACTTTCAAAATAAAATACACCGTGCCCACGAAGGATCATATTTCTCTTCACTACACCTTGAAAACACAGCACGGAGTTGTTTCCTCTCTATTCCACGGAATAGAAACAAACTGTTGGTGGTTTTGTGGTTCTATTCTGCGTGAATTCGTGAGATCTAGTGGGTCCTCATGACTACAGCTGTCAGTCTAGGTCGCAGCCGTTCCGCAACAACTCCGGATCCGGTGGGTATTGACGGACGGCGGACCACGGAGACGTTCCGCAGCGGAGACGTTCCGCAGCAGTTACGCAGCCTGTGGAAATCCAGGGTAACGTTGGTGGCAGCTGCAGTATCACCCGACGTGGCAGCAGCTTCAGGGACAGACTTTAGAAAACACTGAAGTAGTGTTATTTAGGTCTGTTTAGTAACGTTTCATATCTCGTTACTTATAAAACTTAGTTCAAACTCTAGGTAACTTTCTAGTTGCGAGAAAGGAAAGACCGCGCAAAGAATGCAACTTGTTGTTGCTTAGTAACGTTAAGTGACCTCACGTCAGATCCAGGGCCACGGAAACCCCGAAGGTCCAAATGTCAGAGCTTCCCAACACAGACGGGGTGAATTTATGAATGAAAATGAGAACGTTCTGTCACAAACAATGTTGTTACGTATCATCGCGTTTTGTAAGTGGGTAAGTAACGAGCCACTTTTGTAAAACGTAAGGAGTAGAAAGTACCGGTATTTGTGTTAAAAATGTAAGGAGTAAAAGTAAAAAGTCGGCACAAAAATAAATAGTAAAGTAAAGTAAAAATACCTGAAAAATCTACTTAAGTACAGTAACGAAGTATTTGTACTTCGTTACTTCCCATCTCTGCTTCTGGGTCAAACATTATCATATCACAGAGACACGTCCATAAAGTCTGAATAGTACAGAGAACAGAGATGTTGTGTACGTTGCACATATTCAGCGTTATTCATAAATCACTCTGAGTCCAGGGGTTACCTGAATGATAAGATGTTGTCAATATCAATGTGTCTTGGACTGCTAGGACACTCATCTACTCATACCATCGCTCGTCATCATATTAAAGCAAATTTGCTTGAGTTTGTTTGGTCTTAAATACACCGTAACTTCATATATAATGGATTCTTACGCCGTATTGCTGTTCTCTCTCTGGTGCTTTTGTCTCGTCACTTCCTTCATCTCTCCTTCCTCTCCGTCTTTTCTCTCTCTTTGTCTGTTGACTGTAGCTCTACCTCAGATATCCTTCTTTTTCTTTCTCAAGGTTCAAAGGTCAATGGTTTGTGCCTTAATTGTAAAATTATCTTTGTTCCTTTACATAATTGTAATCAATATAATCCAGGCATAAGGTTGCTACAAAATACTCCTTCCATCTTGAAGACAGTTTTTTTTTTAACCTGATTTCTCGATAAAAATCAAAGTATAAAAAAATAACTGACAAACGTGATGTGTCATTGCCACAGTACATTTCTGTGAAATGGAGAAGTTGAAAATGATTCATCATTGTTTTTTCTGCTACATACTTTTCACTGTCATTTTTACTGTGAAGACAAAGATCATAAATCATCCTTGAATGCCTTCCTCAGTTGACTCAGTTGTTCCTCAGTTTGTATGTTGTATCATGCTGCAGCATGAACAGTAGGAGCATGTATTAAAAACATCCTAAATTGTCATAACTTAAAACAGCTACCAAATTTAAATCAAAAGTCTAGTAGCTGCTATTACCAGTGGTGGAAGAAGTATTCTTTTATTTAAGTAACAGCATTTGTACCAAACTGAAAATACTCTAAGTAAAAGTCCTGCATTCAAAACCTTGCTGAAGTAAAAGAATACAGTATAAAGTATTATCAGCAAAATGTACTTACAGTTCTAGTATAATTGTGCAGTGAAGTGTTCCCTGTCCGTGTTTTCCTCTTCTATCTTCTACCTGATTTCATCAGAGTTATCGTTTTTCTGTGTTGCATCATTTTGACTGTCCCAACACAAATGATAAGGAAGGTTTAACTTAATACTGACTCATCCTGCAAGTCTTCTTTTCCCACCTTAACAACAGAAATATCAACTATGCTAAGTTTACTCCAGTAATATACTTAAATACATTTTTGAGGTACTTGAGCTTTAGTTTTTCTATGTTATGCTTCTACTCCATGACATTTCTGAGGCAAATATTGCACTTTGCAGTTTCATTATTTATAAAACATATAAATTGTCTGATAAATGATGATGTTATATTATAGGTTAAGCTATCCAGCATTATATACTGTAATTAGCTCGATCTTTACCAGCTGCAACATTAAAGTGATGATCACATTAATGCATCACTAAATTAAGAAATTAAGAATGCTAACAAAAAAGGAAGTGCTAATAGTCTGTTTTCATCAATAACAGAAGAGAAATCTAAATCATGTTAATATTTCTGTGCCTTTTGCTTTCAAAAGACTTTCTTGTCTCGATCACCTAATTAATACTGTCCTTCGCCACGGTCTGCATACCGACACACCTGCTGACAGCGCGCCGGATATAGGAGACGTCTGCTGCTAAAGGACTCGTGAGATGCTTCATCATTGTTGCTTTATTCAGTAAGATAATTCTAAACAGATTTCTGTAGTTCAAACAACTCGGAATTGTAGTTGAGACCATTAGTTATAACGGCCCTCGTATTAAAAAATTGTCTAGTTTAAATCGGGCTCGGGCTCATAATTACAGTTAATCTGTCGGGCCGGGCTCGGACACAGCGTGCACGGGCTCGGGTAGGGTCGGGCTTGATTTTTTTGGGCCCGATCTAAACTTTATACTTTAAGTGTTGATGCTAATACTTTTTGTCCTATTTTGAATGCAGGACCTTTACTTGTAACAGAGTATGTTTTACACAGGTGACATTTTTAAGTTTCAGAGTTTATTACAACTGATGATGGGGTGTGTGTTTGTGTGTCTGTGTGTGTGTGTGTGTGTGTGTGTGTGTGTGTGTGTGTGTGTGTGTGTGTGTGTGTGTGTGTGTGTGTGTTTGTGTGTGTGTGTGTGTTTGTGTGTGTCTGTGTGTGTGTGTGTCTGTGTGTGTGTGGGTGTGTGTTTGTGTGTGTCTGTGTGTGTGTGTGTGTGTGTGTGTCTGTGTGTGTGTGTGTGTGTGTGTGTGTGTGTACTCCCTCAGTTCCCTGTTATGTAATAGATAACAAGATAAGTAACTGTATATAAGATCTGATCTTTCCTTTGTTCACGCATGAAGCTACAGTTTGATACAATATTCTGCAGCAGGTTTGGTACAAACTCTCTTCTGTTCTTTCCTTTAATGGACTGATAGTTGATATTACCATGGTGCCTGATTAACCTGTCTGTGTCTCTTTCTCAAAGGTTTATTGAAATCATCACCAACATGAAGATGCTGACTGTGGCTGCCCTTCTTTGTGCCATGATGGCTCTGACCAGAGCTGCTGGTCAGTATTATAAAGAGATGGTATCCTGTGTAATGAATAGGGAGGGATTTGATGTACTTATCTTGTGATTAACCAAGTTATTAACTTTTATGTTACTGTCCAGCTATTAAAGAAGCCGAGGCCACAAAGGATCTAATAGGTCAGTCAGTTGTCTTTTACACTTTTACTTAAATGCATTTCACTTTGTCCAAGATTCTGTATTAAATTACCAGTTTTCACCTGATAAAAGGATTGGTTTATGGAGCTTGTAGGTCCTAGCATTAAAGGAAAGTAAGTATGAAAAGGAAAAGGTATTTATTTATTACAGATCACAATTTAGCTGAAAAAAGATCAGGAGCCGGCTAACGTTAGCCCAAACACTGCTAGCATCCAAGTGGGCAAAAAATGGACAGTGGATGTGCAGGTTTTTGCCAAGTCCAAGTATCTGTCTTGCTAATTTGACATTAGAGCACATCAAAATAGTTCCTGAAGTGTGAAACTACACCTTTCAAATCAACTCTAAAACTGACTGGTAACCAGAGGCCAGAATAGGGATGATAGGAGCTTGTCTTTTGATTTTTGCAGTACAATAATCTAAATTTACAGATATCATGTACAGACTTTAACCAAAGACTTACCCTTTATTCTCTCATTTGTTCCCAGTAAAGAGTCACCTGGTCAAGAGGGCGACATCTTGTCCCAGAGGTTGGTCTGCGTTCAACGGTCGCTGTTTCCACTATTTTCCAGCAGCCATGACTTGGTCTAAAGCTGAGGTAATCAGAAGGAATTTTGATTCACTGCTTCTACATAAAGTTAATTTTTTGTTGACTTGCACTCTTGGTTAATTGGTGTCTTTTTCTGACTATTCCTTCAATTCTTCTATTTATTAGTGTCACGGCAACTCCAGTAGAGCTGCAGAGATTAATTGATAATCTGTAATTTTTTAATTTATCAGCAGTAATCGGCTGAGTCATTTTGTTCTAAAAAAAACGTCAAAATTCTCTGATTCCAACTTTTTGAAGCTTTAGTGCGTAACTGTTTGATATTAATGAACGTCCATTACATTCAAGCCATTACCAAATAAGTTGCTACAAAGCTAATTAAGACAGAAACTATGCACTATAGCTTTAAATGTGAAATCTTTATGGTTTCTTCACTCCTTTGTGACAGTAAACCGAATATCTTTGAGTTGTGGACACCTCAAAAATATTCAGTTCAAAACATGTCAAAGGAGACATTTAAGGACGTTATCTTGCGCTCTGGGATACATCGATCGTCATTTCTCACCATATTCTGATATTTATAGATCAAACAACTAATCGATGAATTGAGAAAATAACCAACATATTAATCAACAATGAAAATAATTGTTAGTTGCAGCCCCTTAACTCCACTCTGTATGTCTGTTTATCAGAGAAACTGTCAGTCCCTGGGTGGGAACCTTGCATCAGTGCATAACATACAGGAATACCATGAGATTCAGAGGCTGATAATGACCACCAGTTATGAGTACAAAGAAGCATGGGTCGGAGGCTCTGATGCCCAAGAGGTAGGCTATTTTATTTATTTAGTTTATTTACACAATTTGGCAGTCATATGATTAAAACATCTTTATTGATGTATGTAATGTTCTGTTCTCTTGTCTGTAGGAGGGTTCTTGGCTGTGGAGTGATAGTTCACTATTCTCCTACCAGAACTGGTGTCCTGGAGAGCCCAACAACCGTGGAGGCAGTCAGCACTGTCTGCAAATTAACTTTGGAGGTAAATCTAATCATAGTATTTCTATTAAGAGGTCAAAGTAAGACACTACAGGAAAAAACATTGTTTTTTTCATGCACTGGTCAATTCTGAGATTTTCTTGAGAAGCAATCACAGAATGTAAATGTGAATGACTATGGTGGAAAATGCAGAACATAAATTGTATCACAAATGTGTATTTATATCTTAAGGATTATAACTTGAATGTATGAGTGTTGCAAATGATAAACTGAACCATTTAATCAGAATGTCATCATTTACTGTATTGATTCTATATGGTTTTGACTGTGACTTGTCTCTTTTGAATGTTTAAAACAATAACCATTATGTTGACAGTACAACCGTGTTTTCTGTGTTCTGTATTCAGAAGAAACGCTCCTGTGTTTTTGGTTTTTACAGAAGCAAAATGCTGGGATGATGTCGGGTGTTCTACCCTTCGCCCATTTGTCTGCAGCAAGAAAATCTGATGATTCCTGGGCTGACACAGAGGCATCAAGTACCTGTCCAGAGCACAAATATGTTTTTTTGTGTTATAAGTCTCATATATATAACCACCTAAAGGCTCTATATCTCATTTCATATCTTTATCTTTTCTATCGCTGTAACGCTACCAAAGGAATGAAGCGACAAGTGACATACAGGAGCTGGATTGTCTCTTAGGCCTAAGAGCAGACTGAACGAGTTATGAAAATAATGCTTTTAGCAAAACTTTATTCTGTCTGGAGAGTGAACTGGTCTTTCTTGTCTTTCACTATGCAAAATTAAAACGCTCAAGCATCTAAACCAGCTGGTCTGTGAGTCTGTGTTAAATCTAGTAGTTTGTTCTTACATCTCAAAGAACTCTGACTGTAACATCATTAAATAACATTGTGCAAATACACTTTTTTGAGTAATAAGTGGACATTTCTATCACAAAGATATGCCGTTAATGATGCATCAACCATCACATGGATCTTCCTGTTTGCAACAGTGTGTCAGAATCCTTTTTGTGTTGCTTAATAGTGCCGCCCTCTGGACAAACTCTGTGTAATGACATAGGCAACATCTAACTATACATTGAGGACCTGTGTGCAGAGATGGGAGTAAGTCACACATGGGCAAGTCACAAGCAAGTCTCAAGTCTTAACCTTCAAGTCTCAAGCAAGTCCAAGTCATTTTTTGTGACAATCAAGCAAGTCACAAGTCAAGTCATACAAAAGTTTCCATTTTTAAACAAGCTAAAGACAGTGGTTATGAACTGCTGGA
Source organism: Gymnocephalus cernua (assembly GCA_023631565.1). NCBI lineage: Eukaryota > Metazoa > Chordata > Actinopteri > Perciformes > Percidae > Gymnocephalus > Gymnocephalus cernua. The sequence continues at coordinate 24,235,389 of CM042445.1, forward strand.
GTTTTATTTGCATTTTTTCCTACTCAATATTCAAAAGACATTGCATCCAAGCCACATATATCCAGTGCCGATCCTGACCTCCCTGGGGCCCTAAGCAAAATTCTGCCAAGGGGCCCTCTACCTGACCCGTGATGCCGTGAGCTATGTAAACCATTTGCCACACAGTCACACCTGACACTTCAGTGCTCCCAATACAATCCTCCCTCCTTTAAACAAAACAGACAAAGAATAAGTACAACAATATAGAACAGAATGAGTTTCAAACAAACAATATTTATTGAATTGAGTATTTTCTATAATATTAAGATAACAAGTGAATATTATTAAATAAGTGAATATTAACGTAAACATAAATAAGAAGAAAATAATAAATTATAACCCTGAACTTTGGCTTTTGGGATTAACTTTGGTTCTCTCTACAGCCTGGGCATTTTCAGCATCAGTATGGGCACCACCACTATTTGGACTGTCTAGAATAAACTGAGAAGAATATCACATAGTTAGTTAAGCAGTCATTTACACTACTCGTTACATGTTACACATGTGTAAACATTTGAATGTTTGAATTAAAATCTTACCATCAAAATATTCCTTTTCTGCACTTTCTTGTAATATGTAAATAGTGATGCAGATATCAATAATCCCTGTGAGTGATATCAAGAATTAACTTTTGTACAAGTGAACATGTAATTCCTGATATCAAAAATAGACATTGGTAGGTAAAAATTAACTAAGGGGCCCTACTAGTGAAAATAATCAAGAATTCACTTTGCAAATCGAATTCTTGATATCAAGAATGCATAAACTGTGAATGAATACAAGCTAAAATGGCTTGCCACATGTTAAAGTTTGTATTTATTATTATGCATGTTGAAGCAATTCTTGATTTATGGTTATTATTTACTGAGGGATGTGCATCCATATTGACCAGTATGTCCAGCTAATCAACATTTTAAATTCAATATAGCCTATAAATCAATGTCAAATTGTCAATACATTGTTTTCCATCTTGCATAATTAGTGCAGTTGTTTAGAGTGTTTAACTACACATTGTCTGAGACTAGATATTCAGTGTCTTAAAAGTATGTATAATGTGTACTTTAATGAGGAGTGCCATCATTCACGCCCATATATTGTAGCCTACAGTCTGTCTGGTCTTCACATATATTTCTGCTTGAAAATGCGCGTTTCATTTCGTGCACGCGCCTAACGCATGATAACACACCCGACGCGGTTATCTTTTCCGAGCTGCAGTAAACAAACACCGTTGCACTTTGTCGTTTATCAAACGTAATAAATAATTGTATTTTACTCTCACTTTTGTCAGGCACAAAGTCACAAAACACAGCCCTGGAAGTGACTGGCGTTAGCAGCTAGACCAGAGATGCACTGCCTGCCTGCCCAGCTGGGTTAGCAAGACCGGAAAAAACACAATAGAAATGCACATAAACATAACTTTACTTTGCTGACATCAAACTTGGAGAGGAGAGAACACAAGTTTACCTGATTGTTGTTCCCGCAATTTACTCTCATGGTGTTTTTTTTTTTCTCTTTTCGTGACCAGAAGGATAGTTTCGCTTCATTTTGTCATGGATGTTGTAAACATTAATTGACGCGCTTTGACACGAGGGGGAGGCGGGGCCTCGAGTAATTTGCGGGGCCCTACGCAGCTTGCGTAGTGAGCGTATAGGGCGGATCGGCTCTGACAACCGCAACCAGCGCGTGATGCGTTGGGCGCTGGTTGTGCAAGTCTACAACTTGGATGTCCGACACAAGAGAGGTTCTGAAAACGTGGTGGCTGATGCTTTGTCCAGATTACAATAGGCCTGAAATTGTGTGTTGTATGTTGTGTTACTCAAACGTAGAGTTTGTCGTTATTGCGGCGGGGGGGGGTTACGGTCAACCTCTGAGGTGTGGGTGTGTGTGTGTTAATTCAGGTGTGTATGTGTTTAAGAGTGTGTTTTTGAGATGCAGAACAAGCTGTGCCATCCCATCCCCTGGATTGGATACAGACTAGAAGTCCCGCCCAGTTCCTGGAGGAGGAGGCTGATTGGTGCGGCAGGCCCATTGTCCGGCCAATCGGTGGGAGCCAAATTAAGCCCGCCTCTGTACAAATAGGCTGATTGTCTGCAGCCCTGGGCAGCATTTAGGAAAACTAATGGAAAAAATAGTAGTGGCACGTTTGAATTATTATCTTGAATATAAATGTCCTTTAAAAAAGTATCAGACAGGGTTCCGAAAAGGTAAATTAACTACTGATGCTTTAGTTAAGCTCAGCAATGAAATAGAGAAGACTCTAGTTATGAAAGAGTTCATGGTGGCAGTGTTTTTAGATATTGAAAAAGCGTAGGACACTATGTGGAGAGAGGGACTATTAATTAAATTAGATATAATGGGAATCAGTGGGAGAATGTATAATTATATGTTAGACTTTCTGTCACAACGTACAATTAGGGTCAGAGTTGGTAAAGGCATAAGTGAAGAGTTTACGATTGACAGCGGAATCCCTCAAGGAAGTGTTAGTAGTCCCATATTATTCAATATTATGGTAAATTACATATTTGAAAAATTAGGGTAAAGGAATAAAGGGTTACTGTATGCAGATGATGCTGTAATATGGAAACGGGGACGCAATATACCATACATAACAAGAGTTGTTCAGAGGGATATACAAGCAATAGAACAATGGGGTAATGATTGGGGATTTAAATTTTCCATACCTAAAACAAAGATTATGTTCTTTACCAGAAAGGTCTCAGACAGGTATACAGTTATGTTATACAATCAAACAATTGAAAGAGTGAAGAAATTTAAATATTTGGGGATGTGGTTGGATGAACGTCTTACATGGAAACATCATATAGATCATATTGAAACAAAATGTAAAAAGGTTCTAAATCTAATGAGGATGATAACTGGACAGCGTTGGGGAGCAGAAAAACAGTCTTTGATGTGTATATATATATAAAGCATTAATAAGATCTACCATAGACTATGGATGTATAGTTTATAGCTCAGCATGCAAAACTTCTTTAAGGAAAATTGAGAGGATTCAATTCAAAGCTATAAGACTTGCTTTAGGAGCTATAAAAACAACTCCTACGTGTGCCTTATTAGTAGAATCGGAGGAATCTCCTCTTAGTTTGAGGTATATTAAATTGTCTTTGACATACTGGGTTAGACTGCTGGGAAGTAATAATAATCCAGCAAGCGCAGTACTTAATGTTTGCTGGGAATATCAAACAAAATCACAAGGGTTTGGGTGGAACATCAACAGTATAGCAGAACAGTATGGAATTAAAGATCTGAAATTTAGTCTATCATTGGTTCTGAGTGCTATACACCCATGGATTCACCCATCACCAGAGGTTAACAGTGAACTGTTGGAAGGAAAGAGAGAGTATCCAAATGAACAAAGTTTTGCAGCATACTGCCAGGGTTATATAAAATTGACATTCTATGAATGTGTTAAAATCTATACAGACGGTTCAAAAGATCCACAAAATGGTCATTGTGGGATTGGGTTGTTTATTCCAGAATTTAATAAAAGAGATGGCTATAGGTTAAATAATTTTCTTTCTGTATATTCTATTGAGATGACTGGGATAATAACAGCTCTAAGGTGGATTGAAGAGGTTAAGCCAATGAGAGCTGTGATCTGTACAGATTCCATGGCAGCTATTCATAGCCTAGATACAGGTCATTCATCAAGAGAAGATTTGATTACAGAAATTAAACATTTACTTTTGCAATTCAGGAATCTTGGAATCAATATTCAGTTTTGTTGGGTTCCAGCTCATATCGGTATTACAGGAAACGAAGAGGCCGATAAAATTGCGAAAAAGATGCTGAAAAACAAATGTATAGGAATTAATGTACCACTGGGGAAGGGTGAAGCTAAATCTCGGATTAAGTCTGAAAATATGCAAAGATGGCAAACTGAATGGGAGGCTGAGGTTAATGCTGGACACCATCATAAAATACAGAAGATTGTGACCGGGAAAAGGGTTACTTCATTGAGTTTATTTAGACGGGAAGAAGTGGTCTATACCAGACTTAGATTAGGTCACACAGGATTGAATGCTACCTTACAAATAATAGGTTCTAGCAATGGCTTATGCATAGACTGCCAAGACAAAGAAGATGTAGAGCATGTGCTTTTGTGTGTAAGAAGTATAATGATAATAGAATACAATGGCAGGAAATGGAAGGAGAGAATGCAATACGTGCTATTCTTGAAGAACAGGGTATGGCAAGGGAAAGACTGTAAGCTTTATTTATTTTTCTTCATAATACTGGATTAGTAAAAAGAATATAGTTTTTTTTTTTGCTTGTTTGTTTAATTTTGAATTAAATCAAGCCTAGACTCTATGACATTTCCATGAAATTCATGGTATACACTCCTGTACAGTTGGTGGCGGTATAATACAAAAGTAGTAATCTGCCATAAACACTAAAAGAAGAAGAAGAAGCCCTGGGCAGCTGCCAGACCAGATTGTGTCTAAACAAGTGAACTGTGTGAAGAAGTGGGCCAGGATTAAGTTAAAAACTGACGAACTTGCTATAGCACTTAACATATTTTTGTAACTAGTCACATTAGGAACAGGGGTGCTGTGAGTATTGTATTTTTGTGTTTTTGCAGTATTTAAGTTAGGAATTTTGTTTAACATTTTTGTTTATTAGAGTATAGAAATAGTCTTCCCTTTAGGAGATCTCTTTTTATTATATTTTGTTTTTGCGTTCCGCAGCACCCATCGGCCCATCTTTTTCTGTTAATGTTCCTTTTGCCTTATTTTCAACTAATATACAACTAATAATCAAACAAACCTAACCTAACACCTTTTTAGGGGACATTTTATGGCCTATGGTATCCACCCTATTATTCACGGAAGAGTGGCACGGACATTTGTAAATGGAATGTGTCTGGCTTCCGATGTCATCCGCTTGGTTATTTCTAGCTGTACAAAAAAGCTTGTTATGCTTATTGATATTGGAAACAGGTATTTTTCTACCCTACCCTATTATTTTGATGTATTGAATTTGTCATAATTGTAAACACTTGTTTGTAGCACAAATATTTTTATCATCCTGTATCAGAGGCTAAAGTAATAAAGATTGAGAAGGCAATGGCCTGTATTCTATATCTCTGACTCCAAACAATCGGCCACTGATCAGGGCTGCATTTCCCCAGCAGCACTGTAACCTTAAATTGATTATAGAACAATTACCACAATGGTCTCTACAATCTATTTAGGCTTACGATGCTTTTGGGAAATGCAACCCAGATCCTGATAGTCAGTTCCTTCCATAGATGTCGACTTGATGCTCACTCATTTTAATGATGAAAAAGACACGCGTGAGCACACGGCGTGAGAGGCGAATATGAACGCTGATCAGATAACTTCCCAGAATGCATAGAAAATCTACAGTAACATACTGTCAACTGTGTGCACAGTACATAACTGTTGAAAATACAAAATAATACTGTGTCTAAATCTACAGTAACATACTGTACATAGGTTATACAGTAAGAAACTGTTGAGAAAAACAGTATAATGCTGTGAAAACAGAAATCATTTACAGTGTTCTGGTCTCTTTTTCTCGTAACTTCTCTTACTCATGCTCCACTCATCTCTGGAAAGTTTTGATTTACATGAGCTGTAATCCCTTATCATCAAGATTAAAACAATAAAAGGCTTGAAATATTTTACTGTTTATGTAATGCATGTAGAATATATTAAATATTTACTTTTTAAATTGAAGTATGGGTGGGGGGAAAAAAACACTTTTCCAGTGATATTGATGCATCTGTACTTGGAATTGTTGTCATCAGGAGGAGGAAATAAACTTTCTCATGTCTTTCTGATCTTCTTTATCACTATATTTCTCAATTAGTCTCTCTTCTTATCCCACTAATGTGCCAAGATTAGCTGTAAAACGTGCCCTGAGATAACTTAGCATTTGATACAAGCTGTGTGTTTCGGTTTTAGCCAGCAATACAGTCACTTAACTCAAGTGTTACAACAGCGGATTCACAAACCTGCAACACTTGTCTGCGGTCGTGGGTTCGTCTGATGCTGAATCACTGACAGCTGTAGAGTCATACCATTGGTTTCAGGAACAGAGCATTGCATTATGGCCCTGTGTTGACCCCCCTCCCCCCCCCCCATGTTAGAAGAAAACACTGAAATATGGAAGTATTAATGTAACGTTGATTGTCTGGTTTTATCTTTTGTGTGGACCATAGGAAGAATAGTTGTTACTTTGGTAACAACTAATGCGGATCCTAAAAAATAAAAATAAATACCATCTTCTTTACACTGAGGATAGTTCTTAACGATGTTGGCTGTATGTCTGGGGTCTGCTGCAGGATAAATTTGAGGCCAATCATACACCTCCCTGATGGTATATGATTCTGAACAAAAAGTACTTTTGCTATTGGTACTTTAAGTGCTGATGCTAATACTTTTTGTCCTGCGGATATTGACTAAAACTTGAAGCAGCTGAGCAAATTCACAGAGGAAACTGCAAATATAGTTGGTTTAAAAAAAAAAAAGGCAATCACGTAGTTTTTATTTTATGGCTTTGTTGTTTTTATGGTGAACATAATTCCACCATACAAAATAAATGTACATTAAAATTACACTTCTACTATCCTTTAGGATACACAAAATATATTGTGGTGAGCTACATGGAAAGATTCTCTAGAGAGCTAGAGCTACTGATATCCAGTTCATTGTCATTCTACATACACTCATTGCACAGATGAGATCAATCTACCCCTCGTGTCTCAGTCATGGTGACCCAACAAATATAAACAAACATGAACACTGAATCACCCAAACAACACTAAAACCCAGATAACATAAATGCACACCCAGAACACTAACAGAACATAATTAACACACTTAAACTAGGACAGCAACAGTACAACATTGTCCCATGATGAGACACAACGGCATCCTGCCGGCTGATACAATATAAGGTTGTTGACATACAAGTAGCAAATGGCATTTTTAAGTTTCTGAGTGTATTACAACTGATGGGTGTGTGTGTGTGTGTGTGTGTGTGTTTTGATTTACTTATCTTGTGATTAACCAAGTTCATAACATTTATGTTAAACTGCCCAGCTTTTAAAGAAGCCAAGGCCACAAAGGATCTAATAGGTCAGTCAGTTGTCTTTTACACTTTTACTTAAATGCATTTCACTTTGTCCAAGATTCTGTATTAAATTACCAGTTTTCACCTGATACAAGGATTGGTTTATGGAGCTTGTTAGTCCTAGTATTAAAGGAAAGTAAGTATGAAAAGGAAAAGATATTTATTTCTAACAGATCCCGGTTTAGCTGCTTGGCCTACATACTTGTCAGTATAATTTCACTTTCTAATGTTACAAGAGAAAAGGTATTTAGGATGAGGACTAACCGATGTGTATGTCCTACGTAATGCTGTGTTGGGTAACACTGACTGGAGTGTAAACTTCCCTAATTCTAACCCTTGTGGATTGTTCAAATTCACTACCCTTTCATTATGTTCGTGGCTGAAAACAGCCAACTGCTGTATAAATGTATTAAATAAATATTTTTTTCAAATATTTTTGCATAAATCTATTAATCAACCTCAGTCCTGATCAAAACTACTATTTCTTTTTAAAATCAGGATTTTAACGCTTTAATTGCCATATTCATAAATGATGTCACAGATTTGGGGACAAAAAAACACAAAATTACTGATTTTCCATATAAAATGTGATTGTGGACTGGATTTTTTTTACCTTTTTATCACAGTCTTGGACATGTCAAAGATGAGAAACAACATTGGTTTTGATGCATTGTTAGTTTTTGTGCAGGATCAGATTTGAACTTTTTCTCCCTAATTTACTGTTCGTGGCTGAAAACAGCCACTACTTTAAACTGCTGTAAAAATGTATCAGATAAATATTTTTGCATACATCTATTAATCAACCTCAGTCCTGATCAAAACTACTAAATTTTCAAAAAAAAATCTGGATTTTAACTCTTTAATTGCCAATTTCATAAATGATGTCACAGATTTGGGAAAAAAAAAAAACACAAAATGACTGATTTTCAATATAAAATGTGATTGTGGACTGGATTTTTTTTTACCTTTTATCACAGTCTTGGACATGTCAAAGATGAGAAACAACATTGGTTTTGATGCATTGTTAGTTTTTGTGCAGGATTAGATTTGAACTTTTTTCTCCCTCATTTACTGTTCGTGGCTGTTTTTGCCCCATTGTCTTCCATTATAACCACATGTTTTGATTGCAAAGCCATGACACCATATAATCATGCATTTTTCAGTGTTAGTGGTTTTCCCTGTTGGGAAGAGGTAAAATGTGTTAATTTACTGTTGATAACCAGGTGGCACCATTAACCATTTAGATATGCCTATGCAAAAAAAAGCTTAGATTCTGGATTGTACATGAGTTATATGGAGTATCATAGCATATTAAAGTGTGTGTGAGTGTGTGTCTGTGTGTGTCTGAGAGAGAGTGAGAGTGTGGGAACTCACCTTGATGTGACCTGAGAAAATCAAAACATGCACCTCAGCTCTCAGTACTACATTGAGTAAAAAAAAACAAAGTAAGTGTATTTATGCATCTACTGCCTTTTGATGGTGAGAAATGCAGACTAAACAAAAACAAAGCAAGTGGATTTAAACACTTGCATGCAAGCCTGCTGGTCATTTAATGGTGAAAAGAGCAGCAAGCAACATGAGAAAGGGCTTGACTCGCAGTTTTAGATGTGATTATGCAGCCTGATTCCTCTAGCGAGCTGGAGGATGTATCGTCGTCTCCCTCTGACACCACAGACTCAGGAGAGTCCGATCCTGATGTATCGTCGTCTCCCTCTGACACCACAGACTCAGGAGAGTCCGATCCTGATGTATCGTCGTCTCCCTCTGACACCACAGACTCAGGAGAGTCCGATCCTGATTTGGATGTGCCACCCTCATCATCCTCTCTAGCTTCCACTGAAGGTGAGGAGGATTTGGAGGATCCTGGATCTGGGTGGATTGGAAGAAACGGCGAAGTGTGGTTTTCTACCAACGCGGAGACAGCTCCCTTTCTTCAGCCAGCCAGAGGTGTGACTCCAGGGCCGACGCGCTATGCCATTGCAAGGGTCCAGAACATTGATTCTGTGTTCAATCTGTTTTTTACAGAGGAGATGATTGACCTCATTGTCAGCATGACCAACCTCCATGGGCGCCACACAATGAGAAACTGGACCGGGATGGACTCCACAGACTGTGGAAAATAACACATCTACTTCAGCCTTATTGATTATTGCTCTCACACAAGTTGCATGCACACTTATCTCTTTTCTTGATTTGTAACAGGAATTTAGCAACAGGGCCTGCGCTCAATGAGTTACCAAGGAGTAAGCCCAGCTGTAAAGATAGGAGAATCTAACTGCCTGCTATAGAGAAGCAGAACAATGGGTATTGTTTATACATCCGGGGACTGGTTTTAACTAGGTTAACGAATATATTGATCCTATAGACACGAGCCTCATCATGAGAATGTTATGCAATGATGGGCGTAACCTATAATGTATGTGTGTGTGTATGAATCTCAATAAAAGAGGCTGAAAGTGGGAGAGAAGGAAGAACACACATGGTCAGTGCAGGTTGCGGAGCCTGTAGTGTGTCCTCCTTCAGCTGAAGCCTATTGTTTGATCAAACTTGTTGTTGGTGTGTTTATTATCCTTTACAGTTGAGTAGGAAGAAGTCCTCGCCTAGGTGTGCATCTTGGAAGCACAACAATTGGGGGCTTCGTCCGGGATTTCGGGATTTCGGGAGTAACTGGAAAAAAGAGGATTCTTCAAAAGATTGGTGATTGTTCGGTCCAAGGGTGAAAAGTCGCGTTGAACATCTGGCGCCATAAAATAAGGTAAGCAGACCATTCTTCTGCATTGAATACTTCTAAAATCAAGGGTGTTCAACGTCTTAGTAACCCACAGACCGCTAAAATAATTTCTAAAGAACTGAGTGGATAATAACATTCTTCTATTATTAATAAAAAGTGTTTGAAACTAAAGTGTAGAGGTCAGGGACCTCGAGGTCTGGGACCTCAACTAGTCTGAGCTTTGGCAGGCTCCCCCTGTTATCTGACGAGGTGCAGGTTGCGCTGGGTTGGAAAACCCTAAGAAATAGGGCTACTTTAAAATAGAGGTCTGGGACCTCAAAGAAAGGTTAGCTTTCTGGCTAAGGGTTAAAATCCCCAAAGGTTAAAAATCCTTTGAAAGAGGTCTGGGACCTCAGGAGGTCAGGGACCTCAAGTGAATACGTGTGCTTGGTGAAGCGGGGGATTATTGAAACATTCTGCAATTTTTAGGTGGAATGTGCAGGTAATCCAACCTTCACGTGTGTATATTTTATGAAAATTTTGATACTTGATTGCTGAACCGCGGGACAATCAAGGTGAAAAACAGAACAAAGTTTGGGGTAATGAATGTATGATCGATGTGTATGAGTGCTAAATAGAAGCAAATTGAAGCAGCAGTACTGCCTGAAACCTGACGGTGTCAACATAAAGCAGTAGCCTGTTGAAGCAAATTGTGGATATTTAGATAAGGTATTTCTGTGTGGCAGTTTTGAATTAAACAATTTTTGGCAGTATAACTTAGAAGAAAATGGACGGAGAATTCGATAGAGAATTAGATGACGGAGGATGGGGATTAAAGGGGACATATGGGCCTTACAAATCCTTAGAAGAACAATTAAAAACAATGGAGAGTGCTGTAATAAGAGCTAACGGTAGTGGAAAGGAAGCCACTGCAATAATTACACAGATGAGAGAGGAGGTTGTACAAATTCTAATTGACCAAAACAAAACAACTAAGTGCCAGGATCCTCTGTCTGAGATATTCTGGGCACAGGAGAAAAAAGCAAGCCAGGAACAGCACAAGGCCAGTGAGATAGAAGAGAAAGGTAACCTTTTCCAGAGAGGTAAAGCTAAAAAGACAAAGGAAAAAGCAAGTAAGGATAGAAAGAAATGGGCTCAGTGGGCTCTAATGTGGCAGGGAGTAAAGCACCTGATGATAGAGAAACAGAGAGGGAGACATAAGAAGGCTCCCCCTCCCTACTCGCCTCCTCCTCCCACCGCTGGAATGTACCCAGTGTTAGACGTCACTAGCGGCCAAGTTGAAGTGACTGGGGTAGGGAGGGCACGTTCTGCCTCCCCACCAAGGGGTCCCACCGCCCCAGAATACCAGCCAAAAGATGGATGGGAGATGAGACGACTGAGGGACGAGGGAGGCTCACAAAGATCTAGTAGACCTCAGAATAGGAGGAGTAACCTAGACAGGAGGGGAAGTAGGGAAAGTGATGACGAGGAAAGTCTGGGAGGAATGGATATAAGCAGGTGGGCACGGATAGCAATAAACAAGGAAAAGGAGAGAGAAATGGAGGAAGAGAGGGAAAGAGAAAGGGAGAGGGAGATAGAGAAAGAGAAGAATGAAGAAAGAGAGAGGGAAAGACATAGGCAGAGGGAAGCAAGGAAGGGAGCCGCACAGAGGCGCAGCAGAAGTGTAGACAGTGACAGAAGCAGAAGAGCATCTCCAGACAGCCAAAACGAGGGAGAGGGGGAAGTGATATTAACAGTGACAGGGAAATGGAGGACAGAGGACCCTCCTAGATCCCGCTACCATTTGCGGAAACATGGGCCAAGAGAAGACTGGAGCTCCAAGCCTAAGTTTGACATAAAACTCCTAACTCCCCAATATTTTGATCAGTCTCTCTCCAAACATGGTGGGGGTAAATGCAAAAAAGGAGGGAATGACGAAATAGAACCAAAACAGGATGAGGACTTAGAGCAAAAACATAGCGATAACGAGGCTAGTGATGAGGAACATCCTGACATAAGGGAAGGGGGCGCAACCGGAGGAGTGACTTATCAGGGTCCACTGTTCAGAGTAGGGCAACAAGAAAAATACAGGCCATTCGCCATGGGCGACCTGCAGGGCCTGGTTGACAAGCTTCCACCAATTAGTGAGGGGGGAGGCAACTGGTTGAGCAAATTAGATGGGTTAACAGCAGGACATAAACTAGCTCTAGGAGACTTTAGAGCCATAACTCATCGTTGCATGCTAGCCACAGACGTTAGAGAACTAGAATCAGAAGCAAACACTGATACTAAGGGAGACTCCACCCCGTTTTCACACGTGTCCACAGCCATTGGCAAATATTTGAGAGAAAGATATCCGATTTCACACGCGGCTGCCATCCCCAAATTTAAATGGGATGCTAAACAGAGTCCTAGAGACTTTTTAGACTATTGCAAAGAAAAATGGATAAACCAGACAGGCTGTCACCCTGGCAAACCAGGAGTGCAACAGGAGTGGTACAGGACAGCAGTGCTCAAGGGGGTCCCAGAACCAATTAAACTAGCAATAGAGGAAAACCCTGACATGGCAGGCGCCGACTCCACCAAATGGGAGCGCCACATAATTTTCCACATGACTCGTGCACAAGACACACATGACACGGAGGAATCTGATCTAAAAGAGTTGCAGGCTCAACTGCTTAAAATGCAATTAGCTGAGGCTAAACAGAAAGTCAATGAGGGAAAGAAGGACAGAGACAAAAGGAGTAAGCATGTGATGGCAGTAACCACAGGCCCACCACAAGGAGGCCCAGATCTTTTCCCAAAACCTGATTGGATATCACAGCCTCAGCCACAATCCCATCCTCCCTACTTTCAACAAGCACCACCGCCTCAGTGGCCACAGCAGAATTATGGTAGGGGCAGGGGCGGAGGGAGACCAGGGAGGGGGCGGGGAGGCCCGCCCCGGGGGGGAGCTCCGGGAGCCTGCTTTGTCTGTGGTCAGATGGGACACTGGGCCAGGCACTGTCCGCATAACGGGGGTCAGTCACAAGGGGGTAGGGGTTACCAGCAGGACCCACCGCCGCCAGGCCCACCTCAGGGCCCACCACAGTTCCAGATGGCTGGGTGGAACTGGCCTGGTGGAGAGCCAAGCCAGCAACAATGACACTCCCCAGCAGAGCAGCAGGACACAGGGACAACGGCAGATCCCATGGTGTCCATGATAGTGGAAGGAGTTGAACAGGCTTTCCTAGTTGATACAGGGGCCACATGCTCAACAATTAGACAATGTCCATCACAAAAGACTACTCCAAAACATATCACGGTGATGGGTTTCTCTGGGGAACAACAAAAACTGCCAATAACTGAACCACTGCACACTGCTATCGGGAAGCAATGCATTTGACACCCCTATGTTGTTTCCCCCACGGTCCCCATGAATCTCCTGGGCAGGGATCTTCTCATTAAACTGGGCGTGTCTATCCTGTGTTGTGCTGATGGAATCATACTAACCTTCCCTGATGGCCATCAAATGATTTGCTCGGAAGGTGGTCATGGACATGGACAATATATCCTCTCCCCCACCTCTGACACCCCCTATGCTGACATCTACTGGGCTATGTTGTCTCCGGAAGGCCCGGACTCTGGGGGTATCCTTAGGCAGTTCTTCCTCTGGAAGCCCTGGATTTCCCAAATTGCTCCTTTCATCCCTCCCCCAGACCCCCCACATGTCACCCTAAATTATGATATTCACTCTGATCTCTGTTATCAAGACGCTTTTGACGTCATAGCAGACACTAGGTGGGAAATTCACACCCAAAACATTTTTGTGGGGCCTGAGGGCGTAGCCGCCCCGGTCCAACTAACCCCTGAACAGTTGCCATGGTTTGTCATGTTTGAGGACTCTGCCCCACATGTCTCACTCGCCTTACACCCAGGTTATGATGCCAAAACACTAGGCCCTATGGTAAAAACGGCCTTAGCTGCCACAGATTGGACGATTACACCACTTCCCCAGGTCCATTTCTCTCCCCAGACTAAAACTTACCGCATTTCTTGTGAGGGACATGATACTGCGTTCCTTCAACATGATCTCATCGCTAGACATCATGGTAGGGAAAGAACTGATCATCAGGACGCTAAGTCCATGCTAGATAGCCTCCCAGACACACTTTGGTCACTAACACCAACTGACGTGGGGTTGGTACATTGTGCTCCCCTCACATTCAAATTGAAACCCTCGGCACCAATTTGGATACCCCAATACGCTTGTTCCAGGGAAAAACAGCTAGGTATCTCTGATACAGTTACAGGTCTGATAGCAGCAGGAGTGTTAGAACCCTCTCGCTCCCAGTGGAATACTCCCATTCTCCCTGTCTTGAAACCAGAAACAGGGAAATACCGAATGGTTCACGATTTGCGCGCTATTAATGATCTGATAGTTGACACCACACTTACTGTACCTAACCCACATGTTGCACTCGCCGACATAGGGCCACAACATCACTGGTACACCGTGTTAGATCTCTCCAACGCCTTTTTCTGTCTTCCACTGGCAGAAAACTTGCGTGACATTTTTTCATTCACATATATGGGTCGTCCCATGCGCTACACACGTTTGCCACAGGGGTTTAACCTTTCACCAGGCCTGTTCAACACAGTTCTTAAAAACTCACTGGCGGATTGTGTTTTGCCACCAGATACTGTACTGGTCCAGTATGTGGACGACCTCTTGATCACTGCGCCTACTGCCATTGCCTGTTTACAAGCCACCCAAGATGTTTTGACCACTCTGGCGAGGGAAGGATATAAAGTCAGCAGAAAGAAAATACAGGTCTGCAGGAGAGAAGTCACCTTTCTAGGTAGAGTCCTCTCAGCTAGTGGGGTAGGGGTCTCACCAGCACACAGGTCAGCCATCTTGTCTCACCCTAAACCATGCACTGTAAAAGAGATGCTGTCATTTTTGGGGTTAACAGGATACAGTAAATCATATGTGCCAGGATATGTTGACTTAACAGATCCTCTTCGTGCAATGGTCCGCCAACAGGGCATGCGCAATCTGTCCTCAGCACTAGTCTGGACGCAAGAAGGCACAGAAGCATTCATTGGAATGAAACAGTCCCTCGCTGCAGCTGCAAATCTGGCCTGTCCAGACTATGCTCTTCCATTTCATTTAGATGTTTCTGAAACAAAACATGCAACAAATGGGGTTTTGTTTCAGAAAAAAGGGGGTACTAGAGTAGTACTATCATATATGAGCATTCCATTTGAACAAATCGAAAAACGCCAACCAGCATGCACACAACACGCGGCAGGAGTAGCAAAATGTATCCAAAAATCGTCACACATTGTCATGGGTCACCCACTGATAATATTGACCTCTCACAGCATAGTGTCCTTCGTCAACTCAGCCATGTTCTCGCTCACCCCAACCAGACAAAGAAGAATCAGCAAAGTTTTACAAGCCCCAAACTTAACCTTTACACATGAAGGTATCAATATGGCAGATCAGATGGGGGAAGGGGAACCACATGAGTGTGAGGACAGAACCAGGAAAGTGGAAAAAGTCAGGCCTGACCTAGCCGCACAACCATTAGAGGGAGGAAGAGTGCTATTCACAGATGGGTGCTGTTTCAGACATGAGACAGAGGGACTGAAAGCAGCATACGCAGTAGTAGAGGACACAGGAGAGGAAGTGAAAACGTTAAAGGCAGAGAGAATGCAGGGCGCACAGTCAGCACAAAGAGCAGAGGTGGAAGCGCTCATTAGAGCCTTAGAGATAGGGAAAGGACAATCAGTGACTATCTACTCTGACTCAGCTTATGCAATAGGGGCTGCTCACCTTGAGCTACCACAATGGCAGAGAGCAGGGTTTTTGACAGCGGGAGGAAAACCTATCAAACATGAGAAGGAAATGAGAAGGCTAGCAAAAGCAATCCTCCTACCAGCCAAGGTAGCAATAGTCAAATGCAAAGGCCATAGCAACGTCCAAGATAGCGTGAGCAAGGGAAATGAGGCAGCTGACTGTGCTGCAAAAACCGCAGCAGGATATCATGCACACCAACTAGTGGTAACTACAGACCTAGAAAACAGAGCAGAGCTTAATAGAGAAACAATCATTGGACTACAAGCACTAGCTTCCCCTCAAGAAAAAACAGTGTGGAAAAGCCGGGGAGCCACACAAAGTGAAGGATTATGGCAAGGCCCAGATGGCAGACCCATTCTGCCTCCAGGGGCGAGGGAGACAGCCTTGGAAGAAGCTCATGGGGTGGGACATGTAGGGGTTAGCCAGATGTTAAAAAACCTACAACACTGGTGGCATCCATTTATGAAACCCATGGTTGAACAGGTCACCAAGTCCTGCCCAGAATGCCAAGCATTTAATCCTAGGTCAGCAATAAAACCAGAAGGGGGATATTATCCCCTAGAAACTGTGGCAGGAAAAGAAATCATGATTGATTATACTGACATGATTGACAGAGTCCAGGGCTGCAGGTATATGTTAGTATGTGTGGACATGTACACAGGTTGGCCGGAAGCTGTCCCAGCTAAACACGAAGATGCCCAAACAGTGGTAAAGTTCCTGATCAATCAGTACATTCCCCAACATGGCTTCCCTGAACGAGTAAAATCAGACAATGGTTCACATTTTAGGAACAAGGATTTGCAAGAAGTGGAATGCATGTTGGGGCTAAAACACAAATTTGGCTCAGTGTATCATCCGCAGTCTCAGGGTAAGGTGGAAAGAATGAATCTGACCCTAAAAAACAAAATAGCCAAAATCTGCAGCAAAACAGGAATGAACTGGGTGCAAGCCCTGCCTCTAGCTCTCATGTCAGTCAGAATGTCTGTTAACAGCAGGACAGGGTTCTCTCCACATGAACTACAAACAGGAAGATGTTTTCCAGGGCCACAGTCACAACTTCCACTAACTGACCCTCCCTCCTCTACCATCTCTCATAAAGCTTTTTTCCGCCAGCTACAAGGCACAGTCTCTCTGTTTTCTAGACAGGTAGCTGCAGTAAACCAGGACGCAGAACCGAAACCAGCGCCTGACGCAGAGTGGGTGTTGCTGAAAGTAATCAAAAGGAAGTGGACTGAACCACGGTGGTTGGGGCCACTCAGAGTGACTGCACGAACCACCCACGCAGTACAACTCGAGGGAAAAGGTAAACAGTGGTATCACTGGAGCCAGTGTGTTGCCACACAGGAGCCAGGGCGCTCCACCAAAGAAGTAGCCAGGGATCTGGCTGCCAGTGCGGAGGGCTCTCCGCCAGACACTAGGGAAAAAGAGGCAGAATAATCCTCTCCAGTGTCCAACAAGGTCCAGGGTAGTCCACCCCTGTGACCTGAAGAAGAGAATCACCTGAGAGAAAGGTGAAAAAAGCGCTTTCTCTCCTACAGGTAGCGTGCCAAGCTACCACCGAGCGCCGATAATATTTTCTTATCGCATCATTGTGTGTTGTTCATGTTTTACATTGTATATTACTCTATCTAGCTGAAAATTGCATGAGTTGCCTGAACATGGTCTAAACATAAAGAGGGTTGTCACCTTACTTATAAAGCGGTGCTGTTATAAGAAATTCGAGACTAGACTACCGTTCAGAGAAAGTTAAGCTTGCATTCTTATAGCATTGAAAGGACTAATGTGCCTTAAGGTACTAGTAACCGTTATCAGTATCTTTACTGTTACCCTTATTTTATGGTACTTCTGTGAGCTCCCATTCCAGAGGTGCTCAGAATGAAGTAACATATTCACCAGATATGAATTGAAGTTCATCATAGTAGGCCTAGTATCCCTGGTCATTACCCTATTAATCCTGATCCTGTTTGCCCTCTCTTTTTCATCCTAATTACCATCGTCTAACCCCATCCTTGTGGTCAGCAGGATAAAATACTAACAAACATAATGAGGTTCATCTTAGTCCTGTGGTTGGGAATAGCCCTCCCTTGTTTGGCAGATAATAGAGCACAGTGCAATCCAGCATATTTATCTCACGAATATAGTAACGGGGGCAGAAGGCCCTGGGTGTATGAACATGGTGGGTTTCCCCCTTGCAACACCACAGGCAGCGCGAAAACTGGGTTTTTTATGTGTTACGATCAAGCTTCCAACGATCCAATCTACCTCACCTTAAGTGACCCCGTGGTGGGGGGATATCCAGCCTCGGCTTGGGCAGGTTATACGTGGTTTGTATCAGCCAAACATTATAATTGGGGCGGCACCGTGTATAACACGGGGGGATGGCCCAAGGACGAGTACGGGTGGGAAGCCTCAGCCAAGCGATGGGCCGGCCATGTGAATGTGACGGTAGTTAACGGACAGGTCACCCTTTCTCTGGTAGGGCCTTTTCCGAGAGTGTGTCAAGATCAGGGGTACGAAAAGCGGTTGAAATCACAGGGCCCGGGGGGATTTTCCCAAATATGTAGTCAACTCACCGTAGGGGTATATAGGGGAAAGGGGTACTTAGGGGCCTCTTCTCATCCCACTATTCGAGTAGGAATATGCCCTTTCCCTAACAAAACAGGCACCACCTCCGGCGGACATGCCAGTCCCATTCTAGTCATTCCACCGGCAAACCGTCACACTCCCAAATTAAAAGCCAAGGTGATTGATAAAACCCTGTCTAGAGACGAAGTTATTAAGGAATCCACTGGAGTCTCAGGAATGGGAAACAACTGGCTATTGATGGCGGAACGCGCGGCCAACACCACCTCAAGCTCATGCATCGTATGTATGGGACCTAGGCCATTGCTTAGAATAGTCCCAGCTGCAGTCACTGCCTCCTGTCTTGTAGAATTAATGACCAGGGACAATCTGAATTCATCCTGTTCCGAACATGACCTAGCTTTCCCTCGGGCGGGGTCAACTGCGACCCCTCCCATTTTCTCAGTACGCGTAGCACCAGGTAACTTTACTTGTCTCAACTTAAATAGGCCCACCCACTCATTAACCTCCCAAAACGTCACTTACTGTACTGGAGTAATCACTCTCCCCAACACCACCCAATTTGTGTCCAGAGCTGACCTCTGGTGGTGGTGTGGGGGCAATAGACTATTTGATAAACCACCTCAAGGACTCCTGTGTGCTCTCATATCACTAATCATCCCTGCATCCCTATTCGAGATCCGAGAAGGACATTGGCCCGACCCAGACACTGCCCTCCATCTACAGAACCATTTCCTCACCCGCATCAATAAAAGAGAAATTAGGCCCAGGTATGAGTGGTTAGGAAAAGGAGATCCCACCTATATTGATGCCATAGGAGTACCTAGAGGGGTGCCAAATGAGTACAAAATTGCAGACCAAGTTGCAGGAGGCTTTGAATCCTTACTCTGTCCCTGGTGCACCATTAATAAAAATGTAGACAGGATCAACTACGTACATTACAATGTACAGAAATTAGGCAACTGGACACAGGAAGGTTTTGAATCAGTCCACGAACAATTGAAAGCCTCCTCCCTTATGGCATTCCAGAATCGCATCGCATTGGATATGCTTCTCTCTGAAAAAGGGGGAGTTTGCGCTATTTTCGGTGACCAATGTTGCACATTTATCCCTAATAACACTGCCCCAGATGGTAGACTGACCCAAGCCATAGATGGACTTAGGACCCTGAACAAAAAGATGAAAGAACACTCTGGGGTTGATACAACGATGTGGGATAATTGGATGAATGTTTTTGGCAAATATAAGGCCTTGGTCTCCTCGATCTTACTCTCAATTGCTGTATTCGCTGCCCTTCTCACACTATGTGGGTGCTGTTGTATCCCATGCCTCAGGGAATTGTCCCAGCGTCTGATCACTCGCGCTGTAGGTCCGCAGGACCCTCAGCACATGTTGCCATTATTAGTGGGCGGGGAAGCAGCAGAAGTAGACAAGGAAGAGTCAGGAATAGAGTTACGATGTAGATAAGGTTAATGTTGTTGACTCACTTAGGTGAGTCAAAAAGGGGGTGTGTAAACTTTTTCTCAGGTTGTAATATGTTCTATTGAATCAGGTGTTTTAATATGTTGACCTTACTCTAACTAGAAGTGATATGTGGAACCTTATTTTATGTTGTTTTTTGATCTCCCTCCTCTTGGTATGTTGAACTCTAGTAGAGTTCAAAAGGGGGAATTGTGGAAAATAACACATCTACTTCAGCCTTATTGATTATTGCTCTCACACAAGTTGCATGCACACTTATCTCTTTTCTTGATTTGTAACAGGAATTTAGCAACAGGGCCTGCGCTCAATGAGTTACCAAGGAGTAAGCCCAGCTGTAAAGATAGGAGAATCTAACTGCCTGCTATAGAGAAGCAGAACAATGGGTATTGTTTATACATCCGGGGACTGGTTTTAACTAGGTTAACGAATATATTGATCCTATAGACACGAGCCTCATCATGAGAATGTTATGCAATGATGGGCGTAACCTATAATGTATGTGTGTGTGTATGAATCTCAATAAAAGAGGCTGAAAGTGGGAGAGAAGGAAGAACACACATGGTCAGTGCAGGTTGCGGAGCCTGTAGTGTGTCCTCCTTCAGCTGAAGCCTATTGTTTGATCAAACTTGTTGTTGGTGTGTTTATTATCCTTTACAGTTGAGTAGGAAGAAGTCCTCGCCTAGGTGTGCATCTTGGAAGCACAACAAGACCTCCGTGCCTACATGGGGCTACTGATTTTGGCCGGCGTCTATAGGTCCAGAGGGGAGCACACGTTGCCTGTGGGATGATCGCAGTGGTCGTGCGATCTTTAGAGCCACCATGTCCTTCTCAAGATTCCATGAAATCAGCAGAGCTCTGCATTTTGATGACAAGCTGCAGAGACCAGCTCGCCGTAGAGAGGATAAGCTTGCCCCAATCAGATCCCTGTGGGAAATGTGGACGCATCGCCTTCCCCTCCTATTCAACCCTGGCAAAGATGTCACAGTGGATGAGCAGCTTGTGCCATTCAAAGGGAGATGCAGCTTTCGGCAATACATGCCGAAAAAACCAGCAAAATACGGGCTAAAATTTGGGTGACTGCTGATGTTGGCACATCCTATGCCTGGAGGTGTGACATTTACCTGGGTAAGACAGGTAATGCTGCAGAGGTGGGTCAGGGAAAGCGTGTTGTCATGGAGATGACAGAAGGACTCCAGGGCGTCACTGTCACCTGTGACAACTTTTTTACCTCCTGCTCACTTGCTCAGGAGCTTCTGCGGAAGAAAACAGCCTTGGTTGGGACGATCAGGAAAAATAAACCAGAGCTGCCACCCAACCTGGTGCAGGCTAAAGAACGACCTGCCCTCTCCACCGTCTTCGCCTTCACGAATAACACCACGGCTGTGAGTTACATTCCGAAACGGGGGAGGAATGTGATCCTCATCAGTACAAGGCACCGCGAAGCAGTGGTGACAGAGGGACCAAAAAAGAAGCCAGAGATAATCGCAGATTACAACCGCTGCAAGGGAGGTGTCGACAATCTAGACAAGGTTTGTGCCATTACACATTTGTTACTACATGATTTGTTACTTGAATTCATGTGCTTGGTAGGGATACATTTAGGAGATACTGTTTGTGTTTTGACAATGTTTGCATGATTATTCTCATTGTCATGTGCAGCTTCAAAAATACTTATGAAATCTGTACTTATTCTTTTCTTGTTCTTTTATTTTTTTAGGTTGTCGGCACCTACAGCTGCAGAAGGAGGACCAATCGGTGGCCACAGACGTTATTTTTCAATATGGTGGATGTCTCGGCATTTAATGCATATGTCATCTTCACAGCTGTGGATCCCTCCTGGAACCAGGCGAAGCTGTTTCGGAGAAGGTTTTTCCTAGAAGAGCTGGGAAATTCTCTGGTCTCTGCAGCAATACTGAGGAGGGAGCACCTCTCTCGTGCACCAGTTGCTGCTTCACTGGTGAGAGAGATTCAGTCAGCTGCAGCTGTCCCTCCAGACACAGATCCACAGACACCAGCAGGCACCAGGAGCTCAGAAGGGAAGAGGGGAACATGCAAGTGGTGCAGGACAACAAAAAAAAGAAGAACAGTCAGCACTTGCATCCGTTGTGGTGGGTTCACTTGCAAAGAGCACCAAGTGATATGCTGCAAGTCCTGCTGGAACACACACACACACACACAGTTTGTGGTTCGTTTAATTGTTTAGTTCTTCATCCATCCTCAACTCTTGAACAATTGTTCAGTTTATTTAAGTTATTTTGGTTCATAATAAATTGTTCATAAATCTGATGCAGAGGCTGAGTAGATTGTTTTTTTTTTTTGCACAGACATATCTAAATGGTTAATGGTGCCACCTGGTTATCAACAGTACAAATTACTAATTTTACCTCTTCCCAACAGGGAAAACCACTAACAATCAAAAATGCATGATTATATGGTGTCATGGCTTTGCAATCCAAAAATGTGGTTAGAATGGAAGTCAATGGGGCAAAAACAGCCACAAACAGTAAATGAGGGAGAACAAGTTAGAAATTTGATCCTGCACCAAAACTAACAATGCATCAAAACCAATGTTGTTTCTCATCTTTGACATGTCCAACTGTGATAAAAGGTAAAAAAAAATTCCAGTCCACAATCACATTTTATATTGAAAATCAGTCATTTTGTGTTTTTTTTCCCAAATCTGTGACATCATTTATGAAATTGGCAATGTGATGGCAAAAATACTTCTAAAGCACATTCTTTTATTAGGATTTATCTGATTACTGTATGTGTTAACTTAAGAAAATGGTTTCTAACAGATGAACAGCTAAAACTATAAGCTTTGATTAACTGAAGACTGAAGTGTCTTTTTCGCAAGGTCTTTACTGACGTGTGTTTAGAACAAGTTCAGATTAGGCACCGTAAACAATATCCTACAGTGTCTCTAAAACAGTTTTGTTATTCCCCAGCAGCTGATACAAGGAAAGGTGTTATGACTTGGGTTTTAACTTGGCCAAAAGGCATGACATGACTCTTTGCTTTTTGTTTGTGTAACTGGGTCTTTGTAAGATCCAGGAGGGGGGGGAAGGAAAGCCGTCACCATTTGTTTTGATTCTCTATATGTTGGTTTTCGCTGAGTTAAAGACTCAGAGCGCTCTTGCATAGCCACCCGAGGTGGCTGTGTTACAGCGTTTCTCCATTTGCAAATGAGAATAAACACTCAATAACCAGACTTTGGTTTTCTGCTCGATGGTCTTCATTTGTTTCACTACAAGCTTTAAACCCTTTATTTACTTACACCGTGTTAATAGGAATTATTTCCACGACAATTTGGTGCCGAAACCCGGGATGGATGGACACAAGAAGAGATCTCTCCGGGCCCTGAAGTCTCGCGAACCAGGAGATTAATCTCCTGCCTCTAACCTCAACCATAAAAAGGGTTTTCTTGAGAGAAAGAGGTCAGGGAGGGGAGAGACTCTCGACTGTTCCACTCCATTCCAAACGAACGGAAAACAATTTCAACCAACACGGGTAAGATCAAATTTTAACGGATTTAATTGGAAATTCAATATTTTTGAAACGAACCCTAAAAACAAATTGAGAAGAATCATAATTGTAAAGAAACATAATTATTGATGAAGAATCAGGGAAAACAAAGACTGAGTTGTATTTGAGTAATTGAAACTGTTTTTTTTTCTGCTTTATTTGGGTTATTGAAGGGGTGATTTTAACCATTCAATAACCAGAAATAAGAACTATTACAGGAGGCATTTCGGCAAAGAAAAACGGACATATTTCCTCAGTTTCCTCCGGTTCGGTGTGAACGTTTTAATAACAGAGACCGCGAACCTACCAACGGGCATTACTTTCCTGAATACCATTTCCACACACTCGCGTAAACCGCCAAAATGACCAAGGCTCTTATGTAGATGAGCGTGTGGAGAGGTAGGGAAGGATTGGTTTCAAGGAACGGGCAGGTCACTGTTAAGGACAGCTTTTTCTCCCAAAATAGTTTGTGGGAGAGCAAGCTGACCAGAATTTTGGCAGTTTTGGTTCAACAGAAAACTGTTGGGGACGCGTTTTCTCACACTTGGTCTTGATTGAGAGACGCACAGGTCTAGGATTTTTCTCAGTTTTCCAATAAACGGGGCCTTTGGGACGACGGTCCTGATTGTAAAAGTAGCTACTTGACTTTTGGTGAAAAGGGGAAACAAAAGTTTTAAATCACAGGAGCCCACGGGCCCGATCGTGGGGGAAATGGAACGGAAATATGGACGGGGTTGTTTGAGATGCCTATCTGATTGGTCAAAAAGTTATGGTTTTCCAGAAAATGGGTCATTTAGTGTTGTAAAATTAAGAAGGCTTAAACAAAGATATGGAAGCAGCAGAGAGAAAGCTGAAAGAAAGAAAAACGATTGAAACAATAGGTTTTAAACCAAATTAAGAAGGATTGTGAATGTTTCAATGTATGGATGAAAGAAGCAGAAAGTAGATACAGGGAAAGAATGCTATAACACACATACACCTATAACCTCCTCATCAGCTCCACAACCTAACCCAAGTCCATATTCTGAGTTTTCCAGTCCTATACAACCAGGAAGGACGAGCTGGGAAAGAGAGAGGACGAAGAGGACACATATTTCTGTGCACCGCCGTCCAAAACCTCAGACCCGACTACCGGACAGAACCGCCACAGCAGTCCACACTACATCAGGCGGAGAGGAACAACAGGACCAAAGAAAGAACAAACAAAGTAAGAGACTTGACAAAACCATGTTTGAAGCGTATGTCTGCATGTTAACAACAGGCTGGTGGGCAACATATGGAGCGCGGACCCGAAAAAGGCCGCGGCCACAAAGAGCGTGGTCGCGCCAGGCCAGGAGGCCGAGGAGGGTACCGTGGACCAAATAATGAGCCCTACAACCCAGACCACTGTTGGTACTGCAAGGACTTTGAACATTGGGTATGTAACTGCCCGAAGAAGAAAGCAAAAACATCTCAGAGGGAGAACAACATGCTGACTGACTGAGTCTCAAAGCTGATTGAGGACGGTAACACAGACACACACACAGCTTCATGCAATGAAGAAATGCTTCGCACTGATACACAGTTTTTTTGTTTGCTATTAGGGACAAATTGATAGGGTAAAAAGATTGTTATAGACAGGTTTAACCAACATACTGATCTTTTTAGATCCTATAAGAAATGCCTAATTGTGTATAATTATAGTAATTTGACACCATGGGGTTATAAATGTAATTATTAGAGTTTTAAAAGGATTGACACACAACAGCTCACTGGTCATTTCCTTATTGGGTAAATTGAGTTTACTAATTCTATTTTTAGGTAAAACTGAACGACAAATCAGAAAGTTTTCTGACAGACTAGTGGTTGTTTGTATTTCTTCTCTGGAAAGGCTAGAAAAAAGGAATGAACCACTCTCATGCTTTTTATGTGTATTACTGATCTTTAGGATCCATAAAACAAATAGAAAAAGGCTCAGTTTTGCTTCCTACAAAGTATGAGTTGTAAACCTATAGGCAGACACTTAATGTGTCTATTTTGGTATTAGGGTTGTTCCCATGTTTCCAGTTGTGCATCTTGAAAATCATTCTTTGACTGATTATTCTAAATGCACACTTTTGTTTACATTTCAAGTGTTTCTCTTTGCCAGCCTGTTAACCTCCTGGCTGAGAGGAAGTACGTTGTTGCCTACAGAGGTACACATGAAGCCATAACAATCACACTGTGCTTCTTTTTTTTTCATTTTTGTCACAGCTGAAGCAGAAGAGTTTTTTTTGGGGAAAAAATCAGGACATTTTTAATGAATGAGCGTGAGTGTTCTTGTCTACTGGAAGAATCTCACTCTCACTTAACTGTCTCATATTTTTTCATCTTTGTCTCTTACAGATCAAGAGACTAAATCAGGACGTTTTTATGACTTACTAGACTGACTGACTGGACGGATTGTTATGAAGAAAACTTTCGCCACAGCGCGTGTTTGGGCCTGCAGTGTTCACCGTTTGGGTGAAGTCTGTGCCTAACACACACTTTTCCACGGTAAAAATAACGCTTTTTCCAATTGATGCTTCACCAATTTTTTGCCTCAGGGTACCGCGTTGCTTCTGAGGGAAAATTGTGGTCATCAAAAACGGCGCTCCGACTACCGGCCTCAAAAACATTAGTATCCGATAAAACAGGAAGCGATCAATGTAACCGTACGGGTTCTCGTTTTCTTAACTCCTTATTGGCTGTTGGAGTCATTTTTAACCATATTTTGATAAACGGTGTGCACACAATAATTTTTTTTAGATAGAGAGAACATTGGAGTTTTTGTCAAAAACAGTTAGATATCACTGTGATCTGACATAGTTTGGGGTAAGACTAAATTGGGATTTTTTGGTACATGAAACATGTTTATTACTGTATTATCATTGTTGAGCTGTCTTTCCAATATACCTACAAATCAATTAGCTGCTAAAACCATTTATTTGGCTGACAGGATTGCTCGGAACAACATTTTCTTAGAGGCGTTGAATAGATGTGTGTTACAATGCAAAAGCAGGAGTGTTGTTTTTGTTTCCTTACAGGGAGCAGCTAAGGTGGGGGCTTGCACACACACACACACACACACACACAAAGATAACCAGGGGAGGAGTTGTGCATGTGGAGGAAGGAGACATTTGGATTTCGAATTTAGGTTCAGCAATGTTGATTTTGATACACGTTCTTGTCATAGATAGTTACTATGTGATAAAGTTGTTTAAACTATTCAGTACCCAGTGCTTAGTTTAAATTGTGACTATGCTATTAATTAGTATTACCTTGTGTTGCAAACATGATAAATAAGATAAACTACATAGTTTTGTTGGGTTTATCTGAGCTTATTGGTTAAGACAATATTGAAACTGATTCAGGTTTATAGAGAACTAGATTCTATCAGCATTTAATATTTTACTCTAGTGAGATTTCAGCAGAACTGCACTATAGGTTTTGGTTGCATTTGAGTTACTATATGATAAAATTGTTTAAACTATTAACATGATGTTGAAAACGTTTTGTTTTAGTGATTGGTGTTTTAACTTTTGTTGCTTTCATACAGGTATTTCTGTGTAAGACAGGACAGGGTTAATGGAGAAACCACTAAAACATTATTTATATATACTGAGTGTTTGAGTCATGAGTTTTACATGCCTCAAACAGGAGGGATGATAGTAGCTTCATAAATAAGATGTTAAAAGTATAAAGTGTTCACATCATTTGGATTTTTAAGTAAATTTGTATTAACAGTTAAGGTTCAGTAGGTAATTTGTTTAGACTAAAAACAGTAGCACATTACACAGACAGTCTGTGAAAAGATAATGTTCCTCTGTTTTCCTAAGTTTCCAAGAACATCTACAAATCAGAGCCGAGGAATCTCTGCATAGTCTCAAATGACTGCTCATGAACTGCAGTAAAACTGAATGCCAAATTGAATAAAAAATGATCAATATTCTGTTAGTTCATTGCCTATTTCTCACCTAAAATTCTTTCAGGAACATATTTTAGTAATGCAAAATTAGCTGAAATATGGGAAAGTTTTCCCTAATGCCATTAGGAACACCAGGAAGAGACAGAGGGAGGTGGATTTGATTCCACAAATGATCGGATTGGTGTAAACAAATATTGAGATGTTTTTATCCAAGTGGCCAGCTAGCTGTAGCTTTAAATGACATCACTACTTGCATGGTAGCTTTTCAACATTAAAGGCCTAATAAAATGCTCATAACTAAGTTTGTAGTGTTGGCTTCAAAATATTATTAAAATAGGATAGTGTGATGGGGAAACCTTTTAGTACCATCATCACTGACAGATCTGAGGAGTCATAATTAAGATCAAATAATAAATAATTGATATGTCTATGATAGTACTATGGACCATTATTGATGTGTCTGAAATAAATAAAATAATAATAATAATAATAGTCATGCGGTACCAAAACATTGTTGTGTTCATTTTTAATTTTCCCAGTCCTTAGTTATTTTCTAATTCTGATTGACTTGCACTAAACAACCCTTAGAGTAATTTGGGCCTAAAGGGAGCAACTTTCAGAACAAGAGTTTCCTTTAAGCACATTTTATGTGGATTTTTATAGAGTAAATTAAGGAGGAGAAGAAAGACTTTGTAAATGTTTAAGGTTCACTAAATGAGTATGGATGTTGGCATGAAGATCAGGTGCCACAGTGCTTATCACTTGAATGGTCAATACTGTGCAAACACAGAGCTCCTTTGGACAACGGCTTTACCGTTTAATGCGAAAAGATCCTTGCTGTTATCTCAGTCCAATTGAGATTTCCCTTTGGGAACAAAAACATCTTTAGGGATAGGACATCTTCCCTCCACCGCTCAGTGCGAAAAGGACAGGTGAAATGTGTGTACAATTTTCTTCTGCTCTCTCTCTCTACCATGAGTTTCCAGGGTTATCCAGGGACAGCAATTAAAGAGTTAAAATCCAGATTTGTTTTAGAAAATTTAGTAGTTTTGATCAGGACTGAGGTTGATTAATAGATGTATGCAAAACAATTTGAAAAAAATATTCATCTGATACATTTGTACAGCAGTTTAAAGTAGTGGCTGTTTTCAGCCACGAACATAACGAAAGGGTAGTGAATTTGCCCACAGTGTACTGTTAGGTTTTGGAAAATCTTCAAAGCATTTTCCTAAAATATGTGTTAAAATAAGATTTGTCAGTGAAAATCATTCCATTTGCTGTAACACGGAAAAAGTTATGGCCAAATTTAGACTCAAAATTACCCCTTAGTGGCTGAAAACATCCCCAACAGCACATTAAACATCAGGAGCCGGCTAACTTTAGCCCAAACACTAGCAACCAGGACAGGTGGGGAAATAATGCACAGTATAGGGCTGCAACAACGAATCGATGAAATTGATAAAATTTGATTTTTAAAAGAGTTGGCAACAAATTTCATTATCGATTCGTTGTGTTGTGCGATTGTTATGGCAATCAATAAGTCGCAGAGATGTTTGAGTATAAAAAAATTGAGTTGAGCGCGGAGCAGACCAGAGCGGAGCGAGAGAGAAAAAGCGGAGCAGAGCGGAGATAGAGGAAATACCATCGAGAGACCCATAGCGTCGTTCTGAACTCATGGCGGAGGCAGAGAAATCAGTAGGCTACGACCTAAGTCATCCAAGGCAGCGGCGGAGTGGGACCAAAAAATCTACCGGGAAATGTATTAGACCCAGCCCGCCGTACGGGTTGCGCAGAGGCTGCACAGTATGACCAGGCGCGGCACACCAGGCCGCCGGCTGGTGTTACTAAGAACTTGCAATGTACAGTATTATCAGACCGGCCTCGAATCAGTACCGGTGTTACGGTTTAACTGGTTTTTGAATTAACTGGTGACACTCCAGATGCGACGTAGGCCTACCATGAGAAACTCTGCAGGAACAATCATGTAGGTGGCTGTATCGATGCCTGTTTGAAATACTGCAAACGTCAATAAATCGTTCAAATGTTCATGTTGTCACTTATTTGTGACACAATCCTGTTAATAAACCTAATTACAAACACATTAAACAGTCTGAGGTGTTTGTTGACGCCGCAGCTCGAACACAGAGTGAAGATCGCTAAAATGAGCAAAACAGAGCGCAGTGAGCCCAGATTAACTTGTGTCACAACAGGTAGCCTACTACCGTCGGTCATACGCTATGCTTATATCATTTCATTTAGACCTACAAACATCTAATATGTAACATGGGCAACACAACAACAAAAAACAAAGTTTCAACATGGTGCACCAAATCAAGCTCAATATCCAATGCACGCTCTACTCGTGTTACAGTAGAAAATACATTAACCCAATACTGTGTCTAAAGGAAACACTACAATTTATTTCAGTTTAGTTTATTTCAAGCAATCACAAATACACATCACTTACATAAATGGTAAAAAAGTGTCACTTTAGTTCTGTGTCATCTTAACTCGTTCATAAGCAATACTGATCGAAAAGGTGTAGGTTTAAGCATTTGCTTATTACACCTACCAGTTTTTAACATTCCATTTCATTCTTAGGTCCCTCAGGATATTATCAATTTAAATAAAATGTATTATTAATTTCTGTATTTATATACATCACACGTGCAAAACAAAACACATTTTTATTTATCTAAAATATTCCACAAGTTTACTCCTTTTGTCGATATACATCTTTGTTTTAATCTTTTATCTTTGTGAATGTGTACATTTCCTCAGTCCATAGTCTACTTGCAATGATGAAAAAAAAATTTTTAAAAATATACAGCCCTTACAACAATAATCTCCCTCTGTGGAGGGATGCCCAACACAGACACTGTGGTACCATTTCTCACAGGTGCTGCACTCAATCTGAAAGATAACACTACAAATGTTAAATAACTGTTACTCTGAGAGTTCACCCGGTGATTTGGAAGGTAACCTAAACATGGTGGATCCCAGTCGTCCTGTCAAGTGTTGGCATGCATCTGAAATATGCTACTTACCCAGTCATCAGTGTCAGCCCCTGAACTCTCCTCCCCACAAGCCCGACACAGCTGGGACAAGTCATCTGTAAAATATGTTACAGGCAATGATGTAGTGTAACTCTACAACACATTTAAGTATACTTGGTAGAGTACTCCATACCTGTGTCATTCAACAAGGACATTGCCATGTCCAGTCTCAATTTGATAACACCCTCCTGGTCCACAGGGCACTGTACAGTCTCACCTTTTAAGATCAGCTCTGCAAGCTAAAAACACTGTTAAGTATAATAATGATGGTTTCGATGATTCATGGCCACATTAGATATTCACATTGTTACCTTGCACACAAACACTCCACATGACGTTGTGTCCTGCTGTTTGGGATGGGCAACTGTGGAGCATGTCCATTTCCCGATAGCCGGATAATGTTTCCGGACCAGGGCTCTACATAGAAAACGGAATGATTAGTTAATTAGTTAGTTATTAACTTTTATGTTACTGTCCAGCTATTAAAGAAGCCGAGGCCACAAAGGATCTAATAGGTCAGTCAGTTGTCTTTTACACTTTTACTTAAATGCATTTCACTTTGTCCAAGATTCTGTATTAAATTACCAGTTTTCACCTGATAAAAGCATTGGTTTATGGAGCTTGTAGAACCTAGCATTAAAGGAAAGTAAGTATGAAAAGGAAAAGGTATTTATTTATCACAGATCACAATTTAGCTGAATTTAATAAAGATCAGGAGCCGGCTAACATTAGCCCTAACACTGCTAGCATCCAAGTAGGCAAAAAATGGACAGTGGATGTGCAGGTTTTTGCCAAGTCCAAGTATCTGTCTTGCTAATTTGACATTAGAGCACATCAAAATAGTTCCTGAAGTGTGAAACTACACCTTTCAAATCAACTCTAAAACTGACTGGTAACCAGAGGCCAGAATAGGGATGATAGGAGCTTGTCTTTTGATTTTTGCAGTACAATAATCTAAATTTACAGATATCATGTACAGACTTTAACCAAAGACTTACCC
The DNA here is from genome assembly GCA_023631565.1 of Gymnocephalus cernua. Lineage (NCBI taxonomy): Eukaryota > Metazoa > Chordata > Actinopteri > Perciformes > Percidae > Gymnocephalus > Gymnocephalus cernua. Next base: position 24,266,676 of record CM042445.1, read on the forward strand.
TTTATTCTCTCATTTGTTCCCAGTAAAGAGTCACCTGGTCAAGAGGGCGACATCTTGTCCCAGAGGTTGGTCTGCGTTCAACGGTCGCTGTTTCCACTATTTTCCAGCAGCCATGACTTGGTATAAAGCTGAGGTAATCAGAATGATTTTTGATTCACTGCTTCTACATAAAGTTCATTTTTTGTTGACTTGCACTCTTGGTGTTTCTGACTTGTTGTCCTTCAATTCTTCTATTTATTAGTGTCACGGCAACTCCAGTAGAGCTGCAGAGATTAATTGATAATCTGTAATTTTTTAATTAATCAGCAGTAATCGGCTGAGTCATTTTGTTCTAAAAAAATTCTCTGATTCCAACTTTTTAAAGCTTTAAACTTTTTGATATTAATGAACGTCCGTTACATTCAAGCCATTACCAAATAAGTTGCTACAAAGCTAATTAAGACAGAAACTATGCACTATAGCTTTAAATGTGAAAATGTTATGGTTTCTTCACTCCTTTGTGACAGTAAACCGAATATCTTTGAGTTGTGGACACCTTAAAAATATTCAGTTCAAAACATGTCAAACAAGACATTTAAGGACGTTATCTTGCACTCTGGGATAATTCGATCGTCATTTCTCACCATATTCTGACATTTATAGATCAAACAACTAATCAATGAATTGAGAAAATAACCAACATATTAATCAACAATGAAAATAATTGTTAGTTGCAGCCCCTTAACTCCACTCTGTATGTCTGTTTATCAGAGAAACTGTCAGTCCCTGGGTGGGAACCTTGCATCAGTGCATAACATACAGGAATACCATGAGATTCAGAGGCTGATAATGACCACCAGTTATGAGTACAAAGAAGCATGGGTCGGAGGCTCTGATGCCCAAGAGGTAGGCTATTTTATTTATTTAGTTTATTTACACAATCTGGCAGTCATATGATTAAAACATCTTTATTGATGTATGTAATATTCTGTTCTCTTGTCTGTAGGATGGTTCTTGGCTGTGGAGTGATAGTTCACTATTCTCCTACCACAACTGGTGTCCTGGAGAGCCCAACAACCGTGGAGGCAGTCAGCACTGTCTGCAAATTAACTATGGAGGTAAATCTAATCATAGTATTTCTATTAAGAGGTCAAAGTAAGACACTACAGGAAAAAACATTGTTTTTTTCATGCACTGGTCAATTCTGAGATTTTATTGAGAAGCAATCACAGAATGTAAATGTGAATGACTATGGTGGAAAATGCAGAACATAAATTGTATCACAAATGTGTATTTATATCGTAAGGATTATAACTTGAATGTATGAGTGTTGCAAATGATAAACTGAGACATTTAATCAGAATGTCATCATTTACTGTATTGATTCTATATGGTTTTGACTGTGACTTGTCTCTTATGAATGTTTAAAACAATAACCATTATGTTGACAGTACAACCGTGTTTTCTGTGTTCTGTATTCAGAAGAAACGCTCCTGTGTTTTTGGTTTTTACAGAAGCAAAATGCTGGGATGATGTCGGGTGTTCTACCCTTCGCCCATTTGTCTGCAGCAAGAAAATCTGATGATTCCTGGGCTGACACAGAGGCATCAAGTACCTGTCGAGAGCACAAATACGTTTTTTTGTGTTATAAGTCTCATATATATAACCACCTAAAGGCTCTATATCTCATTTCATATCTTTATCTTTTCTATCGCTGTAACGCTACCAAAGGAATGAAGCGACAAGTGACATACAGGAGCTGGATTGTCTCTTAGGCCTAAGAGCAGACTGAACGAGTTATGAAAATAATGCTTTTAGCAAAACTTTATTCTGTCTGGAGAGTGAACTGGTCTTTCTTGTCTTTCACTATGCAAAATTAAAACGCTCAAGCATCTAAACCAGCTAGTCTGTGAGTCTGTGTTAAATCTAGTAGTTTGTTCTTACATCTCAAAGAACTCTGACTGTAACATCATTAAATAGCATTGTGCAAATACTCTTTTTTGAGTAATAAGTGGACATTTCTATCACAAAGATATGCCGTTAATGATGCATCAACCATCACATGGATCTTCCTGTTTGCAACAGTGTGTCAGAATCCTTTTTGTGTTGCTTAATAGTGCCGCCCTCTGGACAAACTCTGTGTAATGACATAGGCAACATCTAACTATACATTGAGGACCTGTGTGCAGAGATGGGAGTAAGTCACACATGGGCAAGTCACAAGCAAGTCTCAAGTCTTAACCTTCAAGTCTCAAGCAAGTCCAAGTCATTTTTTGTGACAATCAAGCAAGTCACAAGTCAAGTCATACAAAAGTTTCCATTTTTAAACAAGCTAAAGACAGTGGTTATGAACTGCTGGAGTTTTATTTGCATTTTTTCCTACTCAATATTCAAAAGACATTGCATCCAAGCCACATATATCTGAACAGTTTAAATGTATAAAGATAAAAAAAACACAGCCTAAAACTGATATTAGGCCAACAATAAATCAACATACATATTTGTTCAATATGCCTCAAACATGACATCAAATCATTAAATTCATCAATTCAATTCATTCATCATGAAAATGGTTTCTAAGTCAAATAATATTCTTCAAACATGCCTCACTTTTATGGGACAGAAACACATCCTTTAACCTTTCCTTCTCTTAAAGAAAAAAAACATTCTTTAATAGTAGCTGAATAAAGACACTCAGTCAATCTCTTCAAATGACGCAAAGGTGGTGGGGCCTTTGCGTCATTTGGAGAGATTGACTGAGTGTATTTATCACATGGAATGAATAGTATATGTTAATATTTGTCAGTGTATTTGTGAGTGAATGTGTGCGTGTTTGAGAGAGAGTGAAAATGTATTAATATTGGTGAGTGAATGTGTGCATGTGTGTGTGTGTGAGAGTGCAGTGTGTTGTGTGTGCCTAGCTTTATTCACATACTTACGTCTGCATGTGTGTGTGTTTGTGTGTGTGTGTGTGTGGAACTGTTCATTTTGTGAGTAAAGTCTGAATCTGCAACGTAACAGTCCTCTGTCAGGTAAATGTAAGTAAGTAAGTAAGTAAAATTTATTTATAAAGCGCTTTTCACAGATAAAATCACAAAGTGCTGTACAACAGAATAGGTAGAACAAACAGTATAAAATGCATATACATATATCAAAAGAAAGGGACGCTAGTGAGAACCCATCAACCAAAAGCTTTCCTAAATAAGCAAGTTTTCAGATCCTTTTTAAAAGAGACAACAGAGTCAGCCAGATGCACGGACAGGGGCAGGGCGTTCCACAGTCTGGGAGCAACAGACTGAAAAGACCGGTCCCCTCGGGTCTCATAACGAGTCTTAGGGACTGCAAGCAAATTTTGGTCAGAGGACCGAAGAGTCCGGCTAGGGAAATATGGCTTCAAAAGGTCTCGGATATACTGTGGGGCCTGACCGTTTAAAGCCCTGAAAGTCAGCACTAAAATCTTAAAGTCGATCCTGAATTTTACAGGGAGCCAATGGAGAGCTGACAAGACTGGAGTGATATGAGACCTTCGAGGGGCACCTGTTAAAAGTCTAGCAGCAGAATTTTGAACAATTTGTAGTTTGTTCAAAGCAGACATATTCAGACAGGTAAACACAGAGTTACAGTAGTCAAGTCTTGTTGATATAAAAGCGTGAATTATCATTTCCAGGTCATTCTTTGACAACAATTTGCAAATTTTAGAGATGTTCCTAAGATGATAAAAGCAATTTCGGACGAGCTGTTTTGAGTGTGTCTCCAAAGACATGGCCTGGTCAAACATAACCCCCAGGTTTCTGAGGCTGGGTTTGACAGAGGGGCCCAGGGAGCCAAGGTGCTGTTTGATCAACGTGATCTTATGGTCTGGAGCAAAGATCAGTGTTTCAGTCTTGTTTGAATTTATCTGCAGATAGTTATTGGCAAGCCAGTCTTTGATGGAGGACACACACTCTAGGAACAGAGACAAACGATGAAACTCAGCATCATTAAAGGAACAACTGGACATCGTCGGCATAGAAATGATATGATACATCCTTGAAACAACCAATAATTTGACCAAGTGGCAAAATGTACAGTAAAAACAAAATAGGACCCAAAACTGACCCTTGTGCCACTCTGCAGGACAAATTTGTTACATCAGACTGTACATTGTTTACAGCAACATTAAAGGTTTCTGTCATGTATGTAGGACTAGAACCACTGAAGGACAGTTCCTGATAGTCCCATCTCAGTATACTGTGATCCACAGTGTCAAAAGCAGAAGTCAAATCAAGTAGTACAAGTACAGTGTAGCGGCCAGAGTCTGCTGCCATCATCACATCACTAGAGACTTTGATAAGGGCTGTTTCAGTGGAGTGTAATTTTCGGAAACCAGACTGAAAAGTATCAAACAAGTCATGCTGCTCCATAAAGGAGGTCAGCTGGCATGCCACGACTTTTTCCAAAATTTTGGAGATAAATGGAAGTTTTGATATGGGCCTGTAGTTTTTAGGTTCTGAAGGGTCAAGATTGGGCTTTTTAAGGATCGGGTTTACCACAGCATGTTTGAAGTAGCTGGGAACTGAGCCAGATCTAAGTGACAGATTAATTATTTTTTCCACACAGGGGCCGACAATATCAAACGTTTTCAACAATAGAGTTGTTGGGACAATGTCGGCGGGGCTCGAAGACGGTTTCATATTTCCTGTTATAGTCTTTACATCCTGTAGGCTGACAGGAGTGAAGGACGACCAAGATGACACCGGTGAAAACTCAGTAGAACAAACGCTAATGAGTGGAGAATTAACACTGGCCCTAATGTCATGTACTTTGTTCACAAAGAACGACAAAAAGTTGTTACAGTCCTCTTGTGTGTACACCGGCACAAAAGGAGCTGAAGGTGCAGTAAGTTTCTCAATGGTGTCAAACAAGACTTTTGGATTTTTCTTATTTCCTGACACAAGGTTAGAAAAATAAGATGAGCGAGCCTGCTTCATCAATTCATTCAGATCCAGCATCATGTCTTTTAAATGGAGTCTATGTACCTCTAATTTAGTGGCTTTCCACAGGCGCTCTGTCTTCCAACATTTTCTCCTAAAACTACAGATGTTATCATTTATCCAAGGGAGAAATATTTTTAACAGGCGCTACCATATCCAAAACTGACAGACAGTGGTTGTTGAAACTTTCCACAAATGAATCAACATCATCACATTCAACAAAGGAGCGAGAGTCAAAAGAGGCTGAGAAATCACTAGGTGTTGTCTCACTAATGATGCGTTTTTGTGTTACAACGTTACAAACAGTAGGCATTGTGGTAAGTGACAAAATTAAAGAAATACAGCAATGGTCACTAATTTGAAAATCGTCAACACTCAGATTATCAATGTTTAGGCCATAAGAGAAAACCAGATCTAACGTGTGGCCTTTTTTATGCGTGGGACCGGAAACATGCTCTACTCTTTAGGAGACTGAGTGTATTGATTCCAATGGGAGAAGTGCACGTGAACACAGATATTTACACCAAAGTAAATATTGGAGCCATTCTTCAGAAGCCACATATCTGCATAACATTCTGATACTAAAATGGCATTTTTCAGACGGCCACACCAGGAGAAAATTAACTTTGTTTGACATCCGTGTCTGTCTCAGGACCAAACTCTCGTGAGATCTGGCAACACAGATCAGCTAGCCTCAACTAACGTTGGTGAACGCCCTAACAAAACTATTCTCTGTGATCCTAAATATGTCTTTAAGCTGTGTAAATATTTAACATTAACAAAAGAAAATATTAATAAAATGTACAAATTTAAAAAAAGAAATACAAAATATAACAAACTAGATAGCAGATACACAATTACAGCTACTGTAGATCACAACTTAGGTGGCAACACAACAAATAAGTAAGTAAATCAAACCAAACAATGCACAACACACAAACCATGATATGAATGTTTGTTAATCTGGGATCATACCAATTCCCTAGCATAAGTAAAAAATGTATCCCATGTTGTATTAAATAGTTTCTGTGAAAATGAAAAAAAAACCTTCGCTCTTGTGTTCAGTTCTTTTCTAAATTTGTTGTCAGGGAAAAGTCACATCGTCAAGAGGTCTTCATCTTGTCCCAAAGGTTGGACTGCTCACAACGGTCGCTGTATCCACCACGCCGCGACTAGGGCTAAAGCTTCACTGCTTCTACGTAAACTTTGTTTTGTTTGTGTTGACTTGCACTCTTGGTTAATTGGCGTCTTCTTCTGACTTGTTGTCCTTCAACCTTTCTATTTATTAGTGTCATGGCAACTCCACTATAGCTGCAGAGATTAGTAATTTTAATAGAAAAAATGTCAAAATTCTTTGATTCCTGCCTCTTTAATGTGACTATTTTCTAGTTTCTTCACTCTTCTGTGACAGTAAACTGAATATCTTTGAGTTGTGGACAAAAGAAGACATTTGAAGACGTCATCTTGGGATTTGGAAAACACTGATCGACATTTGTCAATATATTGCGTTATTCATAAATCACTCTGAGTCCAGGGGTTACTCCTTCCTCTCCGTCTTTGGTCAATGGTTTGCACCTTAAATGTAAAATAATTTTTGTGCCTTTACATAATTGTAATCAATATAATCCAGACATAAGGTTGCTACAAAAATACTCCTATCTTGAAAAATGAACTGTGTCATTGCCACAGTACATTTTGAAAGTGAAGTTGAAAGTGATATATCATTGTTTGTCTGCTGCATAATTTCCACTGTCATTTTTATGGTGGGAACTGTGTGATCTATTCAATTCAATTCAATTGTATTTATAGTATCAAATCATAACAGGAGTTATCTCAAGACACTTTGCAGATAGAGTAGGTCTAGACCACACTATAATTTACAAAAAACCCAACAAATCCCCCAAGAGCAAGCACTCAGTGCAACAGTGGCGAGGAAAAACTCCCTTTTAGGAAGAAACCTCGGACAGACCCAGGCTCTTGGTAGGTGGTGTCTGACGTGCCGTTGGGGTGCATCACAGAATAGATAATAAACAGTGACTAGAAATAGTGGTTGTAGTAGCGCAGGGAGCAGCACGGCATAGCAGGGTATTTCAGCAGAACCACGGCAACAGCTGGAACCATGATTTTGGTGCCATCCTAATCCCGGGATTTCATCCTGGGTGAAAAGAAACAGAAAGACTCCGGGGAGCAAGCTCCCCAGAGCTAGGTTAGTAACAAGCATTTCTGGGACAGAGAAGCAGGTGGGCTGGGCTAGGCAGATGCTGCAACTCCTCACTCCCTAACTATAAGCTTTATCAAAGAGGAGAGTCTTAAGTTTACTCTTGAATGTGGTGACAGTATCTGTCACCCAAACCCAGACTGGGAGCTGGTTCCACATGAGAGGAGCCTGATAGCTAAAGGCTCTGGCTCCCATTCTACTTTTAGAGACTCTAGGAACCACAAGTAACTCGGCATTCTGGGAGCGCAGTGCTCTAGTGGGACAGTAAGGTACTATGAGCTCTTCAAGATATGATGGTGCTTGACCATTTAGAGCTTTGTAGGTCAGGAGGAGGATTTTAAATTCAATCCTGAATTTTACAGGGAGCCAATGCAGAGAAGCTAATACAGGAGTGATATGATCGCTTTTCTTAGTTCTTGTCAGAACACGAGCTGCAGCATTCTGGATCAGCTGGAGAGTCTTAAGTGACTTGTTTGAGCTTCCTCATAGTAAGGAATTACAATAGTTCAGCCTGGAAGAAACAAATGCATGGACTAGTTTTTCAGCATCGTTCTGAGACAGGATGTTCCTTATTTTGGCAATGTTACGAAGATGAAAATAGGCTGTTCTTGAGGTTTGTTTTAAGTGGGTATTAAAGGATATATCCTGGTCAAAAATAACTCCTAGATTTCTGACAGTAGTGCTGGAGCCCAGGGCAATACCATCCAAGGTAGCTATATCTTATCGTCATTAGCGTTTCCCATACTGGCGGGGCTATCGGCTGGCTAGCTAGTTGCTAACATCAGGGGTAGCTAGCTATATGCCTACACAACGTTACTACAGACATAGTGAGTACATTGCCTTGGTTCTCTCTTATGATACACCCGAGGGCTGTATGCTGTAACGTGGATGAAGGATAAAGCCATGGATGAGCTTTGTTCACTAAACTGCAGGCTAACTGCTAGCGCTAGTTAGTAGCTAGCTAGCTAGCCAGTAGCACGACGTAATTATTAAATCTCCTTGGTTGTCTAGCTAAATACATCTATCGTTTATTTAGCTAAGCATGTAAACGATTGGGAACAACGAAAACACAATGTTTAACGTTAGTGAATGTTTTAGACAATAAAAACGGCGAGTTCATAAGTTCGCCACTTGTAAGAGACACGAGAGAGAAGCTCATGAAAGAGCATGTTGCTACCGGTTGCTAAGACAACGCAAACAAATTGTTGCTAGTGCGCATCGTGACGTCATGGGCCAAGAATGCGGAAGATCCGAGAGCTCTCCATGTTGTCTTAATGCGCTTTTGAGCACTCTTATTGGAACGTACGGGGCTTCCCGCCGAACACTGTATCCAGTTCTCTTAATACATCCATGTTCTCAACACGATCTAAGTCGCATTGAGTTGCGCATGCTCAGATTTAAACAATTTACGGCATAACGATAATAACAGGAGATGGGAACAGCAATAATCGAAGATATAGAAGATGGAAATGGCAGTAATTTATTATTTAGCATAACGCATCACATGTTCACGGCATGATCCCTCACGCCAGTTAATAAAAAATAAAAAAGTCAGTGAAAATGGAGCTACATAACCAAGTTGGTTCACTGCTGGCTACAAGATAGCAATTAGACACAACAAAGGTTGTTACTTGAATGGCGTTTTGAGCTAACGTTAGCAATCAGACAATCATAGATATCATTTGATAACTAAAACGTTTTTGAAATGATTTCCATCTTCTATATCTTCGATTATTGCTGTTCCCATCTCCTGTTATTGTCGTTATGCCGTAAATTGTTTAAATCTGAGAATGCGCAACTCAACGCAACTCAGATCGTGTTGAGACTCACATCGTGCAGTGACACCTATATTAGAAATTATTTGGCGTTACTGAGCGTTACTGCGCAGCTGCAAATTGAGCTTGCCGCCGTAGATGTGATGTGAGCAACATGTCTGAACGTTGTAAGTCTTCTGGTAGCTGTGCCAAGAGAAATCTCAATCATTCCCAATCTTGCAGAGACGGAAAGCGTAGGTATATGTAAGAAGATAACATAGGCATAGGCTAATTATTGCTAACTAAAATGCTAGTTAACATTAGTAATTAAACTAAACAGCTAATGTAAGTCCAAACTGCCTGCGAGCTTCTCCTGTACTATACGGTAATTCCTCTACTATGCAACAGTAAGTCGCGTGGTTATGGCGCAATCGTTAGCCTATTTTTATAAAAATGCTAAGGAGCCATAACGTGAGGCACAAGGTAACGGAGCCTTTTATACATTGTCGTGTTTCTTTAGAAATAAACAATGGACAAATTAAGTCTTTAAACGCTTCAGATGTAAAGTTATTGGCTGTCAAAGTGATGCCAAAATGAATGGCAGTCAATGGGATGCTAATTGGGGGTGATGGTTTGGGTAGCATAAAATGGCGCCATCGCGGTTTCGCTCTGAGGAGGCAGGCTTGCCCCCTTGGAAAAAGGTGATGCTATCAAGCTAGCCACAACGTCACTCTCGTCTTCCACCATTAAACTCTGTCTCTCAACCGCTCTCACCACTCTGCAGAGATTCTGACTTCATGAAGGCCTACGGTCTTTTGTTTTTTTCCCGCCCACTTGAAATCAAAGCGTGATTGGTCGATTTGCCCATTACTCTCCACACCAAAACACATAGCTTGGCCTTCCCCGGGATGTGTGAAGTCCTAACCAATGAATAAGCCAGCTAACCGGGCCTCAATGGAGACAGACGATTCTGATTGGACAACATGTTTTCAGGACATGAACTTGACAGTAAGCTTAGAACATAGATGAGAGAAAATTTATTAAATGTATTGTATTAAATTAAATGAGATAGAAATAAAAAATAAAAATGTATTGAATATTTTATTATTATTTTTAAATTTATTATTATTATTTATTAGGCGTAGAAGGCCCTGAAGGTTCCCCACTGCATTACAGCACATCAAAATAGTTAAACTACTACTGTGAAACTGACTGGTAACCAGAGGCCAGAATAGGGATGATAGGAGCTTGTCTTTTGTTTTTGGCAATGCAATAATCTAAACTTACAGAGATCATGTAGAAACTTTAACTGAAGACTTACCCTTTATTATCTCATTTGTTCCCAATAAAGAGTCACCTGGTAAAGTGGGCAACATCTTGTCCCAGAGGTTGGTCTGAGTTCAACGGTCGCTGTTTCCACTATTTTCCAGCAGCCATGACTTGGTCTAAAGCTGAGGTAATCAGAATGATTTTTGATTCACTGCTTCTACGTAAAGTTAATCTTTTGTTGACTTGCACTCTTGGTTAATTGGTGTCTTTTTCTGACTCGTTGTCCTTCAATTCTTCTATTTATTAGTGTCATGGCATCTCCAGTAGAGCTGCAGGGATTAATTGATAATTTGTAATTTTTTAATTAATCAGCAATAATCGGCTGAGTAATTTTTTTCGAAAAAAAACAAACGTCAAAATTCTCTGATTCCAACTTTTTAAAGCTTTAGTGTAGCCTAGAAGTCTAGACGCACCCTAATTTGCAGCTAGGGTCGGTCTAGACACTTTTTGTTGACTTGCGAGCTGGAAAACCAAAAACTTCGTGTATAGAGTCGGTGGGCGGGCTTATGGCTGCTGCTGCTGGCGAACAGGGGTCTTCTGGAAGACTTGGAGTTAAGCTTTTCTTTGAGAAAAGAACAAAGAACGGCACTGAAGTAATTCTTAAAAAAGGAAGATGTGTTCGGAGTTTTGCCGACCGGTATGGCAAAAGTTTAATCTATCAACTAGCTCTGCCACCTTCTTCGTTGCTCTGCCTGGTTGTAGCGTTATCCTATTGCATGCAGAGGGAGTTTGAAAGACAACCTACCTTTAACCCGCCCCTCGATTGCTTCCTATGACTAGATGTTAAAATCCCTTGATAATCAGCTAGCACAGTTGTTGGAGATGTCCTCTTGAGTGGGGTTGAATTGAGGCGATGCTCACCTGATGATCGCCTGGTGCCTCCAATACGACACATCATCAGTTGTACACCCCAGCCTCATTGGGTGTTTCGGCCTTTTATTACAATACACCCTCACCCGGGGCTGGCCCACCACAGGCTGATCAGACCTGGGTGTGTGTCGCACCGGAGGCTCCATTCGGTCACTTGGCAGCCCATACAGTTTCCCTCCGCTTCAGCCACAGCCAGTGACTGCTTCTTTCGGCAGCAGTTGCCAGGTCTTTGATGGTTTTCCGCTGAACCTGTCCTCTAATTCCAACTTTCTTTAGTAGCCTCGTGGTGGAACTAGCTACAAAGCCCCTGCAGCCCACTTCCACTGGACGCACGTCTACCTTCCAGCCCTGGTCCTTTGCTTCGGCAGCTAAATCCGAATATCGCAACCTTTTCCTTTCAAATGCCTCATCAATGGCTTCCTCCCATGGGACTGTCAGTTCCACTATGTAGACATGCCGACAGGATTTGGACCAAAGGACCAGGTCTGGGCGCAAGTTGGTCGCTGCGATTTCGGCTGGGAAGGTGATTCTCTGACTTAAGTCTACCCGCATTTCCCAGTCCCGGGCTGTGTTCAGTGGGCATGAGTCTGGCGGAGGACGATTGGTTGATTGTTTCTCCCCCTCCCTGACGAAGGATGTTAATTGCTGACCTGTAGTCTGGGCTTTCAGGGGCATGGCGTTGACGGTTATCCTCCTACTCTCCAGTGTAGCAGCCAGGCACTTCAGCACTTGGTTGTGGCGCCAGGTATATCTGCCTTGCTTAAGGCTGGCTTTGCAGCCCACCAGGATGTGCTTCAGGGTTGCTGGGGCAGGACACTGGAGGCAGGTTGGATCTTCTCCAAACCAGAGATGTAGGTTGGTCGGTGAGGGCAGAACATCATATGTGGCTCTGATGGTAAAGCTCAGCATATTGGACTCCATGTTCCCTAGTTCGCTCCAAGTGATCTTCCTCTTCCTCGGATTGAGCCCTGTCAGTGGTGAGTTCCCAGACCCAACATGTTGATGTGGGTCTGGCTTGTCAGGCTAGCTTTATTGCGTAACTTTTTGATATTAATGAACGTCCGTTACATTCAAGCCATTACCAAATAAGTTGCGACAAAGCTAATTAAGACAATCAGCTCCACACAACTCTCTCTGGATTTCTCAGTACGACTATGTTCAGAAAATTATGTCGTCTGGTGACTTTCCCGCGCAGAAGCTCGAGTGAAGATAATGACCTCTTCTGAAGAGTCCGTCATGGTTTTTTAATCCTCTGTGTCCTCCTTGCATACTAGCCACTGCATTGAGGAGGGGTGGGGGTGGGGGCGCGTGCGCAATCACAGAAGGCTTGTATCATGTGAACCTGCCGACAGTGTTGTTGTCATTCCATAGAATTCCTCATGGGGGAGACAGAAACTTTGAAAAATGTGAATATTTTAGGTTTCTTCACTCCTTTGAGACAGTAAACCGAATATCTTTGAGTTGTGGACACCTCAAAAATATTCAGTTCAAAACATGTCAAAGGAGACATTTAAGGATGTTATCTTGGGCTCTGGGATACACCGATCGTAATTTTTCACCATATTCTGAGATATAGATATAGATCAAACAACTAATCGATGAATCAAGAAAATAACCAACACATTAATCAACAATGAAAATAATTAGTGGGAATGCTGATTCAACAGCATTCCAATTATTGTTATTCGGTTCATTATTATTATTCCGTACGTTTTTCTGTTGTCCGTAACGTCTGCATACTTTCAGCTACAAAACCCATTCAACTATTAACATGTTTAGCTCTTTTAGCAGATGTGTGCTGTTCTTCAACCTTTGTTCTACTATTTATACTTTTTCAAATATTAAGCTTTTAAACCTTTTATTTTAACATTAAAGTCAATGAGAGCGGGCTTCAAATCCTTCAAATCCTCTAAGATACACAAAGGCGCTATTTAGCTTATGCCCCCATAACTGCCGTTTAGCTAAGTGGGAGCAGTGGGCATTAGCTGCAGCAGCTCCATCTATGTAGCTGCTGTTGCGCTAACTGTTTTTGCTATAGACAGGTCTCGCATAGTTATATTTAGCAAGATTAACGTAAAAACTGGCCAGAGTTCTCCTTTAAACCCAGATCTCCCACACCAAAGGCATGTGTCATATCTATTGCGCCATCACCACCATACATACCATACAATACACAGAATACATGCAAAAGTTGAAAATTGAAATGCACAAAAAGAGATAAAAAGAAGTTACATCCCCATTCTTAAAAAACGTCAGCGTAACTTTAAGATTAAAGATTTTTTTATTTAAAAATATATTAATAATATTTTGCATAATGATATATTTCACATTACACAAACGCTTACAACATGTTCAGCTATTATCTAAAACACATGCTGTAGCAAATTTAAATAAAATAATTATTTTATTTTTAATTTAAAAAAAAGTATAATTGAACAGTCCTGCAATGAATCCTCCTTCCTGAAGGTTATAATGTTCAGATTTTGTCTTGGAGAGGTGCTGATTTAATATGACTATTTTGTAGGATGTAGTATGTTGAATTGCGTTATACTGACAGGTGCTTTTATTTTGTCAACCCCATCCTGCCAGAAACACATATTTGTAAGGGTGAGGCTATTTGCACCCCTGGTACAATTAGCAGTGTATGCTATTCGTACCCTGGTGCAATTAGAAGTGCTATTTGCACCCCTGGTACAATTACGACTCATGTATTACACCTTTTTGGAATATTATCGTTGCAGTGTCCAATATGGTTACCCTAACCATAACCAATCCCACTAACCTAACCAACCCAACCAGAGCGGGCAACAAGTACTAGCCATTCAGGTATGAGTCCCATAATGAATATTTATCAGTATTCCCCCACCACCCTGACTTGTGCAATGGCATGCAAATTATCCAATCCAAAATGAAAAAAACAAGATCTCCTCGCTGAAGAATCAAACCCAGGACTCCCAGACCACAGCTCAGTGCTCCAACCACTCACCTAGCAGTTCTTATGGAGTAGAGGACAACTGTTCACTACATGCTCTCTTCAAGCTGCGGTTGCTAGGTAACCATATACTGTATACAAAAAGTAGGTATCCTACTAACAAACTAACGGTTGTATGCTTTCACTGAAGACAGAAAGCGCAACTGTAGTATCCATATTCGATTATTGTAAATTTAGAGACAAAACTTTCTTAATATGCCAGTTTCTGCTGTCAAGGAAGATAAACGTCGGCCATGATTTTGGTGCACGCGAGCAATGGGTTTTTGTTGTTACGTCACAGGGTGTGAATAGCCGAGGCTGTTCGTATCGGGGGTGCAAATAGACACTCCGTATTTGTAAACTGCAATTTGTCCATGCTATATATGTAAGTGATAAGTCATAATAATAATAATCTGGTATTTCACTGACTTTTTCCTTTAAATGGTTGTGTGCAAATATAATTAACACCCAAGCAGACAATACCTCATTTGTATTCATTAGATTAGATTTGAATCTATTCTGTAGGCTCCTGCTACATATGTGTTAACACAATAAAATTTTCCTAATTTTGGGATAATTAACCTTGTTTGAGACACAATTCTGCAGGGCATTGTGAAATAAGATGACACATGCAGCTACACCAAAACTAGATAAATACCAAAGAAACAAAACACTGATAAAAAAAAAAACATAAAGTAAATTTTCTCAGACATATATCAGACCTATTTAAATGTATCATTCACTGTTTGTTCTGTCCTCTGCCTGGAAACATGTGAAATCATGCCACCTACTATGTAGGTGTGTTATACACAGGAAGCAGAAAGTAGGAAACAGGAAGTGGGGAATAGGTAGTTTTTAAAATCCTCCCACCCTCATGCTTCTCTGTTTGCCAGAAATGCACCAGCACCAGAAGCAAAGACTTTCCATCCTAGCTTGTAGTGCTTAAGAAAGCAATGGCTGTAAGTGAACCTTTCTTTACCGGTGTATAGCAGCCTGAATTGAAGGGTGTTTGTGGCAGGTGTTGCCTAACCCTATTGTGTTTGAGAATGTTTAGTGTAGCACATGTAGTTGAACACATGTTGCTGTGTAGATAACCTACAGTGAACATGATTTGAAGCAATAGCCACGCCTAAGCATGTTGTTTGTATATCATGCATTGATGTTTCAGTGCACTAGATCATTTGTTTAATGTTCTGCATTTATTTGTTCGTAGCATCTATTGTAATGCTAGCAGTTTAACTCTATACGTGATTATGTACAACGCAGTACATTTTGTATTTCTTTCCTTTATATAGTGTCACTCCTTTGCTTTGTGTGTGTGTGTGTGTGTGTGTCTTTCAAATATCTCGATAACCGTTTATTTTGTGAGTAGAATCTAATCTGCAACGTAACCAGTAACATTCTTCTGTCAGGTAAATGTAGTAGTACAATGTTTTCCTCTGGAGTAGAAGTACACAGTAAGTCAGTAGTATACTATAGTATGTACTATATATAAACACAACCTGACTTATACCTCATAGAGTTGCTATGGCAAACTTGTCCACAAAAAATTTAATTTAAGTATAATAACCAGGTTTTATATGTAATATATGTACTGTAATAAATCCAAAAATGGCACCATCTTTTCTGACAACAATGCTAAAGTCAGTATTTTTTGTTTTTGAAATTTACGATCTGTGACGGAATTTATGTTTATGTTTTGGTGTGTGTTGTTATCAGCTGCCCAGTTTGAAAGCCAGGTCGGGTTGCCAGATATACCTGTAAACACGTAAACCCAGCGGGCTACAGCTGGAACGTTAGTACAGCCATGAAAGCACCAAACAAACAAATGGGATCAACGGAGATAGTTTCTACCTGACCTAAAAAAACTGCATGTTTCTAACAGTTGCTTGACCAGAGACGTAACAAACCCCGGGTTAATATTGGAGATGTATTTGAAAGATAGAGACAGCTTAGAGCCCAAAAGGACGCTGAGTTGGCTAATTTCCTCCTTAACAGATAAGCATTAGCTTCAGGCTAATTTATCACAGCTACTAGGGATGAGCATTTTATGTCATTTCAACATTGGTGTAGTCACATTGAATTATATAGCTAGAAACAATTGAGACTCAGCCAGTAACTGGTCCTGGCTAACGCCACCATGCTAACCCTGCTATCTAGCCAGGGCTGGACTGGGACAAAAAATCGGCCCGGGCATTTTTGGCCCAGGCGGCCCATACCCACCGTGATTGGTCAGAGACATTCCCTGCAGACAGTCCTCTTAAAATATGCGTCTATGATATGAGTTGCCTAGTTTTCTGCGTTCATGTGATGGTTTTGGATCCTTCAAGAGGTTTCAAGACTTATCTGTTGATCTTACACTTAAATAATTAATTCATTCTTAGAGTTATGATTTGTATATTTATGGTATGTTTTATTATTATTATTGATATTTGATATTGTATTGCCATTATTGTTATTATTACTATTTTGCTTAATATTGGCTTAGCAACTTTTAAAAACTGTTTACTGTTAATTTTAACCATTGTAAGATTCATATTTTGTCGCTTTGGACAAAAGTGTCTGCTAACTACAATAACCATAACCATAACCATAACCCTTCCCAAAAGCTACAATAAAGCTGGGAGTAGTATATGCCCTGGAAAAGAGAAGCAGTGTACTCACTCACTTTTGATTGGTGACCTGGAGGCCATAGGGTAGCCTACACAATGGCCATACTCAAGTGCAAGTCATTGCCAAAGATAAAGTTTAAAGTATAATTTCAAATTATTTAACAACATTTAAGTATACAAGTGTATTGTCAGTAAAGTCAATCAAAATGTTGCCTTGGCCCACACCAATGAACAAGAAAGATTTACACTAACAAGGTAACCTTTAAAAGAGTGAAAAACAGAGAGAAATGTCAGCTAAGTTAAGGTATAATTCATTTAGCTTAAATCTCTGGGCAATGTAGAGAGACAGCTGTACACATAGTATACATGAGCCTAGTAGAACAGGCTGTATACATAGTATACATGAGCCTAGTAGAACAGGCTGTATACATAGTATACATGAGCCTAGTAGAACAGGCTGTACATAGCATACATGAGCCTAGTAGAACAAGCTGTACACATAGTATACATGAGCCTAGTAGAACAGGCTGTACATAGCATACATGAGCCTAGTAGAACAAGCTGTACACATAGTATACATGAGCCTAGTAGAACAGGCTGTATACATAGTATACATGAGCCTAGTAGAACAGGCTGTATATAGCATACATGAGCCTAGTAGAACAGGCTGTATACATAGTATACATGAGCCTAGTAGAACAGGCTGTATCCATAGTATACATGAGCCTAGTAGAACAGGCTGTATACATAGTATACATGAGCCTAGTAGAACAGGCTGTATACATAGTATACATGTGCCTAGTAGAACAGGCTGTATACATAGTATACATGAGCCTAGTAGAACAGGCTGTTACATAGTATACATGAGCCTAGTAGAACAGGCTGTTACATAGTATACATGAGCCTAGTAGAACAGGCTGTATACATAGTATACATGAGCCTAGTAGAACAGGATGTATACATAGTATACATGAGCCTAGTAGAACAGGCTGTATAGATCACAGACTTCAGCTACCCAACAGGCCAACCCTTAAACAGTTAGGTTACCTGACAGCCACTAACTTTAATGTTACTGCCAAACTGCTTGTTGTCATTATGATGTGAGGCGCGCACACACACACACACACACACACACACACACACACACACACACACACACACACACACACACACACACACACACACACACACACACACACACACACACAACCTGTTAATTCACATAATTCTTACCGTCGTCAACTAGGCCTACTCTCTCTTCCATCTGTTCCTCCCTCTCTCTCCCGTAGCCCTGTCATGGTCGCTCTCCTCTTCCTCGGCCTCTTCCCTGTCATGATGATGTTGTTTCTGCTTCTCTGTATAGCCAGCCACCTCTCCTCCTTCCTCTACTTCAGGTAGCCTAATGCTGATGTTGAAGCAGCTACTACAGCCCCAAACATGTCAGACATGTTGGCACATTTTGAGGCATTTGCCTGTAGATACTTAATCTTTTTCTCCCGTAATTTCTGTACACATCGCTTGCGTATGGGGTTCCGTGGTCATTTGTCCATTTTAACGTGGATGCTAAACTTCCAGCATATTATAACGTTTACAGCTCGTGTCTCAGGGCCGGGAGTGGGGAAGGGTGTTCCTGGATTTGATTGGGTTAGGTCTAGCTTAGGACTGTAGTTGAGCTGATTCCGGTTTCCAACTTCACTTCAGTTAAAACACGGACGGAGACAATTATCGCTCTTGACGCTTTATTACATAAAGCAACAGTACAAAATGGGCGTGGGTAGCTCTGCTATGGCTGTGTATTTGTGTGTGGTTCTGCAAAGAAACAAATAACATTGTGAAGGCTACCATACACAATGCATATGAAGTATACATATAGGCTAGCAAACAACAAACCCACTATTAATTACACTATATCAATGTAATGTAACTACTGCAGCATAATACAATACAATAATAATACAACAATGTAGCTAAATACAAACGTGAGCAAGAGCTTCCAACAATCTGCATTATAAATCAACAGCCACGTGCAAAGTAGCTAACAGGTGATTAACACAAACATCGAAATTACCAGCTAACTTACTTCAATGTACAAGAACTACAGACCAATACAACAACAGGCCCAAATGAACTGACAACGTAAGCTATGGGACTTACAGTTCTCAAAGACGCACACACGCGAGCTCAACTGATTATCCTCTGGACGCACACAGTCTCTTTTCTTTCTCCCACTTTTCTCTCCGTGTGGCGCGTGCGCCCGCTCGCAGTAAGGCGCGTGTCTGCGCTACCACCTGGCATGCAGCCACAATCAGTCCTGACAGACGGACTTTTGTACAATTACCGAATGGGCCGCTGTCAGTTATTTATGGGCCGGCGCGGCCCAAAAAAATAAAAAAAATTAAAACAAAGGCCTATAAATCATATCGGCGATTCGGCCCAAAAGTGCGTCGGCCCACCGGGAAAATGCCCGGTATGCCCGATGGCCAGTCCAGCCCTGTATCTAGCTAACGTTACTGGAGGACCATAGCTTGCCACGGCTGTTTACAACGGCGTATGTATTTTAAGCCAAGAGGGGGGCTGTAAATCCAGAAGAGAAGACCATGAGTTACCAGTGTGTTTAGCGATTGTTGCCGTACTTCTAAGACTATAAAGTGTGTATTTCAGTCGGGTGGAAAAGGACGACAAGGTAGTGTTATTTTTAGCGGTTCCTATTGTAATTCTAAGCCGAGGAAGTGTGTCTGTCTGGCATGTGGAGAGAAAGGCAAGGTTGTGGGATTTTTGGCAGTTCCTACTGTAATTCTTAGCCGAAAAAGTGTGTCTGTCAGTTGGGTACAGAGCTCCGGGTGAGCACGGGCTTCTATGACTGTCAATAGAGCGAGTAACGTTAGCTACTCCGCTGTGCTGTGAAGTATGTCTGGCTATGTGAGACAAGCATCTAGTAACATTGTTGTGGATGCTGCGGACTCAGCCTGGCAACCTCCGTGAACTTCAAGTCTGGGGAGGAGGGGGCGGGGGAGACAACTATCTCCAGTATTTTGAATTTGAACTGCAGTAACTATTTTAAACACTAGCTGTCAGTATTACATATTGGACCTTTAACAAAGAATGATAATTATAATTAATGTAATACCAAGGTTACATGTTGGTAAAGACACTGAATGTATTTAAGATAAGCATTTGGTCAGGAAAGAATTACCATTATTGTTAGCAATAAGTTGTGTTTTCCTGGAATTTCCTTTCACCTTTCCTTTTAATAATAATAATTCATTTATTTAAAGGCGCCTTTCTCGGCACTCAAGGACACCGTACAGGGATACATAAGACATCTAAAAACAACGAATAAAGAATACAACAGCAATAGCAACAGAAGAAAGAGGCAGAGTAATTGACATTAAGTGGAATAGGCAGTTTTAAACAGATGTATTTTGAGTTGCAATTTGAAATGGGGGAATGAATCAATGTTTCTGAGTTGGGGTGGTAATGAATTCCAGAGATGAGGAGCAGAGCGGCTGAATGCTCTGCTCCCCATGGTGTTGAGACGGGCGGAGGGGACAGACAGGTATATGGAGGAAGAGGATCTGAGGGAGTGGGAAGGAGTGGGACGCTGGAGGAGATCAGACAAATGTGGGGGGGCGAGGTTGTGGATGGCCTTGAATGCAAACACAAGGATTTTGAATTGGATACGAAACTGGACCGGGAGCCAGTGGAGCTGTTGGAGGACAGGAGTGATGTGGTGGATGGAGGGGGTTCGTGTTATGATGCGGACAGCTGAATTCTGGACCAGTGGGAAGATCCATCGCTTAGGGACCACAACTATGGTGAACAGCAGGGTGTTGAGGAGATGGCCAAAGATGCCACAACACAAACTGAAGATTTCAGCTACTCCATGCTTCAGAGTGATGCCGATTCATTCCTCTACACTGGAGTCTCACTGGAAACCTTCAACTCTCTTGTTTCCACCTTAGATGCATTTGCTGAAAGGGCTTTTGTTTTGTCAGTGCGTGATCAGATACTAATGCCACTGATAAAATTGAAATTAAATCGTGTGCTGGGTGACTTTGGTAGGCAGTTTCATGTGTCTCAGAGTGTTGCCAGTAAGGTTATCTCATTCTGGATTGATAAAATGGAGGAGGTCTTGCGCCCTCTTATTGTCTGGCTCCCAAGCGAAACCATTAAGGCCACTATGCCAACTGCATTCAAGAAAGGCTTTCCCAATACCACCTGTGTCATTGATTGCAGTGCAAGTTTGTTACAGAAGGCGAAAAATCTTAACTCCAGAGGGGAGTCCTACAGCCATTACTACTCGCACAACACAATCAAATACCTTGTTGCTGTTGCCCCATGTGGCTTAATCATGTTTATATCAACAGGATATGGAGGACGTGCCAGTAACAAATATATCACTATGAACTCTGGTATCTTGGACTATTTAAAGCCTGGAAACGAAGTCATGGCAGATCGTGGGTTCTTTATTCGCGATTTACTGTTTGAAAGAAGAGTTAAATTGGTTTTGCCTGCTTTCACTAGAGGGGGTGCTCAGCTAACTGAGGAACAAGTCACAGCAACTCACAGGATTCATGTTGAGAGGGCAATCAGGCAACTTAAAGTGTACAAGATCTTGTCTCAAGTGATACCAATAAACATGACCCCCAAGATTGAAAAAATCCTCAGAATCTGTGCGGCCCTCGCCAACTTAAGGGGTGATCTCATCCGTGAGTGATAAGTGACAACGGTGATGTTCTGATGTAGTTGCATCTGCGCGCACACACAGAGACACACACTTTACACATCTACATAAATTGCTCCTGTATATTTCATATTGACAGTCACTGCCTTTTGTAATTTTTTACTGTTTAAATTTACTCTGTATGACATTTGTTGTTATTCTTTGTGTAAAATAGATTTTAACAGATTTGCATACAATTTTACATGAACAACATTCTGTATTTGTAAATATTCACTTATGTACAATACTTATGCTCAGCATTTTTAAATGTACGAAATTGATAGTGTAAAAAATGAGTTTCCATAACGTTAACAGCAGCAGCATTTAACAGTTGTTTTGTGATTTGAATAAAACGCTTGAAGGATATTGTCTATGAATTCATTATGCTCATGTATCTGTTCTGCAGTTTCAGTCGCTGACCAACAAATTCATCCACAAGCTGGGGCAACATTGTTGAGAAATAAAATCTCTTCAGATGTCCTACCCTCTCCAGAACATAGGGCTCATCAAATGGTACAGTGAACATAACGGTGTCATTTGGGCTCCAGATAAACAATTTGGCCATCTTCAGACCGGCACAAAACATGCCTAATTGTACCTGCATGTAATATCCTCGGCTACCTGTTTTCTGAAGTTGTGGTACTCCATCTACTAGCTTGATATCACTGCAGTTATGGTCAAGTTGATCCAAAAGGGTAGAATTGAGTTTACTTGGGACGGGACATTTTATTTTGAGTAGGACAGATGAGTCAATTACCCCATCTGGACTGGCTGACAACCATGGCTCTGTGACACTAACCATGGTGCCCCTATGTGCAATACTCATGCCTTGCTCTCAAAGTGCATTACCAGCAACAACCTCATTCTCCTTACCATAATTTGTGGCATAGTTGTCACGAAAGGAGGGGTTAAGGTGCTCTGCCATGAACTTATCGGGATTGGTGGATGCTCTAGAAGGAACCTTTTTAGCTGAACTTGCCGTTATTCTCAATTTTCTTGCATTGTGCCACAAATCGGAAGAACTCTGCTCCCTTGTTTCAGAGTCTAACATAGAAGCCTGTGCACTGCTCACTTGAACATACAACTCATAGAAACTTTTACATGTCTCACATGTGAGACCAGAACCGGCGTGGGTTTGATGGGGTCTTAAAAATCTTGCATCTACTGCTGTATTTGCAAGGCTACAGGGGTGCACTACTGGTTTTACACTGTAACACTTGCCCAATAGACTGAGGAAAAGTGGCTTTGTTGGGTCTTTATCTACATTATTTATAAATTCTGCATGTGACATATATTGTGGGGTGTTTGGCAGTGGCTGAGCACCTGACACCCTAATGCTAAATTCATCCCCTGCCCTATGGTGGCTGAAGTTTATGTCCCTCAGTCGTTTTGGCTCAAGGTTCCTGACTGTCCCTGCATTCCACCTGCGCTGCTCATCTGTACATGCAAGCCCTGTCTTCCCGGTAGTAACTGCATTCTCAACCTGTAATGAGCACATTCGCCTAATACGTTACCAGAGTCTGATCTATATCCATTTGCCATGTGTTTAAGATTTTGTCTTCACCACATCGCTAAACAAAATCGAAAAATCATTCATCAAAAGTGATCTGATCACGTTATTTTTATTAAATCACAGATAAAAACAAAAGTAAAAAAAATTCTTCATACCTTCCAAAGCATGCATGTACAGCAATACATGAACATCCGACAGTCTCTATCACCCCCGACTGCTGCAGCATAACCCAAGCAATAAGCTTAGGCTGGTTAGCACTTTGACTCCCGTCTACCTCTGCTTTCAAAAATACATAGTCTCCGTGCTTCAGTAAAAAGATGAGCCCGACTTTATTACTATAGAAGTAATTGAAGGCCTCGGTGCTTCTGTAATTGTGCATCTCCTCACGATCTACATCCTCCGAAAATATTAAATAATTAATGATATCAATATGGCTAACTCCTGACCATAGCTTCATGTCATCCACCCCACCTGCCAATTTTGAAGGATGTGGCACTCTGATAAGGTCGTCTTCACAATCTTTTGAGATTTCATCGGCGGTGTGTAGCCACTGACTACTTCCCATCTTGACCGAACGATTATCTACTACTTTAATAACTTTAAAAACTATCACCGTAGCCGTTACACTAGCTAGCGCTAGCGTATGTAAACAAACACTTCAACCGGAAGTAGAAAGCCATTTAGTCAGTTGAACCCGCTATGAATCATGGGAAATAGAACGGGCGAAGAATAAGGTGAATAGTTGGGCATCGTTTGGATTTGAACAATTCTGATTCCAATTCCGATTCTTCCTTTCGACTCTGGTTCTTATTGAATCTCGATTCCGATACTTTGAGGGGAGGAGTTGAAACGGGTCACATGCTTATTTCACAAATAAGAGGAAAGTTTTATTTTGATTCAATGGTGGTTTTCAGTTTTACAGAGCTTTTTCAATGTAAAATAAAGCCACAGTAGAATGCCGCTTACTGGCTCCATGGCTGCAACACAAGTGCCTGGCTGCTATGGAAACTAAAACTTGAGCATGTTAAATTTGGAACAAATGATTGGATTTGAAACCAAATCCTCCAAATGATCCCAATAAAGAAAGATGGAATCGTAATTTTTTGAACAATTCGAAGTAGGAATTGGTACTCAATGCCCTAATCTTAACCAAAGTTTGGAACCGTTTCATCCTAAATGTATCACGACTTTCTGCCAACTGCTCCCCACCGCATGCAGCAGCGCACTTTATCATTTAATATAATCATTTATCATCTATGTTTCAGCTTCTCCAACCAGCTATTGTCTGAACAGTTTGTCCTTCCGTTGTTAAGGTCTGCAGGTAACACATCATGGAAAGATCCTGTTCTACAGAATCTGTCACAAGCCAATGATTTTTATAGCACAGACTAAGGTGGAGTAGTTTAAAATATTTGTTTAAAGCAAATATAGATAGATAATTCACTGAGCTGGTGTTTCTCTTGTTCATCACCTCCACACAGGAACACTGAAGCTGACACTGAGAAGAAGATAATCCTGTAGAATGTTTGCTTCATCTTTTTTCTCACTACCATCATCATCATCATCATCATCATCATCATCATCATCATCATCATCATCATTTATTTATTGTAATGATAATATGGAAGTATTAATGTAACATTGATTGTCTTGTTTTGTTTTATCTTTTGTTTGGACCACAGGAAGAATAGTTGTTACTTCGGTAACAACTATCACTTCCAGGACTCCTTGTGCTTCTTTACACTGAAGATAGTTCTTAATGACGTTGGCTGTATGTTTGGGGTCTGCTGCAGAATAAATTTGGGGCCAATCATACACCTCCCTGATGGTATATATGGTATATGCTGTATGCACAAAAAGTATTTTTGCTATTGGTACTTTAAGTATTGATGCTAATTAGGGCTGGGCAACGATTAAAAGTTTTAATTGTGATTAATCGCATGATTTCCCTGATTAATCGCGATTAATCGCATTGGTATACGCAGAATCCAATTATGAATTCAAAAGTAGTGTATAGCGCAATTTTATTTTAAATGTTCTGCCATATGAACTGAAGTGTCATAACATTTGTTCTGCAAACACTTAACATCAGCATTTTGTTCATACAGTAGCAGTTAAATAAAATATTTAGTGTAAATCTCAACTTAATCAATGTAATCAAAGCAAATACAAAAGTAAAGCTTATTGCCACTGCCAGGGCATTCATGTTATCATTAATAGGACACATTCCACTGCTGTGGAACTTCAATAAAGTGTCCCGCGCACATTTCAGCATAATGTCTCTCCTCTGTTTTCATTACAGTCAGAGCATGTGAATGCAGCGCCCACTGTTCATCAGTATAATGCACTGTAACTCTGAGGTAATTATGGTTACCCAGTGATGTCCAGTAGTCCCCAGCGAGAGCAACAGCAGGTTGCACGTTGTAAAGTTGTCTCTTTTGCAGTCCTCTACTTTTCATACAACTCATGTATTCTTCTTGTGATGGTGCATCTTGAGGGAATCTCATAGCTGCCGTCATTTGTTGCGATTCTCCACATCACTAATCAGCCTGCAGTCTGTAGCTATCCACTTCACTATGGCATTTGTTAGCTTCTCTTTCCTTTGTTTATCTATACTTCTCCCACAAGCTGCATCTAATGTAGTCTGCCGAAGCCTCGTGCCGCTGTTTCTTCATTTGAATGATTTACTGGTATCAACTGTGTGTATTGCATTTAGGTGATATTTTAGACTGGTACTCCGGTGATAAGAAAATTCAACTTTGCAGTGGTTACAAATAACTTTGGTTCTGTCGACTGCGCCGTTTGAAAGAACTTTAAAATCAAAATAGCCATGTAAAAGTTCTGTACCCTTCTCCATGTTTGTTGGTTTGTTTATCCGGCAATTCTTTTCTTTTCCGGTTCTTGTAAGCACGGCAGCAGCAGAGCAGCAGTCACCAACATTCATTTACAAAATAAAAGCCTGTGAGCAACAGACTTTTACAATAATAAAAGAAATACTAAAAACTGCGTTAATGCGCGATAAAATAATTGTCGGCGTTAATTAATTAATTAGAGTTAACGCGATAATAAGTGGATATTAACTAAAACTTGAAACCACTGAGCAAATACAATTTTAGTTCTTTACTCATCAAGGCACAGAGGAAACTGCAAATATAGTTGGTTTAAAAAAAAGAAGGCAATAACGTTGTAGGTTTTTATTGTATGGCTGTTATTTTTATGGTGAACATAATTGAAACCATGAAAAATAAATGAAATGGAAATTAAATGGAAAGATTCACTAGAGAGCCAGAGCTACTGATATCCAGTTCATTGTCATTCTACATATGCTCAATGCATAGATCAATCTACCCCCGTTTCATGTCATGATGATCCAACAAATGTAAATAAACATTTGAAACACAAACATTTTCATTTAATTTAAATTATTTTAAATTATTATTTAATTATCATTTAATGATTTGGTGGGTATTTGTGAATTTTATCTTATTGAGTTTAATTTATTTATGATACTGCTATTGTTTCCTGCAGAGATGTTGCTGCGCTGCACCTCTATATCGGCGGGAAGCCCCGTTCATTCCAATGAGAGTGCTGAAAAGCGGATCAAGCAATCATGGAGCGGATCTTCTGCGTTGACTGGCCCATGACATCACGATGGACATGCGCACAAGCAACAATCTGTTTGTGTTGTCGTAGCAACTGGTAGCAACATGCTCGTTCATGAGCTTCTCTCTCGTGTCTCTTCATTCTCTTAATACATCCACGGTATACGTGGCGAACTCATGAACTCGCCGTTTCATTGTCTAAAATATTCACTAACGTTAAACATTGTGTTTTCGTTGTTCCTGATTGTTTACATGCTTATCAAAATAAATGATGCATATATTTAGAGAACCAATGAGATGTAATCATTATGTCGTGCTACTAGCTAGCTACTAGCTACCGCTAGCTACTAAGGTTAGCCTACAGTTTCGTGAACAGAGCTTCTCTTAATACATCCATGGCTTCATCTCTCATTCACATTACAGGTTTTACAGCATACATACATCCTCAAATGTATCATAAAATAATACCATGGATGTATTAATAGAACACATGGTGAATTACAACCATTAGCTATATCCATTATTACAGCTACAGGACCTCGGGAGAACAGTCATATGAGCATGCGCAGGGCGTCCCCAGTCTGCTCGCGTTCATTATGCACGTTCATTATGCCTAGTTTAATAACTCTGGAGTTGGCTACTAGTAAATGTAATAGTAGTAGTAGTAGTAAATTTAGTAAAGTTAAAAATGTGACGTTTTAAACAAGGACCATTTAAGTGCTCTCTCCATATCACGAAGACGTTGTAGGCGAACAGGAGGATGGTGTGGAAAACGGCAAGGGGCCACCACGCAGTGTTCCTTCTGCAGCTTGTCCACACCTCCCTTGGTGTGGTTTTAGTAGAGGATGATTACGGGTTTCGCATCCCTGCTACCATCGACTCGCGCGTCCTTGGTGTGCAGCATGTTCAGCAGCAGCACGTTCTTGTTTCTCTTCGGGATTTAGGACACCAGAGTGGTGGTGGGCGTGGAGGCGAACTTGGACGAGAAGACTTCCCTTTCCTTGGGCGCGAGCAACGTGGTTGGCAGCTCAGGCTTGTTTTTTTGCATTGTGCCGACCACGGTGAGGTGCCTCTCGTAGGAGGTGAAGAAGTTGTTGCACGTCACGTTGTGGCCCCTCAGCCCCTCGGTCACATCTAGCACCACCCTAGCGCCCTGATTCCTCTCAGGGGCCCCCTGGTGATGGGCTTCCCCATGTAGACTGTAGCTGGACATAGCAGGCCACCCATGACTTGATGCCGTACCTCGCAGGCTTGCTGGGCATGTAGTGGCCATGTATAATAAATGCAATAATAATAATAATAATAATAATAATAATAATAAACCCAAGTGCATTGGGGGAAATTACATTTAGTAAAAATAAAAACAACAACATAGTAAACCAAGAAAAGACAAGAATTATACAACAGTAAGAACAAATGAATAACAACCAGGAAAGGGGACCAGCTGCTCATCCACGGTCACTTCGGGGCTCAGGTTGTAGAGGCGAGGCATCCGCTGCGGCCACGTGTCCCACACATCTCGTATGGCTGCCAGTTTGTCCGAGGCTCAGCTAGCGGGTCTCTACTCGTGGTCGTTGAATCGCAGCAGTCTTGAGTACGCATGGAACCGTTTGAATGGCATCGTGGCGAGGAAAATCCAGCAGGTAGGCACGCAGGTTCGTGGCGCCCATCACTTTCTTCCGGGCTTCGAGGTTTGTCATGGCCAGTATGATGTCTTCTATTAGCCGTGTGACAAACAGGCTGAATGCAGAGACTATGTCGCGGATACGGGTGGCAGCGTACTCCGTGGGTCCCGGGCTCTGTGGAATAGCGTGTTGGTCTTCTGCTTCGGTGCTGCGGTGATGATGTCGAGGACGACGAGGATGAAACGTTCCCGAGGACCATTCGGTTTTGCTGTTTTTTGACACAAACGTTTCCTTTTCCTGGTCCTCCTCATCCTCGTCTTCTTCTTCACCCTTTTCTTCTTCTCGTTCAACTTTGTCGTCTTGTTCTTTGTTGTCTTGTCCTTTGTCGTCTTGTCCTTCATCTTCTTCTCCTGCTTCATCGTCACAGTCTTCTTTGTCTTCTTTGTCTTCTTCCTCTTCTGACGCATACCCATCAGTGACCACAAAGGACGAGAGGGATGGTAATAGAAAATTAACAAAAGACAAATCTGGGTCCCTGCACTTGCAACTTACAATGACTTACAAAGATACATAACAGCTACAAGTGTATGCACTATACAGGATTAACCCTATTATACTTTATTGACAGGAATTGATAGGTCAAACAACAAACAGCCACCCACAAATAGTCTATAAACAAAGCATCAGGTTGTCTTTGAGATTTCACATGAACAATGGTTAAAGTTACTCTACTGAAGAATACCATAATTCCTCCATTTAATTAGGCCTAAGCGACGCACCCCAAGCCTCCATCTTAACCGTTTTGCCAGCAGCGTGTTAGCATTTGAACAAAGTGTGCAGACTGTAATTACAGTATTGCCTGAGGCCTCTTGGAGGAGCAACATTTAGGTTTTAGTTTAAATCTCCCTGCAGGGGAAACAGTCTCTAACATCTTTTGAACTTCAACTTTACTCTGCAAACAAAAGTGTATTGAGTTGAACCTGGAATTGCCTCCAGCCTGAAAACAAGAATGTTGCTATGAAAAGGTGAAGTGAAAAACATGCAGCTGTTACTTGCATCTATTCTGAATAAAACCAAAGGATGCAGCCAATGGCCAAGTGTGACTTTGCTCAAGATACAAAGGCGTTATACTGTCAGCTATTCCATCAATCAATAGATAATCTCTCTCAAGGGTTAAAGACGACACAAGGGTTAACCCTTCCTTTATTTCATTTCATGTCAACTACCCTTCCTTTATTTATTATTATTTTTTTGGGCTTTTCCGCCTTTAATTGATAGGACAGCTAGGTGAGAAAGGGGAGAGAGTGAGCGGGAAGACATGCACAATTTCGGGTCGAAGGACGAAATCCTTGAAATCCATTCTGCAGTTAGCATCACATAGCCATGGCAAAACGAAAACAAGGCAGTTTAATTTTGGTTTTACTAAGAAATTGTGTTGCGATGACGTTAATAGCACGAACGATTCACCTGCTGCAAGCCCTGTAACCACACCTCCCACCGGGGTGACAACGCAAGAAGAAGCTGAAGAAATAATGTCCTCTCTGGCTGAAGATGGAGGTAGCAACTGCTCGTCAGAGGCCAGTCACGATCCTAGCCCCTCTTGCTCCTCTCTCCTGTTAAATTGGAACAGCCAGCAGCGGAGAGACTGGAAGCCCATATACAGTAAATGGCATATTATGCTCATTTTCCGGTTCATAATTGTATTTTAAGGTTGTACCAGAATAGGTTTACATGGTTTAATTTTCAAAAAACACCATATTTTTGTTGTACTGCACATCTCTCTCTCACTGCTGCAGCTCCTCTTTTCACCTTGCGTTCAGGTCTCTGTTTTAGCTGACAGAGTGAGTCATCTTTTCTTCTGTACTCTTTGATTCCACTCGCACATGCGCAGTAGCTCAGATCGTAGATCATGTCAGTTAGCTCCATAGACAGTAAAAGAAAGGTTTCTCCAACTTTGGTCAGTTACAAGGCAGGATTAGCCGGGAGACTTCTTCTAAACGAGGGTGCACATTAAGTACTTCTTTTGTAGCTTATGGTGAACTTGTGTGTGTTGTAGCAATGCTTTGCCATTGAGAACGAGCTAGCATGCTAACGCTAGCGCTAGCATGCTAACGGTTGTGGTTAGCCTGTCGTTTTGGCTAGTTACGTAAAAAGCCGTGCAGAAATTTTGAACTGCTCACCCGGAGACTGAAGGCAGGACACATTCAGAAACCCGTATCTCACTCAAAACAGCATGGATATATTTTTTTCAAAGTTTGTATGCGTGTGGAAGCACCAGAGACACAAAATAACTCCCCAAATCCCAGAAAAAGTGATTTTTTTCATAATATGGGCACTTTAAACTAAGACAGGAACAATACAACATTGTCCCATGATCCATTGCACTGCACTGCACTGCAGAACAGTAAACAACGGCATCCTGCCGGCTTATAATTTTGTTGACATACAAGTAACTTTAGTAGATTGATGTGTTTCTCAATCTCTGAAGAAGAAGAGGCTTTGATCCAAATGAAGGTTTTACACAAAGATTTATTAATAAAATGATAAGTCAAAATACATGAAATTACACTGCAGCGGGCCTGGAAATAGTTGTTTAACCCTTAAGTGTCCACATCTATTTGCCCTAACGTAACAACAACAATACATATACAACAATACAAAAACATACACTGCAAGCAGCGGACAGCAAAGATGCTTCCCCGGTTCGGTCACATTTTTACTGTACGATCATTGTAAGTTTCAGAATTATATTTCCTAAGATTTGAGGGTGGTTCCTCAAAATGTAATCCCTCCTTATTGGTCAGATGCCTCCCACCTATGGCCCACCTTTGTGTTTCTAGGTTACTTCAGGTCAATAGATGAAAGGTTTTAATATATAAAAATCAACTGTTCCCAAGCCTTACAGGAATACACATTTCTTTGTTCTAATCAAGTCTGGCCCTCCAGGGGGTGGCCCCCAAAAGGCTGGACAGAAGCTACCTTTTCTGTGAGGACAATGAGCTTTCTCTGTATGCTAAATATCAGACATGACCTAATTATTCTTTAGACACTTGGGAAGATGTTAGCTAGACAAATGCTGATTAAATTAGTCCGTTGATTTGATACAGCTGCAGGAGACATGCAAGTACATTTGAAAACATCAGCATTGTTTTAACTTTTTAAAACCTAACATAACAAATTGCATTTGTGTATTGTGTAGTGTATTGTGTGTAGTGTATTACAATGACGGTGTGTGTGTTTGTGTGTGTGTGTGTGTGTGTGTGTGTTGTGTGTTGTGTGTGTGTGTGTATGCCCTCAGTTCTCTGTTGTGTAAAAGATGACAAGATAAGTAACTGTATATAAATCTGTTTATGATGATCTGCAGGTTTGGTACAAACTCTCTTCTGTTCTTTCCTTTAATGGACTGATAGTTGATATTACCATGGTGCATGCTTAATCTGTCTGTCTCTTTCTCAAAGGTTTATTGAAATCATCACCAACATGAAGATGCTGACTGTGGCTGCCTTCTTTATGCCATGATGGCTCTGACCAGAGCTGTTGGTCAGTATTATAAAGAGATGGTATCCTGTGTAATGAATAGGGTTGGGTATCATTTGAATTTTAACGATTCCGAATCGGATTCCGATTCCTTGTTTCGATTCCGGTTCCTAATGATTCTCGATTCCGATTCTTTTAAGAGGCAGGGTCAAAAATGTTTAGGATATTTTAAATGAGCTACCTAACCAACGGTCTTTCTCCATCAATTTTAATTCTATGAACTTTTTTTTTTTTTTCAAAGATATATTTATTGAAGCCTTTTTTATAAGTATAATTTCACAAACGTGGCGAACAAAGGAACATACATACAGAATCGGAATCCCTCACCAACCCCCACCCTCAACCATGGTACATTTAAAAAAAAAAAAAAAAAGTTTGCCTTTGGTTACAACTGAAGAATAAAATAAAATACAATCAAGTGTTGTATGAGGTCCCACATTATCATAAAGGTATGGTAGACACAGTATTAAATTAGTAAACATTATAGGGGAGCAAGTTACATACAGATGTACTAGTTAAACTTATGTAATGATGGAAGTAAGGCCAAGAAAGAAGACCAAATCTTTTCGTACTTCTCTGGGTTCCTTCTCACGCTGAATAAGATTTTTTCAGGTGTGCTGTAGGACGTTAGTTCACTTAACCATTGTCTCTGCGATGGAGGGTATTCTGCTTTCCAATTCTGCAAAATACATTTTTACCAGCTGTACCTGCAAGTAATATGAACTATCTTTTAGTAAAGCTTACATCTAAAATCTGTATGTCTCCCAGAATCCATATCCTTGGGTCAGAGGGAATCTTGACACTTGTAGTTTTTGAAGCTATATTAATGATGTAGTTCCAATATGTTTCCAAGCTAGGACATTTCCAGAGCATGTGAAGCAAATCTCCCTCACAGGTTCTACATCTCTGACATTTTGGAGATGAGTTGTGGTGCATTTTATGCAGTCTATATGGAGTATAATAGGTTCTATTATATATTAAACTGCATTTGTCTATGTTTTGTTGAGATTAGTACTGATTGGGAGATTTCAAGAATATCAGACCAGTCATCGTCATTATATCTTACGTTAATATCTGATTCCCACTTCTTCTTTGTATTGATCTTATTACATATTGCAAGGTTATTACAACCCCAAATCAGAAAAAGTTGGGACAGTATGAAAAACACAAATAAAAAAGAAAGTAGTGATTTCTAAATGTACTTTGACTTGTATTTCATTGCAGACAATGTGAACACAAAATATTTCATGTATTGTCTGGTCAACTTAATTTCATTTGTAAATATACATCCTTTCCTGTCATTCAGACCTGCAACACATTCCAAAAAAGGTTGGGACAGGAGCAGTTTAGGGCTAGTAATCAGGTAAATCGGTTAAATAATGATGTGATTTGAAACAGGTGATGTCAACAGATGATTGTAATTATGATTTGGTACAAAAGCAGCATCCAAGAAAGGTCTAGTCATTTAGGAGCAAAGATGTGTTGAGGATCGCCAGTTTGCCAACAAATACGTGAGAAAATTATTGAAATGTTTAAAAACAATGTTCCTCAAAGAAAGATAGGAAGACATTTGCTTATTTCACCTTCAACAGTGCATAACATAATTAAAAGATTCAAGGAATGAGGAGGAATTTCAGTGCGTAAAGGACAAGGGTGCAAGCCTAAGCTGAACAACCGTGATCTCCGATCCCTCAGGCGGCACTGCATCAAGAATCGTCATTCATCTGTAAGCGATATCACCACATGGGCTCAGGACTACTTTGGCAAACCTTTGTCAAGTACCACAATACGTAGTTACAGCCACAAATGCCAGTTAAAACTGTACTGTGCCAAAAGGAAGCCCTATGTTAACAGTGTCCAGAAGCGCCATCGACTTCTCTGGGCTCGGAGGCATCTGGGATGGACCATCATACAGTGGAAACGTGTACTGTGGTCAGATGAATCAGTATTTCAGGTATTTTTTGGGAGAAATGGACGCCGTGTGCTCCGGACCAAAGAAGAAAAGGATCATCCAGACAAGCCCAAAAGCCAGGGTCTGTCATGGTATGGGGTTGTGTCAGTGCCCTTGGCAAAGGTAACTTGCACTTCTGTGATGGCACCATTAATGCTGAAAAGTACATAGAGATTTTGGAGCACAATATGCTGCCTTCAAGAAGACATCTTTTCCAGGGACGTCCATGCATATTTCAACAAGATAATGCAAAACCACATTCTGCGCACATTACAAAGTCCTGGCTACGGAGGAAGAGGATACGGGTACTTGACTGGCCTGCCTGCAGTCCCGACCTGTCTCCAATAGAGAATGTGTGGCGCATTTTGAAGCGCAAAATGCGACAATGAAGACCCCGTACTGTTGCCCACCTTAAGACTTGTTTGCAGCAACAATGGGACAAAAGTACACCTGAAACACTTAATCACTTGGTCTCTTCAGTCCCTAAACGTCTTTTCAGTGTTGTGAAAAGGAATGGCAACATTACAAAGTGGTAAATGCTTTACTGTTCCAACTTTTTTTGAAATGTGTTGCAAGAACCAAAATAGGAATTTTGTTTTTTTTAAACAAAAACAACAAAAAATCATGAGAAACACATTAAATGATGTGCTGTTGTATTGTCTGCAATGAAATACAAGTCAAAGTACATTTAGAAATCACTACTTTCTTTTTTTATTTGTGTTTTCCATACTGTCCCAACTTTTTCTGATTTGGGGTTGTATTTAAAATACCGTAAATGGCAGATATTAATCCCTTACTGGTGTTTAATGTTTCACACATTAAATGTTTTTCAAACGGAGATTCTGGGGGGATGCGAGGAAAGTCTGAATAGTTATTGCGGATCCAGTGCCTAATTTGAAAATATTTAAACAAATTATGTTTGGGGAGTTTGAATTTCTCTGCCAATTGTTGAAAGTTTGAAAATGTATCTAGGATATATAGATCCTCAACTGTTCTTACGCCTTTACTGGCCCAATCGCTCATTATGCCATCTGTAATCTGATTTGAGATGCTGGGATTATCACACAGAGGAGCTTTACAAAACAAGGAGATGTTTAGACCGATAGCGGTATGAGCTTCACGCCATGCAGAGAAAGAGTTCAAAATAATAGGGTTCTTAGTAATGTTTAAGAGTGTTTTCTTAGAGGTTAGAAAAGGAAGAGACTTCAACGGAATATGTTTTAATTGGTGTTGTTCAATAAGGAGCCATCTTGCCACACACTTGTCCCCGTGTAGCCAGCACCATATTGAGCAAAACTGAGCTGCAAGATAATAGCCTCTAAAGTCAGGAAGATTTAACCCTCCTTTGGAGTATGGAGCCTGAAGAGTTGATATTTTTACTCTGGGGGGTTTACCTTTCCAAAGAAAGCTACGTAGAGATTTATTTAGGTCATCAAAGAAAGATTTGGGTATTTTAAATGGGATGCATTTGAAAAGATATAAGAATTTGGAAAGGATACACATCTTAATTAAATTAACTCTGCCAATTAGTGATAGCGGCAGATCCCTCCAGTTTTGTAAATCTATTTTAAATTGGTTTAAGAGATTGATATAATTTTCTTTAAAGGTTTTTCCTACAGAGGTTTTAATTTCTATGCCCAAGTATTTAAGTCCACTAGGGCGCCATTGCAGAGGTCTGGTTAAGTTCTTGATGTAGTCGTCCTGTATATTTAAGGGCAGGACTTCACTCTTTGTAAGGTTTAGCTTATAGACAGAAACTGCACTATACTGTTGAAAACATTGTAAGAGGGGGGGCAGGGAGTTTGTAGGGTCCGTCACAAAGGCTAAGAGGTCATCTGCATACAAAGCCAATTTATGTTCATTCGTTCCAAATCTGATACCAGTAATTGTGCTGTTAGAGCGGATAGCAATAGCCAGAGGCTCTATGGCTATCAGGAACAACAATGGAGAGCAGGGGCACCCCTGACGGACCCCCCTGGATAGTGAGAAGATATCCAATAATACCCCATTTGTTAAAATCTGTGCTTTGGGACCGTTAAACAATGTTTTGATGAAGCGAATAAATTTAGTTCCAAAGTTAATCGCTTCAAGAGTTTGAAATAGGAAGCTGGGTTCGATCCTGTCAAACGCCTTTTCCGTGTCCATTGACAGTATTAGCATGGGATCCTTTTGTGAGCGGGCTGTTTCAATTATATGAAAAAGTCTACGCACATTGTCCGATCTGTATCGATTTTTAACAAAGCCTGTCTGATCAGCATTAACAATTTTAGGGATTACACATTCCATTCTTGAAGCAATTAACGTTGATATAATTTTGTAGTCCGAGTTCAGAAGACTGAGAGGGCGATAAGAAGAACATTTTTGGCGATCCTTTCCCGATTTTGGTAGCAGTATTATCGTAGCCAATTCCAAAGAGCTAGGGAGAGTCTTATTAGTCAGTGCATCATTGAGCATGTTTCTTAAAGGGGTTATAAGCTTATCAGAAAAGGTTTAAAAAAATTCAATTGGAAAGCCATCTGGCCCAGGGGCTTTATTACTCTGTAGGGATTTCATAGCATCCAGAACCTCTTTTTCAGATATATTAGCATCCAGGTAGTTTTTATCACCAGGGTCTAATTTAGGCAAGGTTAATGAGCTTAAGAATGTTTTCGCTTTAGTGTTCTCAATTCCATGTTCCGTTTTATATAGTGTCTCGTAGAATCATTTAAAAAAAACAGTGAGTATAAACTGAGTTTAAAATTTGGCAGCAATTTTGTTTGGCTAAAACGTGAGGGCAGTTATCCATCCACTGGTTTTATGACTGATTCTCACCATGCAAATGTGTAATGGGGAAATGTTCATTGGTAATCATTCATTCAAGTAAATCCTTTTTAAAGATGTAAGTCAAAGAAAATAGTGCTGCCGCTCAATAGAAAAAGTAATACTAATTAAATAAAAGACATTGGTGCTTATTGGTGCTCCTGCTCCATCTATCTTCATTCAACAAATGGTCAAACTGGATTCAAAATGTTAAACATAGCTAATAATTAATGTGCAACTTGCAACATAATGTACTGTCTGTTTCCATAAAACAAATTGTAAGACAACATTTATAAAGATTCTTTTTGAGGTTATTACAACATGCAAATTCCCGTGGCTTACCTTCAAGCTGACAGCTATTGTTGCGGTCAAATGTACTATATGGGACAATATAAGATCAAACAACAAAGAGTTAAGGTGTGACGTACAAAGTTACATTGCTGTGGTTACAGCCTGAGGCAGCTTTGCATAATTTACTGACAGCTGAAATACATTGCTTTTTGTACAGAGCTTTTTTTTGCATGAAACAACATACCAGTTCAGTGCAGGTATAAATCAGGGCTCTCAAGTGTCACGCATTGAGCGTGACAGTCACTCATTTCGGTCTTTTGTCACGCACTCCCGCCACACATTGTATTTCTCACGCAGAAAAACTGCCGCAGCGCCCAAAATGTCTCTGGCCGCGCCGCTCTCACTATGGAACCGGCAGGAATCAAGCGAGTCTCCCTTGGAGTTCTTAGTCGAGTCTGCCACTTCAGCCGATCAGAAAAGAAAGGGGCTACACCAGACGCGGTGTCAGCTGATTTTGCCAAGGCTTCAGCTTGAATGTTTTGAGTGTAGCCCTGAATGTATTTTGAAAAGTTGACTGACAAATATGAAACGTGGCTTAGTGTCCACTCTCACTGTAAAAAGCTGCAGCCTCAGGTTTATCAATGCGCTCTGCTGTGGAGATGCTGCAGCAGATGTGTCGCGTTTGAGCTCCGTTAATTCTGCCGTATAGTTTCTGTTCTCCACCTCCGACGTAGAGCAGCGTTCAGCCACTTCACTAAACGTAATCTCATTCAGAGACCCAGACGGGGACCTGGTCTTTCAGAAGGTCTAGTTCTACCGTATCAGCAGAGCAATCACGTAATGTATAGCAGACTATTCTTGTATCCCACTATCACTTTATTTTTCACAAAATAAAGTGAGCATGGGATGAGTTATATTTTGAATGTGCAAAAGTTTTGGACATGAGCAGAAATCTTGGTCAAACACATCTGAAATATTAAAGTCCAGGGGTTTATTAATCCATTAAAATGAATAATGTATAATTGAGGTGAATAATTGTCAAATGCACATTTAAGGAGGTTACTTTCCCAACAAAAGATGCAAAAGAGAAGGTAAGAGTAAATGATGCCTAAGCTACATGTGTGCTGACTGATATAATGATATAATTAAGAAAGCTGATCCAAAGGAGGATAAATATTTGAAAGCAATTCAGAATACCTGAGAGCCTTACTGCAATATATTCCATTATGTTTTTATATTTGAATTGTAATTTGTGTCCCTTTACATAAAGATATTTCCAGCATATTGATTCAGAAAAAGGTACTAATAGGTGCATAGAAATTCATCTCAATGCAGGAAATGAAGTGTTTAATGCTTAAGATTTTCTGGGGGTGGACCCCCAGAACCCCCCCCCCCCCTCCATCATAAGTCACCAAACAAATCTGGAACCAGAACCCTGTCCTTTGGGTTCTTTGGGTTGCCAGGCCAGTTATGATTAGACCAAATGTTGGTGCCATCTAACTAACATCTACAAACTGGAAGCTATAATGAACATACACTGGCTATTAACACGCTGGGTGTGCGTGTGTGTGTGTGTGTGTGGGGGGGGGAGATGTCACTCTTGCCTGTCTTCAAAACTTGAGAGCCCTGTATAAATACCTTGAATTATCAGATCCATGTGATGTCTTTGCATTGCATATCTTTTTATTTGGTTATTCATAACACAAAACGGCAGTTAGGGCACAAGGAAGTGAAACAAAGAACATTTATTATTTATTAGATATACATTTAAAAGAAAACTTTGTTTAACACAGTTTCTTTCTGAAGGACTAATAGCCTATGTTCATTATAATCAAAGAAGGCTGAAAATCAAAAACTTTGTGCAGAATCTTTTGTTCTGTTTGTCAATACCAGTGTTTAGATGAATCATGTACACCTGTGTACCAACCACTCCCTATGAGAATGACTTCTGGAAGTGAGTGAAGGGAAACAATGCGCATTAAACCAGTTTGTTTGTCCCTGCAATACTCTGTCTGACTCAATACAACTGGAGTAGAAGCGGATTTACTCTCTGATCAGGTAGGACAACAAAGAAAACATTTATAACAGACATATCATAAATATTCTTATTAATGATAATAAAACGACAGTTTTTCCTAAATCCTCAACCATCATCAGAGCAATAATGCAAACTGTGATAGTTATTTCATGACTGGCAGTTGTATTCACTTGATATGAAGATGAGTTTATCTAAGTGGAGTCTTCCACTACCAAAGTGCCTAATTTTCTTTTGATGATTATAGCTTTAAACAAGTTTTTCTTCATTACGATTGTAGACTCTCTTGTTTATTTCGCCCACTGATGGGCAGTAACGCGTTAGAAGTAACGTGTTACTGTAATCTGATTATTTTTTTCAAGTAACGAGTAAAGTAAGGGATTACAATTGGAAAAACAGTAATTAGATTACTGTTACTTCCCCGTAAGCAGGCTGCGTTACTTTACCGTGATTTTGTTTGGTCTCGTGAGTGACAATGACGTATGAGCGCCGCAACGTCAGTGTAAACACCGACGTGTAGTGTTGAACAAGAGACAACATGGAGCGCGGGAGA
Source organism: Gymnocephalus cernua (assembly GCA_023631565.1). Taxonomy (NCBI): domain Eukaryota; kingdom Metazoa; phylum Chordata; class Actinopteri; order Perciformes; family Percidae; genus Gymnocephalus; species Gymnocephalus cernua. Next base: position 24,306,011 of record CM042445.1, read on the forward strand.
GAGCAGGATCATGCAGCGTTTAATGCTCGGAAGTACCGACAAAACTTTGAGTTTGAATCCGTTAAGGGTGACAAAAACATCAGCGTCCGCTGTACGCTCTGTGTGGGAAGAAAACGTTTATCTACAGCGAAAAAGTCCACCTCATATTCGAGCAAGCACCTAGCAAGCCGGCACAGGAATGTGAAAACTCTCTGAAAAAAACCCTGAACCCCCAACTGACATGAACGCTGGGGCTACATCCAATTCCACCGGGCGAACCTCCGAAGGCCGCTCTCCTGCTAAACAGGTGGAAATAGACTTAAAAGTGACAGGACTTAGTGCCGCTGAACTGAAGAAGCTCATCGCTGGCTGTATTGTCGAGGACATGCTGCCAATTTCCACTGTTGACTCCGAATTGTTCAGAAGCATCGTAGAAAAAATACCGACCAAACACGGTGTCAAGCTGCCAGAGAAAGTCATTTGCAGGAAACCTTGAGAGAGAATACGACATAATGGACGCTAATTTGAAGGCTGCACTCAGAGATGTAGACTTTGTTTCCACCACTGCTGACATCTGGATGATGAATAACAAAAGTGTTATGGGTGTAACAGTTCACAGGTTGTGCATCATGTTTTTGAAAAGTAACTTAGGAAAGTAACTAGTAAAGTAACTGGATTACTTTCTTGGAGAAGTAATCAGTAACTAATTACTATTTCTAAGTAACTTTACCAACACTGGACATGGAGTTTATTGCCTTTTTTTACAGCATGTTGTATTTAAATGTTTCCATTTCCACTTTGGGGACAATACAATCTATCAATCTTTCTTAAAAAAACAGTGAGTATAAACTATAAATATATAAAATATGTATAATTTACTGGTACAGTGAAGTACAGTGGATGTTTGGTGGTTACTGACAATAAGGACTGATGTTAATTGTTCATCAGAGTGATGGCCTGCAGGAAGAACCTGTTCTTGTGTCTGGTTGTCTCCTACCAGAGGGTGAAACAGGTCGTGTGTGTCCTGACTGTCTGGTTTAGTCTGTTCCTGTCATGTTTGATGGCTGTTCGAAATCACACAGTGATGGATGTGCAGAGAACAGACTGAATAATCGCAGAGTAGAACTGGATCAGCAGCTCCTTTAGAAAGGTTGAACATCCTGAGCTGCGCAGGCATTACATTCTCTGCTGGGCCTTTTTTCCTGGTAGTCTTTATGTTGGAAGTCCACTTGAGGTCCTTGCAATACTCTGTCTGACTCAATACAACTGGAGTAGAAGCGGATTTACTCTCTGATCAGGTAGGACAACAAAGAAAACATTTATAACAGACATATCATAAATATTCTTATTAATGATAATAAAACAACAGTTTTTCCTAAATCCTCAACCATCATCAGAGCAATAATGCAAACTGTGATAGTTATTTCATGACTGGCAGTTGTATTCACTTGATATGAAGATGAGTTTATCTAAGTGGAGTCTTCCACTACTAAAGTGCCTAATTTTCTTTTGATGATTATAGCTTTAAACAAGTTTTTCTTCATTACGATTGTAGACTCTCTTGTTTATTTCGCCCACTGATGGGCAGTAACGCGTTAGAAGTAACGTGTTACTGTAATCTGATTATTTTTTTCAAGTAACGAGTAAAGTAAGGGATTACAATTGGAAAAACAGTAATTAGATTACTGTTACTTCCCCGTAAGCAGGCTGCGTTACTTTACCGTGATTTTGTTTGGTCTCGTGAGTGACAATGACGTATGAGCGCCGCAACGTCAGTGTAAACACCGACGTGTAGTGTTGAACAAGAGACAACATGGAGCGCGGGAGAGAGCAGGATCATGCAGTGTTTAATGCTCGGAAGTACCGACAAAACTTTGAGTTTGAATCGGTTAAAGGTGACAAAAACATCAGCGTCCGCTGTACGCTCTGTGTGGGAAGAAAACGTTTATCTACAGCGAAAAAGTCCACCTCATATTCGAGCAAGCACCTAGCAAGCCGGTGTTACGGTTTAACGAGAGACCATGTTAACTGGTGACCGTCAGCCAAATGCGTCTGTCGTAGTGACGGCAGCTGTTGAAAACGGGAAGAGAATCAAGTTTCAAGTTTAATTTAATGTGCTACCGCGTGGACAAAAATACAAGACATGTGCATGTTGTGTGAATCAAACAAAATAAAAACAATTTCTGAGCAAGAGCAACTGGTCACAACTTGATCTGGCTGCCTCCTGGTTTTAAGAGACTCTGTGACGTTTGAGTTCATATTATGCCATGCCCAAGGCCGCTTTAATGCACGGGCTTACCTGGGCTGAAGCCCAGGGGCCTCACAAGCTCAGGGGCCTCCCATATTCACGTTAGTGATGAGCTAAAAAGGTCATATAGTTTTCTAACTTGTCAGGTTTTCTGTCAATCACTCTAATCGCAGGTTACATGGCTGCTGATTGATCCAAATTAGGAGTGACCCACGTGGCCCCATCGCCTATGGCCCGTGAGCTTACCTATCAGCATGTCTATAGTTAGTCTTGGGGTGTGTCCCTCTATGACTGAGTGATGTCTTCTGTACTGGTTTGCGCTTGAGAGCAATATTTTAACAATTTTTTCACCGTCTTATTCATCATTAAAGTCATTTCTGACAACGTTTTAGGCGAGAAATTAACTGTTTAGATTTCGGATATAGGCAGTCATCCGAAAATCGTTGCCGAATTGACAATTTGCTTCAAAGTTTTCGGAGTTGAGAAGCTCAGCTGGAGGTGGCCCCATGGATGCATTAAGAGAACGGTGGCCCGGATCGCTCGCTCGCTGGCCGGCCTGTCATGCTGGGACGCCCCGATGTAAGTTGCCGGTCTGTCAGACCGATCTCGTAAATAAGAGGCTTTTATTTCGCTGTTGACGGATTGTTTGTTTAAATATCACAAACCTTGTCCATCATAAGAGTAACGGGAACGTGTGGTTAACTGCCTTTTTACCGTTAAACTCCACAAGCGCCTGGTCGCCGACACACACACACACACACACACACACACACACACACACACACACACGGCCACAGGCAGCGAGAGAGAGAGAGAGAGAGAGAGAGAGAGAGAGAGAGAGAGAGATACCTTCGGGAGACTTGTTTAAATTATGACAGGCTACATTAGATTTAGTATATAGTTCATACTTTTTTTTGGCGTATTTCTCTTCTGATTTTAATGCTATAAAGACCGTTGCCGTGCTTGCATCACTCCCCTTACCCCTCCTAGGCCAGTGGGAATGCACTTTCACTGTCACCTCTATCAGCTATAACGGTTCATTTTTAGTCGGCTATATTTTAGAACCTATCCATAACCCTTTTTTGCTATTTTCCTCATTATTTGATATACAAAAATATAAATAATGTCACACAGCGAATTAGTAATCATTTAAAAAATATAAAATCCAGCTCCTGCCAGCAGGTGCATGTGATTGGTTCACAGGGCTTGCTGAGGCCAGAGAAGAGGCTCCTACTTTGATCTGTTGCTGTTCTTTGCTAATGCTGTTATCAGTTATTATCAATGTTTGTGCAGACAGGTGATGGTTGGTGATGTTTTTCATAATATCGTTTGAAATCATACTTTCACACATTTTGGTTTTATCATCACCATAAGTTGCTGTGTGTGGTTGTTACATAAAGTGTCTTGTGTTTATGCTCAGGTGGACTCAGTGATATGTTAATAACTATATTATGGTGATGTCTGGCTCAAAGAGGGAAAACTCACTGTTGTTACCTAGATATTACACTTTTTTAAAATGAGACTCTGTAAATCGAGGGAATGGGGGGCCTACAAAGCCTCTCAGCCCCGGGGCCTAACATTAGGTTAAGGCGGCCCTGGCCATGCCCACCACTTATTAATGCGATGTGATGGCACGCTGCGTTATTCTCCTGAGTCTCATTTTTTTCCCACAATGGTACGAGTTCGAATCCAAGTTGTGTCTTAATTTATTTTCTACTTTTTAAAAGTGCTAAATACTTTTCTACGTGACATGTGTTTACTTAAACAAGCTCTGAAGACGAATAGATGTATTAAATAAATGTATTATAGACATTATAACAGGAAGACCAACGCGACTGACAAGTTTCCTCAGACAAGACTCCACAGATAAATCAGAGAGGTAACGTAAACGTCGTTATGTTTTATCATTTTGATGACAACTTAACAAAAAGGCATTCACGCGGACAGCTACGTATTCTCTTCCCGTTTTCAACAGCTGCCGTCACTACGACAGACGCCTTTGGCTGACGGTCGCCAGTTAACATGGTCTCTCATTAAACCCTAACACCGGCACAGGAATGTGAAAACTCTCTGAAAAAACCCTGAACCCCCAACTGACATGAACGCTGGGGCTACATCCAATTCCACCAGGCGAACCTCCGAAGGCCGCTCTCCTGCTAAACAGGTGGAAATAGACTTAAAAGTGACAGGACTTAGTGCCGCTGAACTGAAGAAGCTCATCGCTGGCTATATTGTCGAGGACATGCTGCCAATTTCCACTGTTGACTCCGAATCGTTCAGAAGCATCGTAGAAAAAATACCGACCAAACACGGTGTCAAGCTGCCAGAGAAAGTCATTTGCAGGAAACCTTGAGAGAGAATACGACATAATGGACGCTAATTTGAAGGCTGCACTCAGAGATGTAGACTTTGTTTCCACCACTGCTGACATCTGGATGATGAATAACAAAAGTGTTATGGGTGTAACAGTTCACAGGTTGTGCATCATGTTTTTGAAAAGTAACTTAGGAAAGTAACTAATTACTTTTGAAAATAAGTAATCAGTAAAGTAACTGGATTACTTTCTTGGAGAAATCAGTAACTAATTAATATTTCCAAGTAACTTGACCAACACTAATTTCTCCACACACTTTGTCTACAGATTGAAGCTGTTGTTTCCCAATCAGAAGAGTCACACAGCCACGATGAAATTAAAAGTGTGGGCCCTAATGTTTCTGCTGTGTGTGACTAGTATCTGTGTGTCTTGGAGAGGATATATGACATGCTCCCTGCCTCAGGACAAAAGCCCCTGTGCTTGTGAGAGATGTTTATCTGAAGATGATCCATGGTTTATGAAGCGTTTCAACAAATCTGTTGAACCATTTTTGTCAGCAAACTACAATCTCTCAGAGGACGCTTTCAGATGGTGGAAGGTACGTTGTGAACTTGGAAGAAAACAGTCTGTCAACCTGCACTTCTGATCCAACCCAGTCTCACGTCAATTTGTGATGGAATCACGAAAATGAATCTAATAGAACGTGATACCATCATGTAATTGTGAAGATTTACGTGATGGGGTCACGTTTTATAAACTAATGTATTTTAATGGGAAGCATCTTTCGTGATTACAGCACGTTTCTTCTGCCAATCGGCTGCAGCAGAGAAGCTGGATACAGCTGCGTTATTATTGGTATTTTTATCCCAATGATCGCTGTTTTTATCAACACTTATTCACCAGATCTTATCATGGTTTTTATGTATTTCTTTTACTGTTATTACTTCGGTCTATTTCGGCCAGGGAAGCTGGATGGCTTTATGTTTATTGATATTTTTAACTATAACGCTACATCTATCAACATTTATTTAGATGTTATCATGGTAGGCCTATTCATTTCTTCATTTTAATAATATTATTTTGGTCTTATTACCGGTGATATATTACAGTAAATAAGACAGAACAGTACGCTACGATATGAGCCGACTTGGAGCCATAGACAGTATATAAAATGGACACAGCGATCCCGCTGTTTTCGACGGAGACAAGTGAAGCCTCTTACCAGCACTTTTCCGGTGATGGGAAAGGGTTACTGAGCGTTACTGCGCAGCTGCAAACTGAGCTTCCCGCCGTAGATGTGATGTGAACAACGTCTCTGAACGTTGTAAGCCTTCTGGTAGCTGCGCAAAAGAAATCTCAATCATTCTCAATCATTCCCAATCTATCAGAGACGGAGAGCGTAGGTATATGTAAGGAGATAACATAGACACAGGCTAATTATTGCTAACTAAAATGCTAGTTAACATTAGTAATTAAACTAAACAGCTAATGTACGTCGAAACTGCCTGCGAGCTTCTCCTGTACTATACGGTAATTCCTCTACAATGCGACAGTAAGTCGCGTGGTTATGACACAATCGTTAGCCTATTTTTATAAAAACGTAGACCTGCTACGTAGCCATAACGTGAGTTACAAGGTAATGTAGCCTTGTGTACATTGTCGTGTTTCTTTAGAAATAAACAACGGACAAATCAAGTCTTTAAACGCTTCAGATGTAAAGTTATTGGCTGTCAAAGTGACGCCAAAATGAATTGCAGTCAATGGGATGCTAACGGGGGTGATGGGAAAGGGCTAGCAAAATGGCGCCATCGCGGCTTCGCTCTGAGGAGAGAAGCCTGGCCCCTTGCTTGGAGCGCATTCAAAGGAGGTATCCCACAATGCAAAGCGGCCATTCATTCAGAGAATTGGACAACGATCAGCGAGTCTTTAACGCCAGTATCTCTTCAATGTTCATATATATAATCTGTGGTTTTGTCACCAGCAACAACACGTTGCTCAGTTTTCTTCCAGTGAGTTATGCACCGTAATAACATTTTTAAAAATCAGCTGAAGACTCTGGAAGTGACGTAATAATTACTGCTCCGAGTCTGTGAAAGATTGCTGCACGATGTACGTGAGAATTTATACAATAAAAATACTAATAATGAAAAAATAGTGTTTTATGCTAAGCACGTTGATTTTCTAATTTTGCAGTTGATGAATGTTAATAGCAAATACTAAAGGGAAAAAAACATGAGCATATTTATGTGTGGGACTTTGTTAGTTGTTTTAAATAAATTACTTTTTTGAAATTTAAATTCATGGCAGGCCTAACATTAATTATTATATTCATAAGATTATCCTCATATCAATCACCATGGTTACAGCTTGTAACCATAACTTTTGCCTTTACTGAGAGAAAGATTTGAGAGACTGAGGGACTAGTTTTAGGAAGCATTTTCAGGAAATGAAAAGGATAAGCAGATTGTTGCCGAGGTTTTTGTTCACAGAGTAAGATGTATATATATTTGTTTGGGTATCTGTACATATACAACATGTGTTTTGGCATTGTTGGCACAGTTCTACCTCAGCCTACTGCACACAGACACACGTACGTTTTGCATATTCTGCTGAAATAGAGACCTGTGTTTCCATGCCAACAATCTCATTCAACCATTTGACAAACTGAGCAGTTGGTGGTGACATGGGTCAGAGGGTATCAGAGGTCATACATGATGAACCAATCAATGGGCTCTGCTCCTATAGACACCTTGGTGTTCATACACTGTAAGACCCAACAGTAAAAGCTTGTTAAAGAAAATGAGTTCTGTTTTGTCAAAAATTCAAAAAAGTTATTTCTCCACTATTTTTCTGAGTCATTAGTACAAATTTGTAATCTCAAGTTTACAGTGCTCAACCACTTTAATTATTTTTCGTCATTGTACTCAAATAGTTTAACAGTAATAGCTGAGACGTCACGTACGTGCGTACGTGCTTCGACGTGCCACTTCATCGAGCCACGCACCCTGCACGCACCGATCCTCTGGAAAATTCCGCCATTGTTGCATCCCGTGTCAGTGGAGAAATGTAGAAGAGTAGCTAATTTGCAGCTTGTGGAGAACTTCGGTGGTGTATATGTGTAAGGGAAAGAAGATATTGTGGAAAACTAACCGTGGGACTGCCAGTGAAAATTTTTCAGCGAACACCGCTGTGGCATGCAGCAATTTTCTGAACCTGACAAGCTAACTTTTTCCATTGTGCTGACCGCACTGACTGCCGTTATATTGGTGTTCTCTTTGGGCGCGCTAACTTGGTAAGTTATGTGTTGATTTAGCACCATATTATTTCGATATTTTATTATTTATTTCATCAAACACATTTTGCTGTCATTGGTTATTGTATGCATTAAAGCTAATATGAGTTGAGTTTACTGTAGCTAAGCTTTCTTTATCGTTATTAACCTAATTTAAATTTAACGTTTTAAAAAGTGGGAACCAGTGTATATAGATTTGTTTTTCATCTTAAAGTGAAACGTTTTTAGTGTAGAAGTTTTCTGCATATTTTTATAACCGTTAATGTTCCAACAACCAGGCACGTCAAGTCTGTGACAGCTATTTTTTTTTATTTTTTATTTTTCCATCGACGATGTCTGGGCAGGTTTTACCATGTAGCCCAAGTCCCTTCTTAACCTGATAGTGCCGTTTGTTCATATCTTTGTTTAGCTTATTGATTTACAGTTTGAAGACATTTTGGTTTGTCTTTATGAGCTAGCTAGCTAGCTAGCAACATTAAGGACATTATTCTGCCACAGAGGTTAAAATAAACATTCCATATAGTCGTAATGTTACCTAACTAATTTGTATTAAATGCTCCCAAGATATTTTACATACAGTTACTTAGTGCTTTTGTGAAAGTTTTGCAACCTAGGTAACATTTCAATCTTCTCTCTATTAAGGCTGAAGCTGAGGCAACTGGCTGACATACGGAGTCTTCTATCTGGTATGTTCATGTGAATGAATGCACAACACTGACATGACTCCAACCTATCCATAACTGTTTTCACTATGTATGCAGACTTGTGGATTTGATAGGGGGTAAAATAGTTTTACAATGGCTTGGATGTGCAAACTTTGTGCTGCTGCTGCCTTTGATAAAAGAGCACAGTTGCTTGAACACTATCGTTTGCATCACAGCAATTGTTCCTCAGTCAGTCCTTTGCCTTGTCTGTATGAAGACTGTATCTGCACATTTCAGTCAGTAAATGCTTTGAAAATTCACCTTACACGGTTACATAATCCGACAGTTGTGACTAGTGAAAGTCAGGTGGGATGTGTGTCATTTATCTGTCCTGTGTGTGGATTCAAGCAACCATTTAATGATAAAAGTCTTCTTAGTCATTTAAGGACACATTTAAAACAACACGAGATGGTGCATTGCCCATTCAAAAATTGTCACTACTGTACTAATGTGTACTCTTCCTTCAATGCCCATAAAAGTAGGAATCATCCAGACTGTGATGTCTCAGATTTTAAGGATGAGATTATCTTGAGAGAAACTGACAAACGGCCAACCAATGCCTAGTCAAGCTGACTCTGATCAGGGTCCTCTTTCTCCTGAGCTGGATGCCCTTGAATGCCACCTTTGAATCAAAATAAAACTTTCCTCTTATTTGTGGAATAAGCATGTGACCCGTTTCAACTTCACCACTCAAAGAATCGGAATCGAGAATCGATAAGAACCGTGTGGAGGCTGGGGGGCATTGAACCTGAGTGGACAATGTTCAAAGTTTCCATTGCTGAAGCTGCGGCAGGGAGCTGTGGTCTTAGGGTCTTAGGTGCCTCAAGGGGCGGTAACCCTCGAACACCATGGTGGACACCGGTGGTGTTGTGCTTCCAAGATGCACACCTAGGCGAGGACTTCTTCCTACTCAACTGTAAAGGATAATAAACACACCAACAACAAGTTTGATCAAACAATAGGCTTCAGCTGAAGGAGGACACACTACAGGCTCCGCAACCTGCACTGACCATGTGTGTTCTGCCTTCTCTCACTCTTTCAGCCTCTTTTATTGAGATTCAAACACACACACATACATTAAAGGTTACGCCCATCATTGCATAACATTCTCATGATGAGCTTGTGTCTATAGGTTCAATATGTTCACTAACTTAGCTCAAACCAGTCCCCTGATGTATAGACAATGCCTATTGTTCTGCTTCTCTATAGCAGGCAGTTTATTCTCCTAATCTATACAGCTAGGCTTCCTCCCTGATAACTCATTGAGTGCGGGCCCTGTTGCTACGTCCTGTTACAAATAAAGAAAAGAGATAAGTGTGCATGCGACTTGTGTGAGAGCAACAATCAATAAGGCTGTTATTTTCCACAATTCCCCCTTTTGAACTCTACTAGAGTTCAACATACCAAGAGGAGGGAGATCAAAAAACAACATAAAATAAGGTTCCACATATCACTTCTAGTTAGAGTAAGGTCAACATATTAAAACACCTGATTCAATAGAACATATTACAACCTGAGAAAAAGTTTACACACCCCCTTTTTGACTCACCTAAGTGAGTCAACAACATCAACCTTATCTACCTCGTAACTCTATTCCTGACTCTTCCTTGTCTACTTCTGCTGCTTCCCCGCCCACTAATAATGGCAACATGTGCTGAGGGTCCTGCGGACCTACAGCGCGAGTGATCAGACGCTGGGACAATTCCCTGAGGCATGGGATACAACAGCACCCACATAGTGTGAGAAGGGCAGCGAATACAGCAATTGAGAGTAAGATCGAGGAGACCAAGGCCTTATATTTGCCAAAAACATTCATCCAATTATCCCACATCGTTGTATCAACCCCAGAGTGTTCTTTCATCTTTTTGTTCAGGGTCCTAAGTCCATCTATGGCTTGGGTCAGTCTACCATCTGGGGCAGTGTTATTAGGGATAAATGTGCAACATTGGTCACCGAAAATAGCGCAAACTCCCCCTTTTTCAGAGAGAAGCATATCCAATGCGATGCGATTCTGGAATGCCATAAGGGAGGAGGCTTTCAATTGTTCGTGGACTGATTCAAAACCTTCCTGTGTCCAGTTGCCTAATTTCTGTACATTGTAATGTACGTAGTTGATCCTGTCTATATTTTTATTAATGGTGCACCAGGGACAGAGTAAGGATTCAAAGCCTCCTGCAACTTGGTCTGCAATTTTGTACTCATTTGGCACCCCTCTAGGTACTCCTATGGCATCAATATAGGTGGGATCTCCTTTTCCTAACCACTCATACCTGGGCCTAATTTCTCTTTTATTGATGCGGGTGAGGAAATGGTTCTGTAGATGGAGGGCAGTGTCTGGGTCGGGCCAATGTCCTTCTCGGATCTCGAATAGGGATGCAGGGATGATTAGTGATATGAGAGCACACAGGAGTCCTTGAGGTGGTTTATCAAATAGTCTATTGCCCCCACACCACCACCAGAGGTCAGCTCTGGACACAAATTGGGTGGTGTTGGGGAGAGTGATTACTCCAGTACAGTAAGTGACGTTTTGGGAGGTTAATGAGTGGGTGGGCCTATTTAAGTTGAGACAAGTAAAGTTACCTGGTGCTACGCGTACTGAGAAAATGGGAGGGGTCGCAGTTGACCCCGCCCGAGGGAAAGCTAGGTCATGTTCGGAACAGGATGAATTCAGATTGTCCCTGGTCATTAATTCTACAAGACAGGAGGCAGTGACTGCAGCTGGGACTATTCTAAGCAATGGCCTAGGTCCCATACATACGATGCATGAGCTTGAGGTGGTGTTGGCCGCGCGTTCCGCCATCAATAGCCAGTTGTTTCCCATTCCTGAGACTCCAGTGGATTCCTTAATAACTTCGTCTCTAGACAGGGTTTTATCAATCACCTTGGCTTTTAATTTGGGAGTGTGACGGTTTGCCGGTGGAATGACTAGAATGGGACTGGCATGTCCGCCGGAGGTGGTGCCTGTTTTGTTAGGGAAAGGGCATATTCCTACTCGAATAGTGGGATGAGAAGAGGCCCCTAAGTACCCCTTTCCCCTATATACCCCTACGGTGAGTTGACTACATATTTGGGAAAATCCCCCCGGGCCCTGTGATTTCAACCGCTTTTCGTACCCCTGATCTTGACACACTCTCGGAAAAGGCCCTACCAGAGAAAGGGTGACCTGTCCGTTAACTACCGTCACATTCACATGGCCGGCCCATCGCTTGGCTGAGGCTTCCCACCCGTACTCGTCCTTGGGCCATCCCCCCGTGTTATACACGGTGCCGCCCCAATTATAATGTTTGGCTGATACAAACCACGTATAACCTGCCCAAGCCGAGGCTGGATATCCCCCCACCACGGGGTCACTTAAGGTGAGGTAGATTGGATCGTTGGAAGCTTGATCGTAACACATAAAAAACCCAGTTTTCGCGCTGCCTGTGGTGTTGCAAGGGGGAAACCCACCATGTTCATACACCCAGGGCCTTCTGCCCCCGTTACTATATTCGTGAGATAAATATGCTGGATTGCACTGTGCTCTATTATCTGCCAAACAAGGGAGGGCTATTCCCAACCACAGGACTAAGATGAACCTCATTATGTTTGTTAGTATTTTATCCTGCTGACCACAAGGATGGGGTTAGACGATGGTAATTAGGATGAAAAAGAGAGGGCAAACAGGATCAGGATTAATAGGGTAATGACCAGGGATACTAGGCCTACTATGATGAACTTCAATTCATATCTGGTGAATATGTTACTTCATTCTGAGCACCTCTGGAATGGGAGCTCACAGAAGTACCATAAAATAAGGGTAACAGTAAAGATACTGATAACGGTTACTAGTACCTTAAGGCACATTAGTCCTTTCAATGCTATAAGAATGCAAGCTTAACTTTCTCTGAACGGTAGTCTAGTCTCGAATTTCTTATAACAGCACCGCTTTATAAGTAAGGTGACAACCCTCTTTATGTTTAGACCATGTTCAGGCAACTCATGCAATTTTCAGCTAGATAGAGTAATATACAATGTAAAACATGAACAACACACAATGATGCGATAAGAAAATATTATCGGCGCTCGGTGGTAGCTTGGCACGCTACCTGTAGGAGAGAAAGCGCTTTTTTCACCTTTCTCTCAGGTGATTCTCTTCTTCAGGTCACAGGGGTGGACTACCCTGGACCTTGTTGGACACTGGAGAGGATTATTCTGCCTCTTTTTCCCTAGTGTCTGGCGGAGAGCCCTCCGCACTGGCAGCCAGATCCCTGGCTACTTCTTTGGTGGAGCGCCCTGGCTCCTGTGTGGCAACACACTGGCTCCAGTGATACCACTGTTTACCTTTTCCCTCGAGTTGTACTGCGTGGGTGGTTCGTGCAGTCACTCTGAGTGGCCCCAACCACCGTGGTTCAGTCCACTTCCTTTTGATTACTTTCAGCAACACCCACTCTGCGTCAGGCGCTGGTTTCGGTTCTGCGTCCTGGTTTACTGCAGCTACCTGTCTAGAAAACAGAGAGACTGTGCCTTGTAGCTGGCGGAAAAAAGCTTTATGAGAGATGGTAGAGGAGGGAGGGTCAGTTAGTGGAAGTTGTGACTGTGGCCCTGGAAAACATCTTCCTGTTTGTAGTTCATGTGGAGAGAACCCTGTCCTGCTGTTAACAGACATTCTGACTGACATGAGAGCTAGAGGCAGGGCTTGCACCCAGTTCATTCCTGTTTTGCTGCAGATTTTGGCTATTTTGTTTTTTAGGGTCAGATTCATTCTTTCCACCTTACCCTGAGACTGCGGATGATACACTGAGCCAAATTTGTGTTTTAGCCCCAACATGCATTCCACTTCTTGCAAATCCTTGTTCCTAAAATGTGAACCATTGTCTGATTTTACTCGTTCAGGGAAGCCATGTTGGGGAATGTACTGATTGATCAGGAACTTTACCACTGTTTGGGCATCTTCGTGTTTAGCTGGGACAGCTTCCGGCCAACCTGTGTACATGTCCACACATACTAACATATACCTGCAGCCCTGGACTCTGTCAATCATGTCAGTATAATCAATCATGATTTCTTTTCCTGCCACAGTTTCTAGGGGATAATATCCCCCTTCTGGTTTTATTGCTGACCTAGGATTAAATGCTTGGCATTCTGGGCAGGACTTGGTGACCTGTTCAACCATGGGTTTCATAAATGGATGCCACCAGTGTTGTAGGTTTTTTAACATCTGGCTAACCCCTACATGTCCCACCCCATGAGCTTCTTCCAAGGCTGTCTCCCTCGCCCCTGGAGGCAGAATGGGTCTGCCATCTGGGCCTTGCCATAATCCTTCACTTTGTGTGGCTCCCCGGCTTTTCCACACTGTTTTTTCTTGAGGGGAAGCTAGTGCTTGTAGTCCAATGATTGTTTCTCTATTAAGCTCCACTCTGTTTTCTAGGTCTGTAGTTACCACTAGTTGGTGTGCATGATATCCTGCTGCGGTTTTTGCAGCACAGTCAGCTGCCTCATTTCCCTTGCTCACGCTATCTTGGACGTTGCTATGGCCTTTGCATTTGACTATTGCTACCTTGGCTGGTAGGAGGATTGCTTTTGCTAGCCTTCTCATTTCCTTCTCATGTTTGATAGGTTTTCCTCCCGCTGTCAAAAACCCTGCTCTCTGCCATTGTGGTAGCTCTAGGTGAGCAGCCCCTATTGCATAAGCTGAGTCAGAGTAGATAGTCACTGATTGTCCTTTCCCTATCTCTAAGGCTCTAATGAGCGCTTCCACCTCTGCTCTTTGTGCTGACTGTGCGCCCTGCATTCTCTCTGCCTTTAACGTTTTCACTTCCTCTCCTGTGTCCTCTACTACTGCGTATGCTGCTTTCAGTCCCTCTGTCTCATGTCTGAAACAGCACCCATCTGTGAATAGCACTCTTCCTCCCTCTAATGGTTGTGCGGCTAGGTCAGGCCTGACTTTTTCCACTTTCCTGGTTCTGTCCTCACACTCATGTGGTTCCCCTTCCCCCATCTGATCTGCCATATTGATACCTTCATGTGTAAAGGTTAAGTTTGGGGCTTGTAAAACTTTGCTGATTCTTCTTTGTCTGGTTGGGGTGAGCGAGAACATGGCTGAGTTGACGAAGGACACTATGCTGTGAGAGGTCAATATTATCAGTGGGTGACCCATGACAATGTGTGACGATTTTTGGATACATTTTGCTACTCCTGCCGCGTGTTGTGTGCATGCTGGTTGGCGTTTTTCGATTAAAGGTTACGCCCATCATTGCATAACATTCTCATGATGAGCTTGTGTCTATAGGTTCAATATGTTCACTAACTTAGCTCAAACCAGTCCCCTGATGTATAGACAATGCCTATTGTTCTGCTTCTCTATAGCAGGCAGTTTATTCTCCTAATCTATACAGCTAGGCTTCCTCCCTGATAACTCATTGAGTGCGGGCCCTGTTGCTACGTCCTGTTACAAATAAAGAAAAGAGATAAGTGTGCATGCGACTTGTGTGAGAGCAACAATCAATAAGGCTGTTATTTTCCACAGTGGTCAGGGAAGCCGTCCGACTGAAGAAGGAGTCTTTCCGGGATATGTTATCCCAGAGGACTCCGGAGGCAGTTGCAAGGTACCGACGGGCCCGAAGGACTGCAGCCTCTGCCGTGAAAGAGGCAAAGCAGCGGGTGTGGGAGAAGTTCGGAGAAGACATGGAGAAGGACTTTCGGTCGGCACCAAGGCGCTTCTGGAAAACCGTCCGCCACCTCAGAAGGGGGAAACGGGGAACCATCCAAGCTGTGTACAGTAAGGATGGGACGTTGTTGACCTCAACTGAGGAGGTAATAGGGCGGTGGAAGGAGCACTTTGAGGAACTCCTAAATCCAGCTGATGCGCGCTCTTTGTTAGAGGCAGAGCTGGAGGATGACGGGGGATTGTCGTCAATTTCCCTGGTGAAGGTCACTGAGGTAGTCAAACAACTCCACAGTGGCAAAGCCCCAGGGATTGATGAGATCCGTCCAGAATTGTTGAAAGCTCTGGGTGTGGAGGGGCTGTCTTGGTTGACACGCCTACTCAACATTGCGTGGAAGTCTGGGACAGTGCCAAAGGAGTGGCAGACCGGGGTGGTGGTTCCCCTCTTCAAAAAGGGGGACCAGAGGGTGTGTACCAATTACAGGGGTATTACACTTCTCAGCCTCCCTGGTAAAGTCTACTCCAAGGTGCTGGAAAGGAGGGTTCGGCCGATAGTCGAACCTCAGGTTGAAGAGGAACAATGCGGATTCCGTCCTGGTCGTGGAACAACGGATCAGCTCTTTACTCTAGCAAGGATCCTGGAGGGAGCCTGGGAGTATGCCCATCCAGTCTACATGTGTTTTGTGGATCTGGAGAAGGCATATGACCGGGTCCCCCGGGAGACTTTGTGGGAGGTGCTGCGGGAGTATGGGGTGAGGGGGTCCCTTCTCAGGGCCATCCAATCTCTGTATGACCAAAGCGAGAGCTGTGTCCGGGTTCTCGGCAGTAAGTCGGACACGTTTCAGGTGAGGGTTGGCCTCCGCCAGGGCTGCGCTTTGTCACCAATCCTGTTCGTAGTATTTATGGACAGGATATCGAGGCGTAGTCGTGGTAGGGAGGGGTTGCAGTTCGGTGGGCTCGGGATCTCATCGCTGCTCTTTGCAGATGATGTGGTCCTGATGGCATCATCGGCCTGTGACCTTCAGCACTCACTGGATCGGTTTGCAGCCGAGTGTGAAGCGGCTGGGATGAGAATCAGCACCTCTAAATCTGAGGCCATGGTTCTCAGCAGGAAACCGATGGAGTGCCTTCTCCAGGTAGGGAATGAGTCCTTACCCCAAGTGAAGGAGTTTAAGTACCTTGGGGTCTTGTTCGCGAGTGAGGGGACAATGGAGCGGGAGATTGGTCGGAGAATCGGCGCAGCGTGGGCGGTATTACATTCAGTTTATCGCACCGTTGTGACGAAAAGAGAGCTGAGCCGGAAGGCAAAGCTCTCGATCTACCGGTCAGTTTTCGTTCCTACCCTCACCTATGGTCATGAAGGTTGGGTCATGACCGAAAGAACGAGATCCAGGGTACAAGCGGCCGAAATGGGTTTCCTCAGGAGGGGGGCTGGCGTCTCCCTTAGAGATGATGAGGGTGAGAAGCTCAGTCATCCGTGAGGAGCTCGGAGTAGAGCCGCTGCTCCTTCACGTCGAAAGGAGCCAGTTGAGGTGGTTCGGGCATCTGGTAAGGATGCCCCCTGGGCGCCTCCCTAGGGAGGTGTTCCAGGCACGTCCAGCTGGGAGGAGGCCTCGGGGAAGACCCAGGACTAGGTGGAGGGATTACATCTCCAACCTGGCCTGGGAACGCCTCGGGATCCCCCAGTCAGAGCTGGTTAATGTGGCTCGGGAAAGGGAAGTTTGGGGTCCCCTGCTGGAGCTGCTCCCCCCGCGACCCGACCACGGATAAGCGGACGACGATGGATGGATGGATGGATAAGAACCGGAATCGAAAGGAAGAATTGGAATCAGAATCGTTAATATCCCTATGATGCCCAACCCTAATATTTTGTTGCTATATATTTATGTATACAGTCAGACTTGAATAGATTTTTGTTTTTTCCATTTTGGCAGGTCTGTGCTGAGTTTCACAGAATTGCAAACATGAACCTGAAGAACCACTTCTTTGCGGAGTTGGACCGTCATGCCCATCGTCTTCAGAGCTTGTTCAGGAAGAAAGCTGCTCGCACAGGAAAAGTCGCTGACGTTCTGGGTCAGCTCTTTAGAGCTTATGACCTCCAGGTTAGTTAGTTATGCTTCTTGGTTCTGCATAGTGATATTAAAGTAGATTTTGGTGTAAGCTTTTTAGAAACCCTCAACTCCTTAGACTTGAGAAAGGTCTTTATTGTAAAAGTATTATGTGGCTATGCTGTTTAACATCCAAAGTGAAGAAATATGTTCTCACACTCCAGGAACAAGTTGATGTCCATGTTAGACGCGCTGCTGTTCTCCGTGCT
This sequence comes from Gymnocephalus cernua, assembly GCA_023631565.1. Taxonomy (NCBI): domain Eukaryota; kingdom Metazoa; phylum Chordata; class Actinopteri; order Perciformes; family Percidae; genus Gymnocephalus; species Gymnocephalus cernua. The sequence continues at coordinate 24,323,508 of CM042445.1, forward strand.
CTCCCTGCCTATCTAAATGAGGATGACTCTGGATTTCTGAAGCTGTGGGATGTAAGTAATATTAATTGTTTAGAAATTAGTCTATGACAGTTAATCATAGAATAAAATTGTTCATTTTTGTCAAATATTTACATTGTTTCAGTTGTATAAAACTTAGAATAAATTGTGTAAAGAAATTGTGTAAAATTGTCCTGGGGTCATCATAAATGGAGCTTGATTGTGTGAGGAATAAGTCCTCAAAGATTGTATCTTCTTCTCCTGCTCAGACATCGTTCAGGTTCTAGTTGCAGGTTTTGAGTAGAATGATAATAATTGTAGTTATTGTAGGGTATAAAAAAAAGGGCAAGTCAGAAAAAAACAACACATGCATCCACATATTCCAGAACTGTTGTATTTTCACGGTTTGAAGTTTTGAATAGGTCCACTTTGAAATTTAAGCTTTTCAGGTTTCTAAGTAAAAAAAAATGTGTAGCTCTGAATCATTCATATTCTGTAAATTGTACTTTCACAAGCGTTAGTCTTGTTACTGTAAGGAGGCTACAATTAAACCTTCGTGAGTTAAAAGTCAATACTTATCAATGCACTCACCTGTGTAGACCGCCATCAACATGTAGAAAGCGATATTTCAATCTGCTCTGTCTGCTCAGTACACTCTTGTCCACCGCACTCTTGTTTTACGCAAACACAGCTCTACTCTGCAAATAGCTAATTTTTACAAAACAAGCTAAAAGAAAAGCTGTCTGTTTGTAGTCTGTTTATCTTAGTTTGCAGGGAATCTTGAAATTTGGACAAATTCTTATAAACTTAAGCTGTCTGAAGAAACCATCCTCTCCACTGGAGCGGTAAATATGGATGCATTATAAGACCAAATTAAATACATGTGGCTACTTAATATGCACGTGAATGACGCAATCGTTATGTTCGTGTTCTTCATTCTTGATAATGATGCTGGTTGTGTTATTATTTTGCCACAGCATTGTTTCATTGAAAATGAGGCATACAGGACCTGCTTATCAGTCCATTCATCATTAAAGCTGGGCTTTTCAACAACTTTTCCTTCAGGCTCTTTGACAGCGATATTTTTGTCAGCCCATTTTCCACCAATCAAAACTGCATACTAAAACCATGTTTCCATAATAATAATAATAATAATAATAATATACAATAATAATAATTACAAGGTCCTGATTATTACAGATTCCCTGGATATTACATTTTGATGTGATGTCATAAAAAAAACATTAATGTTAACATGGCACACTAATAAATAAGAAATTTTGAAAAGGTTGCCGACCCCTGGTTTAGACAATCTGGGGTGACAGTTCTCTCTTCTTGTGTTTAGGAGGCGCAGTCTGATGAACCTAACATTGATGACCTACGGGTTGGGCTTCTCTTGATCAGTGCCAATTCAACAGATGCCACGTTCTTCTGCCCAGACAGGACTGCAGTTGTGCTTGAGGGTAACATGGTTATCAATTTCCCCACATTGGCTGACGCGTTTGTGATGCTTTTTGCACTGATTTATGCTCTGCATTTAAGTTACCCAAAAGACTTGGCCAACACATTTGACTTTATCCAGAAAGTGTTGATGGGCCTGGATGATGGGAAGTTGAGGCCCAGGGTGTTGAGCCTTAAAAATGACCTGTTGGCAGTGGAGTAACATAATGTGTTACAAAAACAAAGATGACAAGGTTGCCTCTTTGCTGGACTTTTTGTATTCATATGCACCACTGTCATTTGAGCATACCATAGAACAATGAAAGTAGTGAGTTTACCTTTTTTTTTACATCTTATATAGATGTGTTTTGGAGTGTAATTGTTCAACCAAATGTTTGATGCAGGTTTGGTACTTTATGGATGTGTAAAACAGTATATGGACATTTTTTTCCCTGTGGTTATATTGCAATACCCATATATTTTGATAATTCTAGCTATATTAGGGCTTTATGAACCATATGGGTACCAAGCCTTTGTTCACTTATAGGAGTTAAGATTTTCCTCAGGCTACACTAACAGAACGTTAGGGCTGGGTATCATTCAAAATGTTTCGATTTGGGTACCCATGCCAATACAGTGTCTTCAATACCAGTTTCTGAACAATACTTTTTTCGATATCAATTTTATAAAATCCATTATAGCAAAAATAAATTACACATTACGGTACACATTTTTTGATTTATTTTTCAGCTACCACGTGAGCCGTCTCAGTGTAATGTAAAGTTTTCCTGCGTATCTCTATGACGTGCAGCGTTAGGCAGCCAATCGCAGACATTATTAGATCTTGGTAGAGGCATGCTGCATGCTTATTGGCTCACTGACGCTGATGAGATTTACTACTTGGGTATTGAAATTTGGAAGAATGGCGAGGCGTCTTGATACTCAGTAAGGAGGCAATAAAAAAAGTATTGAATTCGGTACCCAGCCCTAGGTTTTGTAGGTGTGTGTTTTTTATATATATATATATATATATATATATATATATATATATATATATATATATATATATATATATATATATACTGTGTACTGATGTCACTGTTTGACAAGTGTTTACGGATGTTTTAATGCATGGAAATGATGGTGGTATGATGTATATCCTTAAATGTGAGCATATACCATAACAGGATTTTATATTGTCCACTTCAGTGATAGAAGCCCTTTGGCCATTTTCCAAGGCCCTTGCACTGTTTAATAATGTTTTAAATTACTGTTTTAAATATTTTACATGTGCCAGCAAATCTTTTATGGTCGCTTAATAAATAGTGACTTGCATTTAAAGTGTCTGTTAACATCTCTTTCTTAATGTTTACACAAAATATGTGTATTTGGGGATTTTGAGTTAAAGCTACTTAAAACATTTTATGTAATCAGTTTCATCTTGCGATTTTAAGTTTAAATTAAGCAAAGTGTTTAGCTCTATTGAACTTAAACAGTTAAGTACACATAAAGTAAATATTTTCGTAAATAAAATGTGACATTTTATGTTAATGGTAATAACAATATTTAAGTTTGATAAACTTCATATTATTTGTACTATTAAAACAAAGTACCTAGTAAATGTACTTGAACAGGAAAGTTTGTTTTACTTACGAATTTATGTTAATGTCACTTAAATAAACATAGTAAGAGCTACTTATTGGAGAACGTTTGTTTAACTTACATATCTGAGTAAGCAAAACTCGATGTAATCAGTTTCACCAAATTTTTTGAGTTATGTTAACTTATCGGGTTTTACAGTGTATGGACAACACCTGGCTGGAAGGCCCGTGTTCAAAGTGTGTGTTCATCATTTAGAGCAGACACTCACGGTGAATCAGAGGGTTTATGTTATACAAGGCATGTAATAATATATTAACAAGGCTGCATTACAGAGCATATTCATATATATCTGCATGGCAATATCTAAAAACATTTCATTTAAAGCTTGCTTGTTAGGTGACTGTCATGAAGGTTGTGGAGAGGAATAGAAACCAGTCTCTCCAGGCAAGCACAGAGAATATGACCTGATCTATCTTTATTCTCCATGCCAAGTATGAGTTCTTATACTCTAGCAGAAGATATGGTTACCCCAATGTAAACTTAACATTTCTAAACTGTAGGCCTATTCGGACCTACCTCAATTACAACTTTAAATAATGTTGCTTGAGGCTGCAGGGGTTTTGCAATAGCTTCATGATATGATGCATAGGGTTGTGTGTAGGTTGCTCTTGTCACTGTTTGTGAAAGATGAGCAATAGATTGTGGCTGTGTGACGTGCTTCAGTCTACATATCACTTTTTTATTGTAAGTAAATGTCAGCTGTATGATAAAACAATGTCAAGTGTTATGTGTGAAGAATTTGAACTCAAGGCAGATATCACTCCGGGGACAATAACGTATCACCTGCATATCCATGATATGTGAAAATTAAAACATTGTCGTAGGTCTATATCAAACATATCGTTGGAAAGGTCTCAACCTCCACAGTAACATATGTCAGTCTGAAGAGGATCCATTACTCCTGCTTTGAAATCTTGACCTCTGAACCTTGAACCTAGTCCATGTTTGAAGGCTTGTCATTTAGCAACAGAAGGTGCTACAAACATGGGACCAGCTGTTATAGAAAGCTCTGGACCTCAGCTGTCATGTAGATATGGTCACCAATGTGTAACCACTGTAAGCACTGTCAAATATGGTAATAAGCTATTTTCACCTATTTATTGATTTGATTTTTAAAATCTGATGGCACCATTGTGTTCCCCATCCCAAATAACCCCAGGGGGCATCCACAATGATACACTGCCAACTTCTAATTATGAGAAATATACTAATATATTTAAAAACGACAACTCCCATTATAGATGTGGCCGAGAACCTGTTACAAGCATGCGTATTTGTAGTTCTTCCAGGGTGGGCAGCTGCCTATGTTCCTGTGGTTTCTGCCGTCTGCTGTGAATGGGCTTCATTCCATTTCAGATTGCCGCCGCCGGCTGACCGAGCAGACAGTACATGAGACAAATACATGAAACTGTATTTTATTATTATTATTATCTTCATTGTTTAAATCATGAAATACAATGTTAGACAAAAACATCAGTATTACAAATATTATGCATTTGTATTTTTCCTATCCGGGAGCGGTACGTACTACGTCACTTCCGAGTCTTCAGCTGATTTTTTTAAAAATGTTATTACAGTGCATAACTCACTGGAAGAAAACTGAACAACGTGTTGTTGCTGGTGACAAAGCCACAGATTATATATATGAACATTGAAGCGATACTGGCGTTAAAGACTCGCTGATCGCTGTCAGATTTTCTGAATGAATGGCCACTTTGCATTGTGGGATACCTCCTTTGAATGCGCTCCAGGTCGGCTCATATCGTAGCGTACTGTTCTGTCTTATTTACTGTAATATTTCACCGATAATAAGACCAAAATAATATTATTAAAATAAAGAAGTGAATACCATGATAACATCTAAATAAATGTTGATAGATGTAGCGTTATAGTTAAAAATATCAATAAACATAAAGCCATCCAGCTTCCCTGGCCGAAATAGACCGAAGTAATAACAGTAAAAGAAATACATAAAAACCATGATAAGATCTGGTGAATAAATGTTGATAAAAACAGCGATTATTGGGCTAAAAATACCAATAATAATGCAGCTGTATCCAGCTTCTCTGCTGCAGCCGATTGGCAGAAAGAAACGTGCTGTAATCACGAACGATGCTTCCCATTAAAATACATTAGTTTAAAAAACGTGACCCCATCACGTAAATCTTCACAATCACATGATGGTGTCACGTTCTAATAGATTCATTTTCATGATTCCATCACGAACTGATGTGAGACTGGGTTGTCAGATCAGATGAGAACATGATGTGACCGAACTCCCTACAAATGTTTCTAGTAAAGCAATATTTTTATTTTTTTTCAAGATTATTTTTTAATTCCCGAGGCTATTTTGCAGAGGCACCGTGGCCCTGCCTGGTGCTCAGCGCCACCCATGACGATTGTGATTGGTTTAAAGAAATGGCAATGAACAAGAGCATGTTTTTCTCCCATCCTCGAATGCAGTGTGGACTAGCCAGACCCTCCTTTGCAGCGCTGTGGAGGAAGGTCTTGCAAAGTGTGTGTTAAAACACACAAGAGGCCTCATTCTCCTTTACAGTAATTCACCACGTGGTTACAATGGGGTTACAGTCAGAGGTGAACTCATTAAAACATGCAATAATTGAGATCAGCATATGTGATGGGTCGTTTTGAAGTTTAGGCTATGTAATCACGGTTCCTGAGGTTGGCAAGTTTACATACATTATAGCCAACTATAAATATAAAAGGAAAGGATGTTTTGCTGCCTTTCCCTTGTTACAAGGCTACCCAACAGTTATCTATGGACTGAGGGAAAACATAATTCACTGTGCCACTCAAATGCTAGTGCTAACAGCTACCAGCAACTTTTATGGTAAATGTCCACTGGCGAGCATCATTTCCACACTACATTGTCTATGTGAACAGCTGGCAATACATTCTGGTAGCGTCGCTGCAACCTTTGAAAAGCGGGACATCAAGTTGACCGCTTCTCATTTGCATAAAGTTGTGGTTTAGGCTACTTTATGCACATCAGGGAAATCCTTCTTGACCCACCGCTTCTTAAAAACTCACGGAAAATCTTTTAAGATGACCGTCATCGATCTAAAATGAAGACTAATTTAGCAACTACATAGCTTATTTCTCCCATCAAATTATTTCAGAAACACATTTTTGTGAACTGTTTTCGTGAAATAAGAGAAAGTTTCCAAACAAGACACCATGGTGGTCTGTTTGGCAGCCATCGTGGTTGTAGGAGGGTGTAGCCTATTTTCTTTGCTTGTCAGTGCTCATTGAAGAGAAACTGCTATAGGTAAACCCACCAAGTGTCCAATGCTGCTGCCGTACCTTTAGAGTGGAATGTTTTCTTGCATGCTACTCAATAACAGCATCTGTATCCTTTTGTTTGGCTGATGGGCCACTAACACATCACCCCTCTGTGCATGCATTCATCTCTATAGCAGCAGGAACACACACAACCCCCCACACACTATTCAAAGCCAGATACAGTAGTGTATCTTAACGGCTTGAAGTCACACAAACCTGGAGTACTCTCAGCATTGTACAGTAAAATGTGCTGTTTTAGAGAAAATATTTTTTACGTTGCCTGGTAATAGTACGGTCATTTGCACACTGTGTTGTTCAGTTCAGTCAACTGTCAACACAACATCTCCAAGGTTTCTGTGAGCTACTGATTAAATATTGATATTGTAAATATTATATTTGCGCAGTGCATCTTTTAGTTCAACAGCCCCTACACAACCTGCCTGGTCGTGCAAATCCACATCAATATAGAAAAATAGAATAGATTTTAACAATGTTTTAATAACCATTTGTTTGGTGTGCCTCACAGACTTTACAGGGTAAAAAGACCAGCTTCAGTACCTTCAGAGAAACATTGGACAGGGTGTTTCTGATGGTCCCACCTAGCCCAGAAGTCATAGAATCCAGGCCTGACCGCTGCAGGACTTGTGCTGTGGTGGGGAACTCTGGTAATTTGAGGAGAACACATTACGGACCTCTCATTGATTTCCATGATGTCATTATAAGGTAAAGAAAGCTGTTTTAATCTATTTTTGTCACAATAATTTGAGTCAGTCTTTTTTTTCTCAATTTCTGAAACTAAAAGTCAAAATTCAAGCAGTCCCCTGATATATTTCTGCAAATTAAGTAGCATATGAATTATGTCCTTTTGCACCCTTCAGAATGAACACTGGTCGAATCAAAGGCTATGAAGCAGATGTTGGGACCAGAACAACTCATCATATCATGTATCCAGAGAGTTCTGTGGATTTAGATAACACCACTCATTTTGTGCTGGCTCCATTTAAGACGGTTGATTTTGAGTGGCTCTTGAAGGCCCTCACTACAGGATATAAGGGAATGTGAGTCATATTTTCATGGACTATGTGATCATTTGTCCCAGCAGTGTTCATTTTGTAAACACAAACCATGACATGAACATCATTAACAACTTTTATTTCTATGATAAGACGAGACACGTGACGTTCTCATCATGCAATATCATGCATGATGAGAAAAGACGAGATTGAAAAGTAGTTCCTTCTCTCTCTCTCTCTCTCTCTCTCTCTCTCTCTCTCTCTCTCGCTCTCACTTTTTGCGTAGCTGTCACACATAGTAGTAGGCGTTTGGCCGGGGCAGGAAAGCAGAGTATGGAAAGCCCTACAGTTCAAGTATACGAGAGTTGTAAATGTGATGTCCCTTTTTTGGACAATGTGTCTGACTCCAATGAAAGACCTATATATCCCTGCACAATCGTTAAATTGGTATTACATTGATCCTAAGCAAGACCCAAATAAGACAAGATAAAGTCAAATACATTTGTTTAATCAGTTAAGCATCGGAGGTAAAATACACAGATCTGTGGGATCACAAAGCACGCAGAGACTAAGTTTCCCTAGCAAGAGACAAAAATCCAGAGCCGGTCCAGCCTGTCAGAACTCGTGACCCCCAATCAATTCTTCCCCTCAACTTTTATACTTTCTTTCTTGGGCCTCCTCTTCTTCTCCAGCACAGGGACGGTTATCTTCTCATAACACACGCCAGGGTGGGGGCCACTGTATTATGTCTCATCCTCATTTGTTATTATTACTCAATGTACTTTATTCGAGGCCAATGTGACCCTAACTATGTTATATTTACCACTTAAGCTAAGCCACCTGTGCGTCAGGGTGTCCTTTATTTGGGCAGCCACTGTCTCTATGACAGCACACAACTCTGCGCAATAGGCGTACACCAAAATACACTTGGGGCCCTATTTTAACGATCTGAAACGCAAGTATCAAACGTGAAATGCAAGTAGCTTTGTGGGCGGATCTCGGGCGCTGTTGCTATTATACCGCTGGGATGAATGAGTCTTGCACCCAACGCAAATCTAAAATGGGTTGGTCTGAAATGGATAGGTGTGGTTTGGGCGTAACATGCAATAAACCAATCAGAGCATCATCTCACATTCCCTTTAAGAACAGGTGTTCCATGGCGGATTGCTATTATGACAGTGGTTTTGCCTGGCGCAAAATAGGAATAATACATGCGCCAGTGTACAAAGCCAATTGCGCTTGGTGCAAGATAGGGCCCTTGGTCTCTTATGGACACCTTTTATATTCTTATTATATTTATCTGCACATATTAAGAACATTAATTTACACAGTTAAACGACACGTTAACAACATATTGCGATGTGTTTTCTACATGTTTTGTTGTTTAACGTCATCAATACATTCATTTTTCACAAATTAACACATTGACAACATGTTGATTTCTAAGTAGTTCTGAGCCATTTGGCCACTGGACCAGGTTGAATGTGTGATTGATTAGTTCCCATGCATTGCAAAGCAGTAGGGTTAAACCATTTCTGTAAGCCTCTGGGGTTGCCTACTACTATTTAACATGCTATGGATCCTATTATTTATTTGCCCTTTTCTTCCTTTTTGCGTAGATTATTGTTTTTTTGGGTGAACATATAGGTTAGTGCACATTCTAGCTTTAGCACCATTCATCACAGTTTTATGTCATAAAAACACAAAGAATGTGGGGGGAACAGTTACCGCAGCAGTATTCGTTCAATGCTGTAAAGGATATCTGTCAGTGAGCATTTTCATGTAATTCAGGGCTAAGACCAGTAGAGGCTGCATTACACTTTATTCTTAATCATAATGAAATGCTAAAATAATTACAAGCAGAAATGTCCATATTTCCAGTACTTTTGGTGGGAAACCCTGCTAACATACGTACAATTAAATCCTAAAGTCTAACATATAATTCCAATATGTTGAATGACATAAAACATTCAACATAGCATTTGAAACCATTTTCTTTAGGTAGCGTCTTCCCAACTTGCATTGTTGTTATATATTGCATTGATATTGTCATACTCTATTGCACTGCATTTGACAGTCAGTATAATATAAGAGCACTGGCATTACATTTTCTAAATTATTTTTTTATAAATTTCTTTTTTTTAAATTATATTTTTTGACAACATCCAAACATACTGAATGCTAATTTTCCATCAACAACAAGATTTAAACAATATATCACGATGTATCTTATATATAGTTAGAAGAAAGAATAAAAATCCACCCCTTTGAAAACAAGAGAGCAGAGTAAATACTGCTGAAGCTCCTCAATTAATGGTTAAATAACTATTTTATTAACAGAACATGTTAGATGTTTAAATATGCATCTGGCTTTACATCAAAACACCCACAGAGATATAGATATTTAATTATTGTTGTGTTAGTTTCATCTAACATTTCATCAATCATTTGTAAATAGTAAAAGTCTTTAACAAATACCCGATAACTCAATAATTGGCCCATGAACTAATATTTTCCCCCAAACATAATATACATATCTCGCCAGGTATCAAATAAACATATATGGTACTCTGCTTTAGTGCGTAACTTTTTGATGTTAATGAACGTGTCTTACATTAAAACCATTGCTGAATAAGTTGCAACAAAGCTCAAATCAAGACTATCAGTTCCACACAACTCTCTCTGGATTTCTGGCTATGTTCAGAAGATTATGGCGTCTGGTGACTTTTTTACGCAGAAGCTCGAGTGAAGATAATGACCTCTTCTGAAGAGTCTGTAATGTTTTTATCAATCCTCCGTGTTCATCTTGGCTACTAGAAACTGCGTGGAGGAGGGGTGGGGGCGCGTGCGTAGTCACGAAAGGCTTATATCATGTGGACTCGCCGACCATTTTGTTATTACTTAGAATTCCTCATGGGGGCGGCAGAAACTACGCACTATAGCTTCATTTGAGGTATAGAGTATGTCCATTTGTTGCTGTCTGTACAACACATCAATGTATTACTAACTGAACGCAAACCAAAGGCATAGTGAAGGTTAAAATGAAAACAACTACATTAACAGGTAAAATAAAAAATAAAGTCCAAACCTTTCCACCTAGAGGGGTGTTTACAACCAAGGGCCATTTCTAGGACGTGAGGAGGTTCGGGGCTTAGCCCGGACCTATTTAAATAAACTGAATGCAATGCAAAACGGCGTTTGGCTTGCTCAGCTTGTTTGTAGCCAGTGTATGTTCATTTCAGCTGGCAGTTTGTAGATGTTAGTTAGATGGCGCCAACATTTGGCCTAACCACTGCTGGCCTGCCAACCCAAAGACCAAGGTGTAGTTTCCAGACTTGTTTGGTGACTTATGATTAAGATTCCACCGAAAATTAAACCTTTCGCAGAGATTTCCTCACGTAGAGACAGTTACTAAGATAGAAACAAATATAGCATGGTTGGACCACGCACATAGCTGCCCGTTCTATTCGCCTCGGGAAAATAAAAAGTAAAAAAAGAGAGAGAGGGAGAGAGAGATCCGGGGCTATTCATAAAACATTCGGGGCTGTAGCCCTGGCAAAATAGGCTGATGCCGCCTCTGTTTACAACTCCTGTACAAAACTACACTTCAGTGCAACCGGCCTTGATGCAGCCGCTTCAGGCAATGTTTTGTCTATGATGTTTATTCATTGCAGGCACTTTCTTATGCTTTGGAGTAGAACACTGACTCTCCAGTAAAACATGTCTGCATGTGGTCAACTACCATGTTACAAAAGTACAAATCAGTTTTCCTCCACTGGCTGTTCTGAATCATGCCATTGGACCTGTTGCTCATGGCAGTAATCTAGTTTTCACTTGAGGACATACTGCACCAAAAAAACAGCTAAAGCAGCCACAACTGACTTGCACGACTTGTTCTTCAGTTAAGCCTGTTTTTTGTCATTGTGGGACTTAATGTCATCAAATATTGGCTAGTATTACAACACTGGAAACCAGTATCCAAATATTCAGATATTAAAGTTAAATGCAGTAATTTTAGTTAATACAAAATAATTGGAATATGCATCATGTATTATGTTATTGATGTCCTAATGCACAGATATATGTAGGACCTCACAGCAAGAAGGTTCTGGGTTCAAATCCAGGTCTTTCTGTGTGGAGTTTGCATGTTCTCCCCGTGTCTGCGTGGGTTTTCTCCGGGTGCTCCGGTTTCCCCCACCACTAAAAATATGTACCCCCCCTCCCTAACTAGCTGATGTGTGGTGAGCGTCTGGCGCCTGGCGTCGTAAGGTGTTGTATGGCTGCCATGCATCACCCAGGTGGGTGCTACACATTGGTGGTGTTAGAGAGCAGTTCCCCCCAAGCGCTTTGAGTGTCTATGATAAAGCGCTATATAAATGTAATAAAATAAATAAATAAATGTTGTAATTCCTAACAAAGGCATTCACATTAAGTGTGATCACTGCTTTACTTTTCTTCATTAAATCCCTAATAGATCATTTTACTGACAAAACATTAATTTGATGTTGAGTGCAGTGTTGTAATGTAACAAAGTACAAATACTTCACTACTGTACTTGAGTAGAATTTTCACGTATCTGTACTTTACTTCGTTCATATTTCTGGAAACTTTTACTTTTACTCCACTACATTTCCTCTAAGCATCTTAGTTACTCGTTACTACAAAATAAAATTAGAAGAAATTTATTACACTGAAAAAACAAAGTTTGGAGAATCATTATACCTAAATTGCCAAGATAATGCACGCTCCATTCTAGTTGGTGATGTGACGCCTGTTTGTGGCCAAGCGGCAAAAAAACCCAACCAAAAAAACCCAACCATAGGCCAAAACTAAAGAAGAAAAGGAGGAAGCATAATGCCATGGAAGTGTCATGGAAGCAATGGGTGGTGATGGCGCAGTAGATAAGACACATGCTTTTGGTGTGGGAGACCCGCGTTCGATTCCCACTGTGATACATCAACCAATGTGTCCCTGAGCAAGACAATAAACCACTAATTGCTCCAGAGGCGTGCAACGTCTGACGTATAGCACATATAGCAATTGTAAGTCGCTTTGGATAAAAGTATCAGCTAAATGACATGTAATGTAATTACACGTCATGTAAAAGCACCAGGTGCAGGCTCTGCCGCCATGGTAACAGACTATGACCACCCCGACGACAGTGATGATGAAGATCACGTTACGCACCTTTGGCCATAAAGTACATAATCAAAGTTTTTTTTACTTTTACTTCTAATACTTATAAGTACATTTAATATCAGAAAATTGCTGTAAGTACTGTAAATATCAGATACTTTCAGACTTTTACTCAAGTAATATTGTAAAAGGAGACTAACTTCTACCAAAGTCATTTTCTGTTAAGATACATGTACTTTTACTCAATTATTGCTTTTGAGTACTTAATACAAGACTGGTTAAATGTGACATTTCATGCTTTTTTTAACAGGCCAAAATGGAGAATAAGAAGAAAGATCACAGCCAACAAGGATTTAGTGAGTATTATTTTCAATACATTCAACATTAAATTGTATTGGCTGCAAAAGTGCATATTATTATGCATGGTTCATAAAAAACAAGCCTAATTATGATTCACAACAGGTGATGATCCTTAATCCAGCTTTCATGAAGTATGTTCATCACACGTGGCTGGAAAAGAAGGGTTATTACCCCTCCACTGGCTTTCTGGCTTTGGTTCTTGCCCTGCATATGTGTGACGAGGTAAGTTAATTTTTACATTAGAGATTTCCTTGTGAATGTCACCAGTGTTGTTTGAACACACTTGTGATTGACAAGTGGATGCAAATAATTGATGACTGATGGAAAATCAAGTAATGTCATTCAGCAAGATTTTAGGCAGGCTGGTACTACATCCTCCGTTTCTGACATTGTTTTTTACTTTTGTTTTCCTAGGTCAGTGTGTTTGGTTATGGAGCAGACAGTGATGGAAACTGGAGTCATTACTGGGAAAAACTCAGGAACAAAAAGTTAAAAACTGGAGTACATCCTGGAAATACAGAGTATAGAATGATCCAGGAGCTAGATGAGCAACAGAAACTCAAGTTTTATAAAGGGTTCTGATTAGGGCTGCGACTACTGATTATTTTCATAGTCGATTAATCTGTTGATTATTAATAGATTAGTTGTTTGGTCTATAAAATGTCAGAAAATAGTGAAAAATGTGGATCAGTGTTTCCCAAACGCCCAACATGACGTCCTCAAATGTCTTGTTTTGTCCACAACTCAAAAATATTCAGTTTACTGTGACAAAGGAGAGAAGAAACTAGAACATATTCACATTTAACAAGCTGGAATCAAATCATTTTTACTTTTGTTTAAAAAAATTACTCAAACCAACTAATTGATTATCAAAATAGTTGGTGATTAATTTAAAAGTTGACAACTAATCGATTAGTCATTGTAGCTCTAGTTCTGGTGTTTCTCTCAGCATTTAAAGGAATGTTTGTAGTAGGTAACAGTAGAAGAACATGAAGGGCTTCCTCAGCTGCAGTTTGTCCACTGTTCAGACAGATACCGAACTTTGTGTTTTTGCATGTGTATGTAAATCTCCTGAGTTTACTAGGCAGATGCCTCTTCTGAAGGATTATTTGCATGCATTACTGACAAGTAGAGACACTATGTGTTCATAACTATGTGTTTATATGCATTAATATACTCTATAAAACCAACTTTAGAATGCACAAGTTATGATTGAATACAATTCATGGATAAAAATCTGTGTCAAAACATCTTCTTATGAATAGGAAAGGGTGGGGTAATGGTGAAGTATACTGAACGCTTTTGCCGTTGCAGCTCCAAAACTTTGGAATGGACTGCCTCTGCACATCAGACAGGCCTCCTCTCAGTCTCATTTTAAAACTCTTCTTAAATCCAACCTCTTCTTTGGCTTTCGACACCATGTCGAGTGTGACCTTATGCATATACTTGCATATTTTTACCTTATCTGGGCAGTGCATTTTTATTTTACTTATGTTATTTTATATTTGTGTTGCTTTTATCTTTCTATTGGGTACCTCATCTTTTTATTGTGCTTCTATTGCGTTATCTATTTATTCTGTTTTATCTTTTTGTGCAGCACTTTGGAAACCTTGTGTTTGTTAAAATCATGCTATATAAATAAAGTGAATTGGATTGGATTGAACCTAATTTAATGTATTTACTGGTGTGATAACTGAACAAAATCATATTTTTAATGTGCACTTTCCTGTAATATTGCACTATTCTGTATGTGTTTCTTGTTGCCAAATGTAGTTTAATGTTAACCACTTGAATTGACCTGCTGTGAAGTTAGCTACGCCAATGAAATTCCCTTAAACTTACCGTAAAAGTTTCCATTACTCAGGCTGTTTCACACCTAACTTTGTACTACACACCTAAACTGTTCATTGTTTGTGTGTTGTTTAATCTCCCAATTGTCCTGTATAGTACATTTGACATCTAGTCCTGGTTCACATGTAATGAGACATGGGAACCTTGACTAGAAAAAAGGCAATAATGAGCCTTTTTATTTCTTTGCTTCAGGCCAAGAAGGGAACAAATTGTTGCTAGTGCTAACCATAAATATAAACTCAAGTTAAAATGTATTTCTTCTTATACAGAAGTAGTTTGAAGTGTTTTACTGAGTTACTTATAGTCCTGCTTTACATAAATGCAAACAGACAACATATATATAAAAACAAAGCTAAGGGAAAGCTAAACTAAACCTACATGTCTTTTGTGTTTTTTAATTCACATTGTGATTAAAATAATACACATAGACTCATCAGCAGCATGTTTCATGCCTACACAGATTAATGGAGGCTGACCGATGGTTGTAACAGCATTTTGGACAGCCACAATACATAGTCTTTGCTTTTAGGATCACACACACACACAGGCTATCAGCTCTGAGATGTCAATCAACTTTTGATGATTTTGTCAGCAAGCAGCTTGACATTCTTCTGATTTGTAGTGTTGCGATAAGATGCTTTCAGTTCTCTTATAAAAAAGGGATGCAATCACACAAACTGTCTATAAGACAGTGAGATTTCCCTTTCTGCTTCTGTATTGTACAGCGAATAAAACTCTTTCAGTAGTTTAAGGACTGGTCTTGAACTTTTTCTTTATTCTTCGTTACAACATCTTTCATTCCAGGTAGAAGCTTGCTGTTCTACTCTCTACACAGGGATTCAATGACCCGCTCTTTCGTCACTACTGCAAATTTCTTGGCCCCCCTTGGCTTTCATCTCTCACTCAAAATCTTTTTTTCAGTAAACCTTCTTTGACTTATTTTTTTCACATTTTCTTTTTGACTTTGCAAGTTGCATTTTAAGTCTGACCCTTTGTTGCTTCAGTTGTGCCTTTTTCAGTTTAGTGCATCTCTTTGATATTGTTTCCACATCTCTCTCTGGGGTTGATAATAAAAGTGGACCCTGCCATGTTGCTGGGTTCTGAGAAGGGTGCTGCTGAGGCAAGTGGTTTTGCTGCAGAGGTAGAAACTTATTCATTTTATACATGTAATTTATAAAACATAATATTTTTATGCCTAAAAGCCTTAAAATAGTAACACAAAATAAAACTATCCATGTGTCATTTAAAAGTAACACATGAAATTGTGGGATAACGAAAATAAACTGTTATCCTGAATGACAAACTGCTTGAACTCATTTAACAGGCAATCACTTGGCCCCCTATGGAAAACTATGACCTCGATCTTCACGTTTTAATGTCATCCCTCACATCAAATATCCAATTTTGAAATAAAAGTTTTAATGTTTTTAGTGTTATCCCCCGCTTCTGTTCAGCTGTGGTAGCCGACCTGGGAACAGACAGCCGCAAGCTCGCAGACTTTTAACTGGTTGTTGCTGTAATTCTAAGCCGAGAAGCGGTAGCTGTCCAACGGGTACAGAGGATCGCAAGCTAGATCAAAGTTAATGGAGGCATATGTGCAGACACACTGTAAAAAAGGATCTGATGAATAAGTTATAGTAACTGTTTTCTATAATTTACATCCACTTAACATAATGAGTTATGAAGTTTTGACTTCATTTCATGAGTTATTAATATTCCAACTCAAGTTTGTAATTTCAGTGAAATGTAAATTTCAAAGTGTCAACTGAATTTAACAGTGTGAGTTGTTATATGGAAACCTGATCTCGCAGAAAGTGACCATGATCCCTGGTGTGGCGGCAATATTAACGCGCAGTGCAAATAGTCCCTGAAATGGCTTCTTGATCTAATATGACTAACAACTATGATAGATTCATTTAACACTCAGATTCCTGAAGGATGTTTGACAACCTCTGGTCCGTCTGGTTTAATTATCTAAAAAAGCTTGTAAAACATCAACCCTGTTGTCCACAGTCAATCTATGGACATCATTTTTTTTCACGAAAAACTGCGCTATTAGAATGTGTGCTGCAGTGAGGTCACTTGAATATTAAACCATTTTGTAGAACCTTAAAGATAAATAAATAAATAAAAAGAAAACATGAATCTCACAGATATGTAATGATATGACACACAGATCAATAAAACCTAAGCCAATCGCTTGTCTAAATCACTTCTCATATGTATTAGGAGTCAAACTGTGAAGAAATTAACATTATAACTTATACAGTTGACAAAATATCTACATTTTTTCAAAGAAAAGTCCAGACGCTTTTGCCCTCATGACATGCGCTTATGCCAATAATCAAAATAATAATGTCATATTTATTTATATAACACTCACAGTTCTGCTACATATATATATTTGGAGTCACCCAGTAAAAAAATAAACATAATTAACATTATAAGTCATACGAACGACAAACTATTTACATTTCTCCAAAAAAGGCCCAAATGTATCCAAAAAATCAAAACAGTGAGGCTCCCTTCTATGTAGAACCACCCGCGGTGCTACCAATGGGCCCGGGTGGGCCTGGGCCCACCCATTTTAGGTCCAGTACCGCCCATTTTGACCCAGGCCTATAGTGAGTGATTTTCATTCTAGCAGTTCAAGGAAAGCTTTTGAGTGAAAGCTTCTCAACCAATCAACGGCTTCTACCCCACGTGTGGACTCTTAAGCCCGCCCACATGCTGCATCGTCACCAGCAAGTGATCCAATGAAATGAATGACGTTGGCGCGCAAGATTTTCTGTTTTCATTCAGCAAAAAGCGCTCCGAGGAGCAGGAGGAGGAAACTCTACCATTTTATGTAACACGGTTACAAGTGACCAGTTACCATCCTGCTCGGCCAGCGGCCGCCCTCTCCCCATCAAGTCCTAGGGCTGGACTGGCCATCGGGCATACCGGGCATTTTCCCGGTGGGCCGACGCACTTTTGGGCCGAATCGGCGATATAATTTATAGGCCTTTGTTTTAATTTTTTTATTTTTTTGGGCCGCGCCGGCCCATAGATAACTGACAGCGGCCCATTCGGTAATTGTACAAAAGTCCGTCTGTCAGGACTGATTGTGGCTGCATCCTATGGAACGCCCTATCGATCACAAATCGCCACTTTCCTAGCACGTTTTGACCGACAGGACCACGTTTTTTACGTCGTCTGATGGTCAAACGCCGTAAAAAGCGCCGTGGATTCCTCCTTTAACGCCGTTTTTTACGTGGTTCGATACGCGTCACATAACGCGTCAGGCAAAGCCCCGTAAAAAACGCCGTGGAATGCTCCTTTAACGCCGTTTTTTACGTGGCTCGGTACGCGTCACATAACGCGTCACGCGACGCGTTATGTTATATGAATGAAAATGATAGTACTATAAATATATAACTATAATACTATAAATAGATAGTTAAATCGATAGTCGTTTTTTAATCTTATTTATCCCATGTCAATAAATGAAACTCGTGGGAGTTCATGTTTGTACTTTGTAGTTGTCATAACACTTACCAGTAAGGACAATTGCGTTAATGAATGTAAATGTGAAGCTTACAGTGGCTAACAATTTACATTAGCTTGTAGTTTACTACATGTAACATTAGCTCATTGTGCAGTAGCTTCTAGCTTTCTAACAAATGCAGTGATAAATATGATCAGCAACTACAAGGTAAACGCTACCAGCTAATGAGCTACCAAAGGCAGTATGATATGCAGTAAACTGCAAGTGTGAAATAGTACTGTAAACACACAAGCTACACAACCAACATATGAAAAGTCATAACACCATTGATAAACTCCCACTAACACAGTAAAGATAACTAGGTGTAAGTGTGCTAAAGGGTCAGCAGTTGTCATACTTTGTACTTGTCATTACACTTACCGGTAAGGACAATTGCGTTAATGAATGTAAATGTGAAGCTTACAGTGGCTAACAATTTACATTAGCTTGTAGTTTACTACATGTAACATTAGCTCATTGTGCAGTAGCTTCTAGCTTTCTAACAAATGCAGTGATAAATATGATCAGCAACTACAAGGTAAACGCTACCAGCTAATGAGCTACCAAAGGCAGTATGATATGCAGTAAACTGCAAGTGTGAAATAGTACTGTAAACACACAAGCTACACAACCAACATATGAAAAGTCATAACACCATTGATAAACTCCCACTAACACAGTAAAGATAACTAGGTGTAAGTGTGCTAAAGGGTCAGCAGTTGTCATACTTTGTACTTGTCATTACACTTACCGGTAAGGATAATTACGTTAATGAATGTTAATGTGAAGCTTACAGTGGCTAACAGTTTACATTAGCTTGTAGTTTACTACATGTAACATTAGCTCATTGTGCAGTAGCTTCTAGCTTTCTAACGAATGCAGTGCAAAATATGATCAGCAACTACAACAAGGTAAACGCTACCAGCTAATGAGCTACCACAGGCAGTATGATATGCAGTAAACTGCAAGTGAGAAATAGTACTGTAAACACACAAGCTACAAGGCTACAACCAACATATGAAAAGTCCTAACACCATTGATAAACACCCACTAACACAGTAAAGGTAGCTAGGTGTAAGTGTGCAGGTTAGATAACTACAGGACTAACTAAAGCCTTCTCCTTCTGTCTGCAGTCTGGAAGCAACACCATCACCGGCAGCTGAGTCGGATCGCCGCTTCATGTTGAATAAACTTGTGTACAGTGTATAGCTAGTAATGTTTGAATAAATGTCATAATCAAGATACATGTTTTGTTAATGTCTTTTTGGTGGCATCTGAATATAATAATTCAGTTAGAAGTTTACTGTGTCCAGGTCTAATTAGATGGAAAAACAGAAATTGAAAAACTATTTATATACACACCCAAAAACTTAAAGACAAAGACAAACCAGTTTATTTTTTGAATGGCAATCTCTAATATAGCAAATAATGTATTCAGCATCTCTTTGGGCCTCCGTCTCCCTGCTGGTCTTTTGAATTCCCTCTGATGCTGGCGGAGCCTCCGTTTGTTCCTTAGCCCCTGTTAAAAGACAGCAAACACAAGAAAAACATGTTTACCGTTATGAATGCTATAACGTAACGTTATACTTTTACATTGGTAAAAACTACTCATACATTTTAGCTTTCATTTAACGTTGCTAGGTGCAGCTGTGCCTCCCATGTTCCTTTGCAACATTCTGTCATACACCTTTATCCCTTGAACCACCGTAAGAGCTGAGAAAAAACAAAGAACACAACACCTTTACTTTACTTACAGTACATCATGAAGTGTCTCATTTTAACCCTTTTCCCCCTAACTTATTGACAACCTTCACTTCAGTGTTTTTATACTGTATGCATTTAACTTCCAGTATTTATTAACTCTAATGGCAGGCATCAATGTAGCACCTCTGGCCCTAACCTGATTGGGTAGATGAGACACTTACATCCCTCTTAGGTCCTATAGGAGAATACACTTGGAATAGATGACTCACGAAGGGAGTAAGTGTTGTGGGTTAACAGTTGACAATGTTAAAGCTTGTCACCATGAATCAACATAAACATTCACAGACAATACTGTATGTATACCAAAATAAAATAAAGCTCTTAATTAAAATAATAAACAATAGAATGAAGTCCCTTTTGAGTTGGGTGTTCCAACTGTATCACTCCTCTGTATTGAGGAAATGTTCAACCTCCAAGATATTGCTGGGTGGTATGACCAAAAATGTATATCACGTAGGGGTGTAATGGTACACAAAAATCACAGTTCAGTACGTACCTCAGTTTTAAGTCACGGTTCGGTTCATTTTCGGTACAGTAAGGGAAAGGAATGCAAACATTAAACTGCAGGTTGTTTATTACTATAAACTTTTTTTTAAAGAATTTGTTTACACTTTTAAACAAATATGTACAATAGTCTGAATCCAATGTAAGAGCATTATTTGTCACTTTTAAAGCTGCTTCTTCTGTTAATCCTGTTATTTCCTCACAAGCAGTGTAGCATTAAAAAGCTATTTTTCTACAGAGTCTGGTGTAGTGCAATGGTACAGACAGCGGCCTCGTTCAGTCACTCACAGCTGCAGAATGAATCCCGGGTAACAACTTATATTTGGAGTTTTTTTGCATAAAAAAAAAAAGTTTTCTCTGGCCTCAGGCTGGTAGTGAAAGCCTGCTTAGTGAGTAGCAGTGTACCTCCAGGTCAGAGAAAGGTGACCCGTCCTGTCCCTGTGTTCTTATCGTACTCCACCCTCTCCACCTCTCCTCCTCCTCTGCTGAGCCTGGAGAAGCTCAGCTCCAGCCGGTCCACTACCCTCTCCTCCGGCATGGAGGGGGGGGGGCGTTTGACAGCTTAATATCCTTTCTGGACACATCGAGGTGCAGCTACAGTACAGGGGTGACAACAGCAGACACTCAGTATCCATATGTGAAGAGTGGAGTGCTGTCAGCGTGGATGGATTGTCTGATTCTCTGAGTCCAGCCTTTAAGTCTTCTCTGCTGCTCACTGGACTATTAGTTAGTTAGAAAACACTTTGTAGTGGGCGTACTTCTGGAACATGAAAGCTGCGTGGGGAAATGATAGCTACGTATCAGATGTTATCCCAACAGCTCAGTCTAACTGCTCTATTAGTAAACTAGATGCTGGCTCTGATTGTCTGACTGTCGTCATCATCGTCTTTACTCTGACCATCTGCTCTCTCTCTGTGTGTGTGTGTGTGTGTGTGTGTGTGTGTGTGTGTGTGTGTGTGTGTGTGTGTGTGTGTGTGTGTGTGTGTGTGTGTGTTTGTGTGTGTCTCTCAAACTTAACAGCAGGATCCATCATTATTCTTTTTGGTTTCACGTCCACAGTCATGTTCTCACAGGACACAGAGCACTTGGCAATCTTCAGGACCTGTGAGGCCACTGCAGGATGTGTGTGCGCACGCACACACACACACACACACACACACACACACACACACACACACACACACACACACACACACACACACACACACACACACACACACACACACATTTTAATCAGTTCCTCCAGAAAAACGCAGAGTTTTTTTGTGATTGTTGCGGGCAAAAATCCTTGATTATGCGGCATGTTTTCTTAAAAAATGCGATGGAATATGCGGGATATTTATGCCATTTTATGCGATGAAAATGCGGGAACTTGCAAAAACTGCGGTTTGATGAAAAAGAGAAAAGAAGTGATTCCCCCAACACAGTGTTCTCAGTCATGCATGTATTAAGAGAACGTTCTCAGTAGGTGAAATTACGTCACTTCATAACGTTCCCATGGCAACAGGGGAAAATGGCTGCTCTTGTGTGAAGTAAACGCAACATTTTTCAACTTTCTGCTGAGATATATGTGACTTTTTTGCAACGAAAATGTGGGGATTATGAAATCATGCAAGCCCCGCATATTTTGCGCGGAAATCGGCAATTTATGCGGCGAAAGTGCGGCGTATTTGAAAAAATGCGGCCCCCGCATTAATATGCGGACTTTGGCTGATTATGCATTGAATTCTGCGATCGCATAATCGCGTTTTTCTGGAGGGACTGTTTAATAAGTTATTTAAATTCATTTTCACTTTGCTTTCCCTCTGATGCTAGCGGAGCCTCCGTTTGTTCCTTAGCCCCTGTTAAAAGACAGCAAACACAAGAAAAATATGTTTACCGTTATGAATGCTATAACATAACGTTATACTTTTACATTGGTAAAAACTACTCATACATTTTAGCTTTCATGTAACGTTACTAGTGAAGTTAAAGGTACAATATGTAACATTTCTGCATTAAAATGTCTAAAAACGACCATACCTATGTTATGTTTATTTAATTTATTTATTTATTTATTTATATATATATATATATATATATATATATATATATATATATATATATATATATATATAGTGTAGTTACACTCTCACAAATGTTTCCACCAAACTTCAAACCCAGAGAAATCTGTTTTTTTTTTTCAGACACGCATTTCCTTTCCTTCCTAGTCGCCCGTCAGTGGCGTCATATAACCTTTCACCCTGTCACTGCGCGATGTGAGTCTCAACGCGATCTGAGTCGCGTCGAGTTGCGCATGCTCAGATTTAAACAATTTACGGCATAACGACAATAACGGAAGATGGGAACAGCAATAATCGAAGATATAGAAGGTGGAAATCATTTCAAAAACGTTTTAGTTATCAAATGCTATCTATGATTGTCTGATTGCTAACGTTAGCTCATAACACCATTCAAGTAACAGCCGTTGTTGTGTCTGATTGCCAACTTGTAGCCAGCAGTGAACAAACTTGGTCATGTAGCTCCATTTTTACTGACCTTTTTTATTTTTTATTAACTGACGTGAGGGATCAAGCCGTGAACATGTGATGCTTTACGCTAAATAATACATTACTGCCATTTCCATCTTCCATATCTCCGATTATTGCTGTTCCCATCTTCCGTTATTGTCGTTATGCCGTAAATTGTTTAAATCTGAGCATGCGCAACTCGACGCGACTCAGATCGCGTTAAGACTCAGATCGCGCAGTAACACACCCTCTAGTTCCTCGCAACTTCCTTGAAAACACGAGCACCCAGATGATACGTTTCAGCATAATTGTAAATCATACAATGTCACAGAAAGAAATACTCCTAACCATAATACTGCTTTTTCTGCCACGCAGCATCATTTTGTGATTGATAACATGCCACTTTGCAACACAGTAATACAGCAGATATCTTATTTATTGATACATATCAATATTGATCCAGTTTAACGTTACTACAATGTGTTGGTTGACAAATAGCTAACGTTAATGCTAGCTAGCTAGCTAATGCTTGGTGGATAACATTATAAGGTTAACACATCGTTCAACACGCTCATAAAGTTATTAGTAGCATGATTGTTATCACCACGGATAAAAGCAGCGCTGGGCTAACCCACGAATGAGTTTACCAGTAATGTTAACGTTAGCTGTATAGATTAGACGACTAATCTAATGCTAATTTAGGCAGACAGCCTCTCCCTGAGTAACACACACAGATAACAGACGACAAGCATTATACATACAGTTTCCAGGCCAGTAAATCATTTTCGTTAGATGGGAAGATCATTTTTGTGTCTCTTTGTCTAAAATAAACAAACCCAACACTTAGATACTATTGTGATCTTACATACTTTTTGGGGTAACACAATTTGGGATTTGTTACACCACACATGTTTATGATTGTATTACTTGTTTTAGGGTTGTCTATCAACTAGACCTACTAATCAACTTAATGAGTAGGTGCTAAAACCATTTAATTGGCTAACAGAATTTATTTGAACACTTACAGTTTTCTAAACTGTGGGACAACATCTTCTTTAAAGGCGTTGAAATGTGTGTGTTACCATGCAGAATGGAGGAGTGTGTTTGTTTTTTTTTCTCTACAGAAGCTCAGAGAAGCAGCCAAGGTAGGGGCTTTCACACACACACACCCAAAGATAATAAGGCAGGGTTTGTGCATGTGGAGGAAGGAGACATTTGGATTTCGAATTTAGGTTCAGCAATGTTGATTTTGATATACGTCTTGGCATAGATCGTACAATGTGATATGTTTTCAAAATACAAATTGGATAACCAGACTGAAGCACTCAGCGCTTAGTTTAATTTGTGGCTATGCTAAATACTAGACAGCAGTTAGTATTATTTTGTGTTGCAAACATGATAAACATAGTTTGCTGGGTATATCTGAGTTTCTTGGTTAAGACCATATTGAAACTGATTCAGGTTTATAGAGATTAGATTCTATCAGCATTTAATATTGTACTCTAGTGGGATTTCAGCAGAACTGCACTATAGATTTTGGTTGCATTTTAGTTACTATATGATAAAATTGTTTAAACTATTAACATGATGTTGAAAACGTTTTCTTTTGGTGATTGGTGTTTTAACTTTTGTTGCTTTTATACAGGTGTTTCTGTGTAAGACAGGACAGTGTTAATGGAGAAACCACTAAACCATTATTTATATATACTGAGTGTTTGAGTCATGTGTTTTACATGCCTCAAACAGGAGGGATAATAGTAGCTTCATAAATAAGATGTTAAAAGTATAAGGTTTCACGTCATTTGGATTTTTAAGTAGATTTTTAAGTAAATTTTAGTAACAGTTAAAGTCGAGTAGGTAATTTGTTTAGCCTAAAAACAGGAGCACATTACACAGACAGTCTGTGAAAAGATAATGTTCCTCTGTTTTCCTAAGTTTCCAAGAACTACTATGACAAATCAGAGCCGAGGAATCTCTGCATAGTGTCAAATGACTGCCCATGAACTGCAGTAAACCTGAATGCCAAATTGAATAAAAATGATCAATATTCTGTTAGTTCATTGCGTATTTCTCACCTAAAATTCTTTCAGAAACTTATTTTAGTGTGCAATTTGGTTGTTTCCCCAATTTGTTTCCACAGATGATCAAAGTTTCAAGCTGTAGCTTTAAATACCATCACTACTTGCATAGTAGCCTTCCCTGCTTAAAGGCCAAATAAAATGCCTATAATTAAGTTTGTAGCGTTGACTGAATAAATAAGGTTTCTAGTTTAGCACAATTAGGGACAAAGCATTTCTTGAGCAAAATGCCTGATGCATACATTATATTCTGTGATTCCTGTCCCTGGTCAGGTAACACTTCTATTGATAGATTGTTAATTAAAGTGCCCGTGGTTTCGATAACCCACTTAACTTTAATTCATAACAATTTCGGTTATTCACAAATTTTGATTAGCCTTACTTAAACATTGTTTGACAATATTGCCTTGAAATAAACATATCTTTTGTTAATTCACACTTGTTTTGTTTTGACTAGATTACAACGCGGTATTGGATTTATATCGGGTTTAAAGCTACACTCAGTTCATTTAAGATTTTGCCCTAGTCAATTGTTTTTGAAACTTGCATTATAGTCTTCATTTTGTATTTTTAAGCGACTAAATTACAAACTGTCTACATTGCATTATTAAGTGCTAATCAAAGTAAAACACTTTGTTGGTGATTCTTCCCTCTAAACAAATGTTTATTGGACTTTTTCTCTTGCTCCTATACAGGGTTTTTCTGTATTACCACAAGTCAGTGTTAATTACTAAACTAATGAGACAGATTATTATATTTGCTGCATATTAAGTCATGTGCTTTGTCATGCCTTAATGAGTAGGGATATGGTAACATATAATAATTAGTAGGGGAAAAATAGCATTTTAAAAATAGGCTAATAATAGCTTCCAAAACATAGCTTTTAAAGTAGGAGTTCACCTTTTAGGGTGTTAAGAACATTTTTTTTTGACACAGGTAGGGACAGAGGCCCAAAGGCACCCCCTCCATCTACCGCTCTGTGCGAAGTGATAGGATAGAATGTATGCAACTCTCCTATGCTCTTTCTGCCATCAGAGTCCAGTTTTCCGCAGGTCTGCCCAGAGCAGCAGAGGAGCCCGGGGACTTTTGTTGGCATCAAAGATCTCGGAGAAAGAACTGGCAATCCAAACGGTGGAAAGGCCCATTCCAGGTTTCTTCTCATCACCCACACCGCCGTAGAGGTCGCTGAGAGGGCAACTTGGGTTCACGCATCGCATTGCCGGAGAGTCCCGGACCCAGGGAAGGTCTCAGGCGAGCCATAGCCTGCTACAAGTGCCCTAAGCCAGGTGTCACCTTCGCCGGAGGACTGAAAAACGTGCCTGACAGACGGACTCTGTGCACTTTTCAGCAACCCCCCCGAGACGACTACGTGGGAACAAACCGTTTGACAGAACAGCCAGATAACATCTCTAATAGCCAAACATTTGGTATCGTACATTTTTCTTCACACACACATGCAGCAGCAGCAGTGACGTCACACATTCTCCATCTGACAGACATTCCTCTGCTGTGCTCCACACACACACACACAGCACATCCCACAGGGAGCAGACTCTCCCTCCATCACAGCATGGAGCAACTGAGACCATGGAGAATTCAGTGGCACCAGCCGCGTCTGTGTGAAGTTATCAGATGTGTAACCAGTTTCTTTTTTATCACTGTATGTCTGATTATCGCTTTGTTTATGTTTAGAGAAGTTTGACAAACCACCAGTCAGCATAACTACTCCCTTTATGATTTTAACGACACTGACCCTTCCATGTAGGTACTATGACAACTACGCAGCAGAGAGAACCGTACTCTTTTTCTAGAATCGACTGTCAATAAAGAGTTACATTTTCTTCTCCTGCTATGTTACTGACACTGAATTCGCTAATCGTCTAGTGCGTTCCCTTAATGGTACTCTGATTAAAACTAAAAACGGTAAAGCATCCGATGCTATTTGGTCAATTTCATCACAGCCTGACAAATTTGACTCATGACCTTTGCATAGAACACGCTCGTCTTTTGGGGTCCCATTACTTGGGGTCGACTAACGGTTGCAAACGCACAATGAACAACACATGCGGAAGCGGTGAATTTAAACTTAGCACGTGCTTGTTTTCATCTCCAGGGGTCATCGAGGCATCCATTCTGGATCCATCCAAAACCCACTTGCTTGCGCTGGCCAGATGATTCTGGTGCGGGCTCGTTAGTGGATTTTGTCTGGCTCTGTCGTGACTCCTGATATAAATTTCTGCCACCCTTATGGACGGGTAGATGCACTTTAATTTATCTGACCCCTTCAATTACGGTCTTGTCTTCCCTTGTGCAGGCCACTCATCACTACGCGCATTACATTCCTCCGTGGGGCGGCTTCATTAGGGTAAAGCAAAAGGTGCCAGGGGAAGGAGAGAAATTCGTTTCAGGCCTTTTTGCCTTTAGTATAGGACAGTAGCCGATTCACACAATATTGATAAAGTTCACAGAGTCTTGAGAATTTGATTGTAATTGTGAATCTCTGGCTTTAACAACTTTCCCACATATGACTCAAAAGACTGACGAAACGGACAACGACTCAGACACAGTGTAACTTTTATTGGACAGCCACTCAGATTTATGATTTATCTCATTTAGTTTGATTTCATTTAACCTAAAGAGTGGTGTTTTGTTTGTTTTTGTTTTGTGTGAGATATTGTCCCTTTAATCTGAGGGTTTCTTTTTTATCCCTCACAAAAAAAAAAAGCATGCTAACTACAACCAACATATTTAAATATAATTTTGAATTATTTTATTGTGATTAGGTTGTAATCAAAAGAGTGGAGTGTGATGGCAAAATTATATTTTACCCAATTAACTATGTCTTTCTGTATGTGCTCTTGTTATGTCTCCCCCAAGGAGAAGTTAAATACATTTGTCTGTGAGAAAATAGCCAACCTAGGTTTACTGAGATACAACCGTAGTCACAAGGTCTCTACAAGTTATACGACACAACATCCCTGTGAACCAGACAGACCAGAAGGTCTATCTTCATTTGTTATTAGATTGAATTGTGTGCTTAAAGCGATGTCACTCCCTCTCTCTTATCTGGGTATTTAAGCTGATGTTCTTGATGTGTGAACTTTGAAGACTCTTCCACATGTTGCTGCGTGCATCTTGTGAACGAGTTCTCCTATTCTGCGAAGAATATATGTACTTCAATAAATTACAAAAACCTACATTGGTTTCAGTCTACTATTTCTTGTTACTTGTTTCATCTTCAATTATTCTAAAACAGTTAATTAATCTACACCTGCTGCACCCTGGGTATTTTCCACCACAACGACTAATCTAATGCTAATTTAGCCAGCTAGCACCCGGTCTGTCTGCCTGGGATAAGAGCTGACAACAGCCGGGACATGTAGCAATAGCCAGTTACCGTTAGCCCACAGCCAGCCAACAGCCGGCCACCATTACACCAAGCCATACAGTAACTCCGGCGCCGGGTGCTTACGACGCTAACGGCAGTTCAATGAAGCGTCGGGAAATAGACCATATCAGACCCAGACCCGAGTCGCAACACCAGCCATCCATAGCTAATGCTAGCTAGCTCTATGTCTCCGTTAGCGCTAGCTACCGGTGTTCGTGCCAAAAATCTCCTCCCTACCGAATTTCTCACCCCTTCGCGTTTAGCTGTCTTTACAGTTAGCTAGTTAAATTAACCCGACAATCACCTAAACGAATAGTTAAGATTAAAGAAAAGTTAAGGGGGAGATCGTTTCGGGCGACTTGGAGCAGCTCTGCTGCTGCACATGGGCCGTCCTCGGCTCGCCGTCCCGGGAGATTCCCTTTTTTAAATTGTTAAAAATATAAAACACAAAGAATGTCAAAAGAAACTTGGTGGTGTGTTAGGAAGAATAGCACTGTTGCTTGCATTTTAGCTAGCTAGCTAACTGGTCAGCTACCAATACAGATCGAATAATGAAAAATGAAATTTTGGGGGAAATGCAGCTATGGTTTTAGAATGACATGAATAAACCTACTAAACGTAAAGTGAATACATTTGAATGGGTAAACTTGTACGTGAACAGATGCATTTTAATCGGCGAAGGTGTCAAAAGTCCGTGTTTACAATCCATTGTTTTGGCCTAGCGGCAGAAAGTTACATATTGTACGTTTAACATCCTGCAGCTACAACTGATAAACACACACATTTCTAAATCTCTGCTAACGTTACGCATATAGCTACAGTAACGGCTTATAAGAAGAGATGAAAATGCGACATTAAACTTTACAAACACAAAAGGCACACAAGACATGGCTAACAGCCTAATGGTAAATGATTAGCATGGGTGTATTCACTTAGCTTTGCACGGTAGTTAGCTAGCAGGCTAGGCAACAGTTAGGCTGTGGGTTTAAGAGCCGACAACATAAACACATTTAAAGACATTTTAAGAAAACTTACCCGAATGAAAATGCAGAGAACACACTCTTATCAACTGGGAAATGCGGAAGTTTCCTTCCTCTGTGTTTTTTCGATGTAGCTAGGGGTACGAAAAAACGGTGGTTTCTACGGTTTCCACGACAATCGTGTGAGACACCGGAGCAGTTTTTTTACACAACAGTGTCTTCCAGGCATTCTAAACTTGTGAATTATCTTGAATCTAGAATAGTTAGTCGGGGACCCAAAGTCTCAAAAGCTCAATAAAATGGGTTGAACCTGACATGGTCTGCCATACTTTTTTTTTTTTTTCTCTCCTATCCTCTCCAGTATTCTCCTCTTCTACTCCTCTCCACTATTGTCCTCTTCCCTCTTCTTCTCTCCGATTCAATCAACTCCTCTCCATACCTCTCCACTCCACTCTTTTTTCCTGGTCAATTCACTCCTCTTTTTTCCTCCACTATTTTTCTCTCTTGTTCAGTCCACCCCTGTCTTCTTCACTCTTCTCTCATTCCATTCTTCTGTTCAATCCTCCACTCTCCTCTCCACTCCTCTTTACTGTCATTTCCAA
Source organism: Gymnocephalus cernua (assembly GCA_023631565.1). Lineage (NCBI taxonomy): Eukaryota > Metazoa > Chordata > Actinopteri > Perciformes > Percidae > Gymnocephalus > Gymnocephalus cernua. The sequence goes on from CM042445.1 coordinate 24,353,622, forward strand.
TCCTCTGCTGCCTTCTCTTCTCACTAACTTTTCCTCCACAGCAAACCCAATGAGATCAGAACCAAATCTGCAAATGGGAAATATTCTGCATTCAGGTGAAAGAAATCTAGATGTTTGACACTAGTAGCTAACTATCTTTTGACAAATCACTCTCTATATACTGTACAGTACAAAAACAAACTATGCATAATATGTAGTACTTCTTACAGAACATTTGTATTGTTCAGTAATGTGTACAGTCTGATATCCAATATAGCTACATATCGTTTTTCTAAACCTGAACGTAACAACTGCCATGTAGCTAATTGCTAACGGCAGCTAGCTAATAGTTTAGTGCAGCCTTTAGTTATCCTTACTAGCCTACTATCTGTCTGACATGAAAAACACTTCAAGGACCACACACCAGCCTTCATACAAGTGCATTTCTAATGATTCCTCACTCCAAACGTATCCCTGTAGCAGCATTTATTCTCATATCTATTTCTTTACCTAGCTAGTAAATCCAGTTGAAAATTTTTACTATTTCTCAACTTCCAGTCAAAGCAAAATGGACATATAGGACACATAAACATAAGATTCTGAGCATTTAAAAAAAAAAAAAAGTCTCTACCCCATTCCTGTGAGGAGTTATGGCCGTTTAAAGAAACCACCAAAATTAGCTAAAACGGCTAAAGCTAGCTAAGTAAACTAGGGAATGAATGCTGTTGCTATAGGAATATGTTTGGGATGATGAATCATCAGAAATATACTTGTTTGAAGACTAGCGTGATCCTTAATTACCATTACAATATCCATATTACCATTATTTTCCCAAAACGCTAAAGTCACTGTCACTTACCACAGACAAGGATGAACAGCTTCGAAGTCCATTGGTAACTGTCAGTTGGTTATTCCCAACTGAAGTTCTGAGCCTGTTGATCGCCAACTAGTAGTGAAATCATCACAGATCCATTGATTTTGGTTGGATTTTTATAATTTTTTCTGTGGAATGAGTATACTGTTTGGTGAAAAGAAATGCATATTGACTGATGTCATAACTTTGGGGAAAAGTTGATTGCCAATGAAGTAAAGATGAAAATATTGGAAAAATGTGAGAAAACGCCTATTTTCTTTGCATTAAATTGATGTAAAATCATGTAGAAATGTGTTTTAAGAGTTATTTTTTCAGTAGATGTTGTCAGCACATGTGTTCTGTGTATCTGGAATGCATTCATTGACAGCCTACCCAACCCACTGAGGATTTGAGGAAAAAAAACATTTTTCACATTTTTCTGATAAAAAATAAAGGGTGCATACACTAAAGTGGCCACAATTTTTTTTCGCGATATTTCCGGCAGAGCAGACCCTCCAATTATTGGTTCTTAGGGTCAAAGTTAACAGAAAAAACACAAATAAAAAGTATGGCAGACCATGTCAGGTTCAACCCATTTTATAGACTTTGGGTCCCCGACTAAGTGAAAAACATAATTCCAACAAAGACCTCCGCAACCAACGGATAAACAACACGAGCAGCTCAAAATGGTAGATTCTTCTTTTCTTCTTCTTCTTTTCTTCTTCTTCTTCTTCTTCTTCTTCTTTCAGGTTTATTGGCGGTTGGCAAACCAACTTAAGGTGCATTACCGCCACCTACTGTACCGGAGTGTGTAATATCAAGACTTAATTAAAAATGAATATCAATTAAGTAGGTCTAGGTTACAGTCTTATAATAATAATATAATAACAGTCTTATAATAATAAAACAAACTATACTTTAGGATCTAATCCTGCAGACTTAAGAAAACTAAATAGAGCTTTGCAGCACTCCCTTGAGTCCTTACCCATCACTAAAATCCCTGCTATGAATTCCACCCCCGTCCTAATTCATATATCTTATCACGAAAGATGTTCCTCTCTGAATCATATTTACTAAACTTCAGGAGGAAATGCTCAACATTCTCAGGAACATTACAGACCTCACACTTATCAGACAAATGTTGCTATTATATACAGTCATGACCAAAAGTGTTGGCACCCCTGAAATTTTTCCAGAAAATCAAGTATTTCTCACAGAAAAGTATTGCATTAACACATGTTTTGGTATACACATGTTTATTCCCTTTGTGTGTATTGGAACAAAACAAAAAAAAGGAAAAAAAAGCAAATTGGAGATCATTGCACACAAAACTCCAAAAATGGGCTGAACAAAATGATTGGCACCCTTTTAAAATTGTGGATAAATAACATTGTTTTGAACTATCCGTCGACATTTGAATGAAATGAAACGCTATGGCAGGAGACCCAGGAGGACCCCACTGCTGACACAGAGACATAAAAAAGCAAGACTACAGTTTGCCAAAATGTACTTGAGTAAGCCAAAATCCTTCTGGGAAAATGTCTTGTGGACAAATGAGACCAAGATAGAGCTTTTTGGTAAAGCACATCATTCTACTGTTTACCAAAAACGAAATGAGGCCTACAAAGAAAAGAACACAGTACCTACAGTCAAATATGGTGGAGGTTCAAATATGTTTTGGGGTTGTTTTGCTGCCTCTGGCACTGGGTGCCTTGACTGTTTGCAAGGCATCATGAAATCTGAGGATTACCAAAGGATTGTTGGGTGACCCCAAACATACTTCAAAAAGCACAGAGAAATGGATGACATCAAAGCGCTGGGGAGTTCTGAAGTAGCCAGCAATGAGTCCAGATCTAAATCCCATTGAACGCCTGTGGAGAGATCTTAAAATTGCTGTTGGGAAAAGGCGCCCTTCCAATATGAGAGACCTGGAGCAGTTTTCAAAGGAAGAGTGGTCCAAAATTCCGGGTGGGAGGTGTAAGAAGCTTATTGATGGTTATAGGAAGCCAATGATTTCAGTTATTTTTTCCAAAGGGTGTGCAACCAAATATTACGTTAAGGGTGCCAATAATTCTGTCCAACCCATTTTTGGAGTTTTGTGTGCAATGATGTCCAATTTGCTTTTTTTCCTTCTTTTTTTTTGTTTTGTTCCAATACACACAAAGGGAATAAACATGTGTATAGCAAAACATATGTTAATGCAATACTTTTCTGTGAGAAATACTTGATTTTCTGGAAAAATGTCAGGGGTGCCAACACTTTTGGTCATGACTGTAGCCTAAAGGTTGATTTTAAGCCAGTAGACAACATCTCCTCATTCTCAATTATGTTAATAAAAGTAGGGGGAAACACAGATGTTATTTACTTAGCTAATATGTAGCTACAATACAGCAATCTCAATCAACACTAGCTCATTCATTTTGTGAATGAAATGTGGACCTGAGAAGAATCAATCATCAAGATTTAAAAAAAGAAGCCTGAAAGGATAAACTTTATGTGATGAATCTAGAATATATGAAAGTTTCACTTTTTGAATAAAGTTAATAAATAAACTTTGCCACGATAGGCTACTCTATTTTTATGAAATGCATGTATCTACACAAATGGTTTAGTGATTGTGTGTTAGTGCCACATAGGTTTGATTAGGCTAATGAAAGGAGGAACAACAACTCAGATGTAGTTTATTACTTTAATATGCTTTAGGATTAAATCAGAAAAGCATCCCCATATGCAACTGCCTCATAAAATCACCTAATCTTGGTTTCAAATAGACTGAAGCACAATAGCGAAATCTAAAAAGACAGGATCTGGACTGTTTTCTTATGAGTGTGGAAAGTATATGAAAACCTAACTGTGGTAGGGCTGCTGCGCCTTTCAACGGGCCAGGAAGTCCATACACAATGTCATGAAGATGGCTGAAAAGATAATCAGATACATAGATATACATAATTATGCTCTTCGTGGAGAAGTTATACCAGACCAGGTTTCAAGGTGCATCATGTAGGAACACACTTGCTGTTCTGCCTCCAGTGGTCTGAGTGGTCTGTGTTGCTGCATCCAAACCAAGACCTGCAGAATCAAAGCTTACACACAAGTTGTCCATTTGCTGAACAGTCAGTTGAAAATGAAAAGATGTCGTTATCGCCCCGCCCCCAGAGATCCCCCTTCCACCATTTTGAGCTGCTCATGTTCATTATTTATGTTGGTTGCGGTCTGTTGCAAATTTGTTTTTCACTATTCTAGATTCTAGATAATTAACAACCCTTATGTGTTGTTTAGAGATGCAGTTACACGTTTTCTCCAGCAGAGTGCGCTTGGCACAGGGTGATCGCATTAGCAGTGAGCGGTACCTGAAGTCCCTACTTTTGTAGCTGGGGGGGTACTTTTGAATGCAACACCTAGATCAACAGACGGCAAAGCAAACGGATCGAATGGAGCATTTCTCAGTACAAATAGACACAAAACAGTTCCAAAACCTTGATTAATTCAGTTATATTGAATTGTTTTGGTATTGATAAGTTGCTTGTTTATGTCGCGAGCTGTGAACCTATTAGATTTATAAATGTCTTTGAACTCCGGTGAGTAGCCACATGTGTCGCATGATAATATGTTGTTTTGGTAGCCATTGTGACAAGAGAATAAATGATAAAGGTTGTTTAGGTTGCGATACTTTTGCCATAAAACCAAACGGAGTTATATGAAGGTTTTCATGTACTTTGGTGTTCATTATGTCATTGTGTTTGTGTAAAGTAGATCGCTAAAGCTATCGCTAATCGCTAGCTACGATGCTAACGCTAGCGGATAATCTATATTGCTAGCTAGTTGGTTGGTGATCAACTGTGCTAATAAATGTTATGCTAATCGTCAAGATAATTGCTAGTTCTGTTTAGCAAAGGAATAGACATGGTGGTAAAACCTTAAAGGAGCATTTCACTTATTTTGTTGCTTCTAGAGCACCTTGATTAGCAGAATGAATCCACTTTAAATGTGATTAACTCATTCTGGTTGTTAAAATGCACTTGTTTAGTGAAGTGAAGGAATAATTATATTCACTGTTAATGTTTAAATTGTGAAATATTAAAAATGTATAGGAGGAATGTTTACTAAGAAAAGTGGTTTAAAAAGATAAATAATTAATTGTTTACTAAAATACCATGACATGGTAAATAGTGATAAGTAATTCTTTGTAGTTGAAATATTAATTGTTGTGATACATGACAATTCATTTTGTATAAGTCTATGCTTGTTTTGATTAAGAAGTTGATGTAGTCACAGTAGAATCAGATAACTTACAAGTCTGCACTATTTGTGCAGTTTTTTTTTTTTTGTTGAGTACCAGAAATACTGATGAACTGAAAGATGGCGAGCCTTGCCCAGCAGATCTGTGGATTTGTGGGTTGGATATGTTGCGGCCAGCCATGAAGACTTTCCACAGAGGACTTGGATTTGCAGATTCATTCATTCTGACACAGATAAGAAACACACTAACCTACCCCGGTAGTAGCATTGACCTTGAACACACATATCCCCCCAAGACTGAACTCTCTCTTGCAGTAGTGCTGGGCGGTATACCGGTTTGTACCGTATACTGGTATTAATTTCCAGTATGATATGAATTTTTATATATTGTGATACCGGTGCATTGCCGCAGAGGGCACTAAGGCCGAAGTAATCTGCAAGTGAATTGAGAACGGGAGCTCTGTTAACTGTGTACCCTTCTCACTCATGGTAGTAACTTTATAACACAACAATTAATAACCCACAACTAACTATCTTTAACAGGATAAAACACCATAGCATACAACTATTTGTGACTTTAACAATTTCTAACACTAGCCAGGTAGCATAACAGTCTGTTAAGCTGGGAGAGGCTCCAGTCGCTACTGCACATTCAAGAACAGAGAAGAAAGTTAGAGGATGAAGAAAGACCGGAGATAAACCAGAACAATGTATGTTCAAGAGAGGAGCCGTCTGTTGTTCCGAATTTTTTTGTTTCTAAAAAATCGGATATAATCAGGCACTGTGGTTGCCCGTTGCTAAAATTACTTGGTTGCGCTAACGTTACTCGGCTTTTTAGCTGAGCTGGACCAAAGAATATTCAGATCACTCTGTCAAGTTTACAGGAAGTGATGTAATGTACCATTGCACTACACCAGAATAGCCTTTTAATGCTACACTGCTTGTGAGGAAATAACAGGATTAACAGAAGAAGCAGCTTTAAAAGTGACAAATAATGCTCTTACATTGGATTCAGACTATTGTACATATTTGTTTAAAAGTGTAAACAAATTGTTTAAAAAAAGTTTATAGTAATAAACAACCTGCAGTTTAATGTTTGCATTCCTTTCCCTCACTGTACCGAAAATGAACCGAACCGTGACTTTAAAACCGAGGTACGTACCGAACTGTGATTTTTGTGTACCATTACACCCCTACGTGATATACATTTTTGGTCATACCACCCAGCACTATCTTGGAGGTTGAACATTTCCTCAATACAGAGGAGTGATACAGTTGGAACACCCAACTCAAAAGGGACTTCATTCTTTTGTTTATTATTTTAATTAAGAGCTTTATTTCATATTGGTATACATACAGTATTGTCTGTGAATGTTTGTTGATTCATGGTGACAAGCTTTAACATTGTCAACTGTTAACCCACAACACTTACTCCCTTCGTGAGTCATCTATTCCAAGTGTATTCTCCTATAGGACCTAAGAGTAATGTAAGTGTCTCATCTACCCAATCAGGTTAGGGCCAGAGGTGCTACATTGATGCCTGCCAATAGAGTTAATAAATACTGGAAGTTAAATACATACAGTATAAAAACACTGAAGTGAAGATTGTCAATAAGTTAGGGGGAAAAGGGTTAAAATGAGACACTTCATGATGTACTGTAAGTAAAGTAAAGGTGTTGTGTTCTTTGTTTTTGCTCAGCTCTTACGGTGGTTCAAGGGATAAAGGTGTATGACAGAATGTTGCAAAGGAACATGGGAGGCACAGCTGCACCTAGCAACGTTAAATGAAAGCTAAAATGTATGAGTAGTTTTTACCAATGTAAAAGTATAACGTTACGTTATAGCATTCATAACGGTAAACATGTTTTTCTTGTGTTTGCTGTCTTTTAACAGGGGCTAAGGAACAAACGGAGGCTCCGCCAGCATCAGAGGGAATTCAAAAGACCAGCAGGGAGACGGAGGCCCAAAGAGATGCTGAATACATTATTTGCTATATTAGAGATTGCCATTCAAAAAATAAACTGGTTTGTCTGTGTCTTTAAGTTTTTGGGTGTGTATATAAATAGTTTTTCAATTTCTGTTTTTCCATCTAATTAGACCTGGACACAGTAAACTTCTAACTGAATTATTATATTCAGATGCCACCAAAAAGACATTAACGAAACATGTATCTTGATTATGACATTTATTCAAACATTACTAGCTATACACTGTACACAAGTTTATTCAACATGAAGCGGCGATCCGACTCAGCTGCCGGTGATGGTGTTGCTTCCAGACTGCAGACAGAAGGAGAAGGCTTTAGTTAGTCCTGTAGTTATCTAACCTGCACACTTACACCTAGCTACCTTTACTGTGTTAGTGGGTGTTTATCAATGGTGTTAGGACTTTTGTTGGTTGTAGCCTTGTAGCTTGTGTGTTTACAGTACTATTTCTCACTTGCAGTTTACTGCATATCATACTGCCTGTGGTAGCTCATTAGCTGGTAGCGTTTACCTTGTTGTAGTTGCTGATCATATTTTGCACTGCATTTTTTAGAAAGCTAGAAGCTACTGCACAATGAGCTAATGTTACATGTAGTAAACTACAAGCTAATGTAAACTGTTAGCCACTGTAAGCTTCACATTAACATTCATTAACGTAATTATCCTTACCGGTAAGTGTAATGACAAGTACAAAGTATGACAACCGCTGACCCTTTAGCACACTTACACCTAATTACCTTTACTGTGTCAGTGGGTGTTTATCAATGGTGTTATGACTTTTCATATGTTGGTTGTGTAGCTTGTGTGTTTACAGTACTATTTCACACTTGCAGTTTACTGCATATCATACTGCCTTTGGTAGCTCATTAGCTGGTAGCGTTTACCTTGTAGTTGCTGATCATATTTATCACTGCATTTGTTAGAAAGCTAGAAGCTACTGCACAATGAGCTAATGTTACATGTATGCAGTAAACTACAAGCTAATGTAAACTGTTAGGCACTGTAAGCTTCACATTTACATTCATTAACGCAATTGTCCTTCCTGGTAAGTGTTATGACAACTACAAAGTACAAACATGAACTCCCACGAGTTTAATTTATTGACATGGGATAAATAAGATTCAGGGCTCTCAAGTTTTGAAGACAGGCAAGAGTGACATTCCCCCCCCCGCCCAGCTTGTTAATATCCAGTGTATGTTCATTATAGCTTCCAGTTTGTAGATGTTAGTTAGATGGCACCAATAATCATAGCTGGCCTGGCAGCCAAAAGGACAGGGTTCTGGTTCCAGATTTGTTTGGTGACTTATGATGGGGGGGTTCTGGGGGTCCACCCCCAGAAAATGTTGAGCATTAAACACTTCATTTCCTGCATTGTGGTGAATTTCTATCCACCTATTAGTACCTTTTTCTGAATCAATATGCTGGAAATATCTTTATGTAAAGGGACACAAATTACAATTCAAATATAAAAACATAATGGAATATATTGCAGTAAGGCTCTCAGGTATTCTGTATTGCTTTCAACTATTTATTCTCCTTTGGATCAACTTTCCTAATTATATCTGAGTCAGCACACATGTAGTTTAGGCATCATTTACTCTTACCTTCTCTTTTGCATCTTTTGTTGGGAAAGTAACCTCCTTAAATGTGTATTTGACAATTATTCACCTCAATTATACATTATTCATTTTAATCAGAGGTGTAGTGGTAAAAAAAGAGGTGGGTAAACTATAAATTCTGGTGGACCACGACGTGGTCACCTTTTAAGGTGGGCCACTGCCTACCGGTGTATGTGTATCCTGATGACATCGCTATAGGCTATCATTTGATGGTACTACCAAGGGTATCACTGGTTGTTTCCTCATCATAGGTCACACAATCACTATTCAATTCATACATTAATCTAAGCTCTTGTTAAAGAGACTCAAGAAGGAATAATATGGTTGAAATCTATAAAGTTTACTAAATGACAAAACAGAGAGAACAAAAATATTTAAGAGATAGAGAGGGAGGCTTATATCCAGGGCTTCCAATGCAATGCACTTGTACATAATGATTAGGGATTTGGGATTATTTTCATAGTCGATTATTCTGTTGAATATTTTCTCGATTAATCGATTAGTTGTTTGGTCTACAATATGTCAGAAAAATGTGGATCAGTGTTTCCCAAAAGCCCAGGATGACATCCTCAAATGTCTCATTTTGTTTCTGCTCCTGTAGAAGCTAGAGGTCTGTATGAAATCAACCTTGTTACTAGAAAAACATGTTTTTAGCCGCAATCTTTTGGAGAAAAACTACACTACCCACAGTCCTAAGCTTAACAGCGACGCCTCTGATTGGTTCAACTCGCCGTTTCCATAGAAACGTTTACCGTACCCGCAAAACCGCGAACGGCGATAACACTAACTAGCTAGGTGACTAGCAAAGAGAGCTTGTTGTCACAAACTTCCAGTGGTTTAAATGTCAGAGAATGCATAATTACATCCAGTTATTTATCTGATAATGTATCCTGAATTTTACTTGTAACATGGGCTAATGGGAACAGGTAGAGGTGACTTGTTGAGTCAGTGGCATGAATCTACTGTGAACCAAATTAACCTAAAAAACATGAAGTTTAGTACTGTTTTTCGAGCTCACTCACTTTGGGCTTGTAGCCGAGGCCGTTTGCTTGCATCAGGAGGAGGGCTGCTGTCTTGACGCCGCTTAAAACATTGCCGGACATCTATTTTTACAATTTATAACATGAGACATGTAGGCTAGTTTGGGCTAGTGACCATGGATGTATTAAGAGAACTGATGAGTCTTGATGCAGTCATAGACAGTATATAAAATGCAGTCTGCTGCTTCCTGCTGGCTACGCCCCCAACGTTGACTTCAAGGCAGCGCTGCGACCGTTGACTTAGTTCAAGGCACTGTTGCCTAATCCTAGTGCCTTCCAGGCATCGCTGCCTGGAAGGCGACGTTGTGGGCTTTACAAACAAACACCGCAAGAGATTGGTCAACACTGAGAGTAAGCAGCGCAATATGAAAGACTTCGTCTTAGGTTTAACAATCTATGAAACTAATAATGAAAAATATGAAACTAAAACGACATAAGCTTAATTTAAAATGTCATAGGAACTATAGGCTATTTAGAGGTGGATAAACACAATTTAGAGGTGGATAAACGCACTTTGGAGGTGGGTAAACGCTATTTCCGAATTTTGGGAGGTGCGTAAACGGCGTTTACGTGCGTTTAGCCTCCACTACATCCCTGATTTTAATGGATTAATAAACCCCTGGACTTTAATATTTCAGATGTGTTTGAGCAAGATTTCTGCTCACGTCCAAAACGTTTGCACATTCAAAATATAACTCATCCCATGCTCTCTGAGATTTGGAGGAGTCGTGATATTTTGTGAAAAATAAAGTGATAATAGGCTATTACAAGAATAAAGTCACAATATTTCAGAAAATAATCCACCTGCACAATAGTCTGCTGTGCATTACGTGATTGCTCTGCTGATACGGTAGACCTCAGACCTTCTGACAGACCATAGATCCCCGTCTGGGTCTCTGAATGAGACAAAGTTTAGTGAAGTGGCTGAACGCTGCTCTACGTCGGAGGTGGAAAACAGAATTAACGGAGCTCAAACGCGTCACATCTGCCGCAGCATGTCGACAGCAGAGCGCATCGATAAACCTGAAGCTGCAGCTTTTTACAGCGAGAGTGGACACTAAGCCACGTTTCATATTTGTCAGTCAACTTTTCAAAATACATTCAGGGCTACTACACTCAAAACATTCGAGCTGAAGCCTCGGCAATATCAGCTGACGGCGCGTCTGGTGTAGCCCCTTTCTTTGTTTTTTTTGATTGGCTGATTGATAAGCGGCAGGCTCGACTAAGAACTCCAGGGGAGACGCTTGATTTCTGCCGATTCCATAGTGAGAGCGGCGCGGCCAGAGAAATTTTGGGCGGTGCGGAATATTAAATATATTATAAATAGTTTTTCTGCGTGAGAAATACAATGTGTGGCGGGAGTGCGTGACAAAAGACCGAAATGAGTGACTGTCACGCTCAATGCGTGACACTTGAGAGCCCTGTAGTTACTATGTGATAAAGTTGTTTATACCATGGTCTGGGTGAATACTCGATTCTGATTGGCTGCTGGGTGTCCATTAAAAAGTGATGTAGGACACCTAGTAAAGGTGTCCCGGTGAAACGGACTGTTTACCGTTAAATCAATAACTAAATCAATGCGCTACATTAAATCAAAAAGGAAATGTGGATCTGTCATTTCCAACTCGTCCTCTGAACACCACAGGATGGCGCTAACACACACGCTGCAAGTAGTAAGTTATATTTCCCCTCTGGACTGATTTTGTTTCACAGAGAATAACGTTATCTCACATCCCGTTCACTGTTCAGGTCGCTGCTCCAGGCTGCGCCGCTGCGGCCGACAGTAACGTTACACATCGCGGATCAAATTGTTCGTAAAAGTCGTTATATTGTTTCGGGGACAATGACATGGCTGGATAGCTTGCTTGTCTTGTTGTTTAACATACTGTCGAATAATTTTTACTGATTGCCAACTGTACACAATGTTATTGACTTTGGATCTTGCTAGCATAGCGTTAGCCTTCTGGCTCGTAGCTGAGCTGAAGGATTCTATCAGCTGAGCGGACTATAAACATCTCCGGTTGCTAAGGATGGCAATGTCGTATCTAAGGTTTTCCTATTTCCTGGAGGAGTGAACAACGTTTGCATTGCATTAGAACCTGATGGATGGGAATGATTGTTCCAGGTATTAGTCAAACCGCCAGGCGTAACCAGGGAAACAGAGCTATTGTTTGTAAAACTTTAGATTTCGATTGTAAAACTAATTAAAATGTGAAATAAAGTTTTAAAAATATGTTATTTGGCAAGTGACCATGGTATAAATAAGCGGGTTAATGCCCTTCGAGGTGTCCATTGTCAGGTATTAATGGACTTCGGCGGAGGCAACCGTCCTCCGCGCACGCCTCGCCGTCGTCCATTAATACCTGACAATGGACACCTCGTCGGGCATTAACCCTTACTTAAACTATTCAGTACCCAGTGCTTAGTTTAAATTGTGACTATGCTATTAATTAGTATTACCTTGTGTTGCAAACATGATAAATAAGATAAACTACATAGTTTTGTTGGGTTTATCTGAGCTTATTGGTTAAGACAATATTGAAACTGATTCAGGTTTATAGAGAACTAGATTCTATCAGCATTTAATATTTTACTCTAGTGAGATTTCAGCAGAACTGCACTATAGATTTTGGTTGCATTTGAGTTACTATATGATAAAATTGTTTAAACTATTAACATGATGTTGAAAACGTTTTGTTTTAGTGATTGGTGTTTTAACTTTTGTTGCTTTCATACAGGTATTTCTGTGTAAGACAGGACAGGGTTAATGGAGAAACCACTAAAACATTATTTATATATACTGAGTGTTTGAGTCATGAGTTTTACATGCCTCAAACAGGAGGGATGATAGTAGCTTCATAAATAAGATGTTAAAAGTATAAAGTGTTCACATCATTTGGATTTTTAAGTAAATTTGTATTAACAGTTAAGGTTCAGTAGGTAATTTGTTTAGACTAAAAACAGTAGCACATTACACAGACAGTCTGTGAAAAGATAATGTTCCTCTGTTTTCCTAAGTTTCCAAGAACAACTACAAATCAGAGCCGAGGAATCTCTGCATAGTCTCAAATGACTGCTCATGAACTGCAGTAAAACTGAATGCCAAATTGAATAAAAAATGATCAATATTCTGTTAGTTCATTGCCTATTTCTCACCTAAAATTCTTTCAGGAACATATTTTAGTAATGCAAAATTAGCTGAAATATGGGAAAGTTTTCCCTAATGCCATTAGGAACACCAGGAAGAGACAGAGGGAGGTGGATTTGATTCCACAAATGATCGGATTGGTGTAAACAAATATTGAGATGTTTTTATCCAAGTGGCCAGCTAGCTGTAGCTTTAAATGACATCACTACTTGCATGGTAGCTTTTCAACATTAAAGGCCTAATAAAATGCTCATAACTAAGTTTGTAGTGTTGGCTTCAAAATATTATTAAAATAGGATAGTGTGATGGGGAAACCTTTTAGTACCATCATCACTGACAGCTCTGAGGAGTCATAATTAAGATCAAATAATAAATAATTGATATGTCTATGATAGTACTATGGACCATTATTGATGTGTCTGAAATAAATAAAATAATAATAATAATAATAGTCATGCGGTACCAAAACATTGTTGTGTTCATTTTTAATTTTCCCAGTCCTTAGTTATTTTCTAATTCTGATTGACTTGCACTAAACAACCCTTAGAGTAATTTGGGCCTAAAGAGAGCAACTTTCAGAACAAGAGTTTCCTTTAAGCACATTTTATGTGGATTTTTATAGAGTAAATTAAGGAGGAGAAGAAAGACTTTGTAAATGTTTAAGGTTCACTAAATGAGTATGGATGTTGGCATGGAGATCAGGTGCCACAGTGCTTATCACTTGAATGGTCAATACTGTGCAAACACAGAGCTCCTTTGGACAACGGCTTTACCGTTTAATGCGAAAAGATCCTTGCTGTTATCTCAGTCCAATTGAGATTTCCCTTTGGGAACAAAAACATCTTTAGGGATAGGACATCTTCCCTCCACCGCTCAGTGCGAAAAGGACAGGTGAAATGTGTGTACAATTTTCTTCTGCTCTCTCTCTCTACCATGAGTTTCCAGGGTTTGTGGAATGGGCGCTGCATCAACTCAAACCAGGTGACTTGGTGCTAGTGAAGGACAGCAGGAGGAGAATGGACACCCACGGCAGTAAAGATAGCAGAGAGAGCCACATGGATTCACGCCACACACTGCAAGCGGGTTCCTGAACCGGAAAGGAGCAGCGGCCCGGGTCCAGAGTGAAGCAGCTGGGTTTGCGACAACTCACATCAAGCGACAACAATTTCTGTTGTGTCGCCAACGAGAGACAACTGAGAGCAAGCCTGACAGACGGCGATTCTGTGCTACTCTCAGCAACCGACGAGAAGACTGCGTGGGAAAAAGGTGATAGCTTCACCTTGCATCAAAGAGTGAAAAACTGACCTACAAACTGGTGTGGCCACTGATTGAACTTTTTGCAGGAAACAACAGTGACACTGAACACTGCAGGAACAATTCACTCTGCACCTCTGCTCAGCAACGAAAACACACACACAGTTTAGGTACTGACGGAGTTTGACTTCTCTGAAGCTTCAGAGGAAAGACCACTTGTGATATATGTATATATATAGCTATATGGCCAAGTGCTTTAATCTTTAAAGTAATTTTTGTTTATGTGATTATTTTGTAATCAAAAGGGTGAAATGTGATGGCAAAAATACTTCTAAAACACATTCTTTTATTAGGATTTATCTGATTACTGTATGTGTTAACTTAAGAAAATGGTTTCTAACAGATGAACAGCTAAAACTATAAGCTTTGATTAACTGAAGACTGAAGTGTCTTTTTCGCAAGGTCTTTACTGACGTGTGTTTAGAACAAGTTCAGATTAGGCACCGTAAACAATATCCTACAGTGTCTCTAAAACAGTTTTGTTATTCCCCAGCAGCTGATACAAGGAAAGGTGTTATGACTTGGGTTTTAACTTGGCCAAAAGGCATGACATGACTCTTTGCTTTTTGTTTGTGTAACTGGGTCTTTGTAAGATCCAGGAGGGGGGGGGGAAGGAAAGCCGTCACCATTTGTTTTGATTCTCTATATGTTGGTTTTCTGTGAGTTAAAGACTCAGAGCGCTCTTGCATAGCCATCGAGGTGGCTGTGTTACAGCGTTTCTCCATTTGCAAATGAGAATAAACACTCAATAACCAGACTTTGGTTTTCTGCTCGATGGTCTTCATTTGTTTCACTACAAGCTTTAAACCCTTTATTTACTTACGCCGTGTTAATAGGAATTATTTCCACGACAGCAATTAAAGAGTTAAAATCCAGATTTGTTTTAGAAAATTTAGTAGTTTTGATCAGGACTGAGGTTGATTAATAGATGTATGCAAAACAATTTGAAAAAAATATTTATCTGATACATTTGTACAGCAGTTTAAAGTAGTGGCTGTTTTCAGCCACGAACATAACGAAAGGGTAGTGAATTTGCCCACAGTGTACTGTTAGGTTTTGGAAAATCTTCAAAGCATTTTCCTAAAATATGTGTTAAAATAAGATTTGTCAGTGAAAATCATTCCATTTGCTGTAACACGGAAAAAGTTATGGCCAAATTTAGACTCAAAATTACCCCTTAGTGGCTGAAAACATCCCCAACAGCACATTAAAGATCAGGAGCCGGCTAACTTTAGCCCAAACACTGCTAGCAACCAGGACAGGTGGGGAAATAATGCACAGTATAGGGCTGCAACAACGAATCGATGAAATCGATAAAATTTGATTTTTAAAAGAGTTGGCAACAAATTTCATTATCGATTCGTTGTGTCGTGCGATTGTTATGGCAATCAATAAGTCGCAGAGATGTTTGAGTATAAAAAAATTGAGTTGAGCGCGGAGCAGACCAGAGCGGAGCGAGAGAGAAAAAGCGGAGCAGAGCGGAGATAGAGGAAATACCATCGAGAGACCCATAGCGTCGTTCTGAACTCATGGCGGAGGCAGAGAAATCAGTAGGCTACGACCTAAGTCATCCAAGGCAGCGGCGGAGTGGGACCAAAAAATCTACCGGGAAATGTATTAGACCCAGCCCGCCGTACGGGTTGAGCAGAGGCTGCACAGTTTGACCAGGCGCGGCACACCAGGCCGCCGGCTGGTGTTACTAAGAACTTGCAATGTACAGTATTATCAGACCGGCCTCGAAACAGTACCGGTGTTACGGTTTAACTGGTTTTTGAATTAACTGGTGACACTCCAGATGCGACGTAGGCCTGCCATGAGAAACTCTGCAGGAACAATCATGTAGGTGGCTGTATCGATGCCTGTTTGAAATACTGCAAACGTCAATAAATCGTTCAAATGTTCATGTTGTCACTTATTTGTGACACAATCCTGTTAATAAACCTAATTACAAACACATTAAACAGTCTGAGGTGTTTGTTGACGCCGCAGCTCGAACACAGAGTGAAGATCGCTAAAATGAGCAAAACAGAGCGCAGTGAGCCCAGATTAACTTGTGTCACAACAGGTAGCCTACTACCGTCGGTCATACGCTATGCTTATATCATTTCATTTAGACCTACAAACATCTAATATGTAACATGGGCAACACAACAACAAAAAACAAAGTTTCAACATGGTGCACCAAATCAAGCTCAATATCCAATGCACGCTCTACTCGTGTTACAGTAGAAAATACATTAACCCAATACTGTGTCTAAAGGAAACACTACAATTTATTTCAGTTTAGTTTATTTCAAGCAATCACAAATACACATCACTTACATAAATGGTAAAAAAGTGTCACTTTAGTTCTGTGTCATCTTAACTCGTTCATAAGCAATACTGATCGAAAAGGTGTAGGTTTAAGCATTTGCTTATTACACCTACCAGTTTTTAACATTCCATTTCATTCTTAGGTCCCTCAGGATATTATCAATTTAAATAAAATGTATTATTAATTTCTGTATTTATATACATCACATCAAAACAAAAACAAATTTTTATTTATCTAAAATATTCCACAAGTTTACTCCTTTTGTCGATCTTTGTTTTAATCTTTTATCTTTGTGAACGTGTACATTTCCTCAGTCCATAGTCTACTTGCAATGATGGAAAAAAATTTTTTTTAAAATATACAGCCCTTACAACAATAATCTCCCTCTGTGGAGGGATGCCCAACACAGACACTGTGGTACCATTTCTCGCAGGTTCTGCACTCAATCTGAAAGATAACACTACAAATGTTAAATAACTGTTACTCTGAGAGTTCACCCGGTGATTTGGAAGGTAACCTAAACATGGTGGATCCCAGTCGTCCTGTCAAGTGTTGGCATGCATCTGAAATATGCTACTTACCCAGTCATCAGTGTCAGCCCCTGAACTCTCCTCCCCACAAGCCCGACACAGCTGGGACAAGTCATCTGTAAAATATGATACAGGCAATGATGTAGTGTAGCTCTACAACACATTTAAGTATACTTGGTAGAGTACTCCATACCTGTGTCATTCAACAAGGACATTGCCATGTCCAGTCTCAATTTGATAACACCCTCCTGGTCCACAGGGCACTGTACAGTCTCACCTTTTAAGATCAGCTCTGCAAGCTAAAAACACTGTTAAGTATAATAATGATGGTTTCGATGATTCATGGCCACATTAGATATTCACATTGTTACCTTGCACACAAACACTCCACATGACGTTGTGTCCTGCTGTTTGGGATGGGCAACTGTGGAGCATGTCCATTTCCCGATAGCCGGATAATGTTTCCGGACCAGGGCTCTACATAGAAAACGGAATGATTAGTTTTCCAGTTTTAGCTTAAGCCTTGTAAGATCTTTTCAATCCAAGGTGAGTTGAATGTTAAAAAAAGGGACAAGTTAATGTAAGCCTAGTTAAACAATCACAAGTGCTTTGTCCCTCCCTCAATATTATCCAAAGTGAGAACTTGATCATTAAAGCTGGTACTTTACCCACCTTGTCACATCCTTGCAATGATCCATGTGTTGTTGCGTGGCCGCGAATGGGTCCACGTACAAGCACCTCTTCTCCTTGAGATACATGATCTATGGAAATGTTACAAATTATAGCAACCCCTTGTACACCAGCTGTTGACAGTTGTTTATATCTGAATCTGTTAACATTTCAGATATCTTACAATGAGTGTCCAGTGTCCCTGGTGGCAAACTGCTCCAGCAGCCACATCATGTTTCAGAAGTTCAAGCTAAGAACCAGACATGGGGGACTCGAGTCACATGACTTGACTCGAGTTAGACTCGAGTCGCAAATTTTAGGACTTCAGACTTGCTTGATAAACATTCATAAAAGACTCGACTTGACTTTGACTTGATATTCATGACTTGAGACTTGACTTAGACTTGAGTCAAATGACTTGAAATGACTTGACTTTCTGTTTAATAAATATATATTTTTTCCTCTGATATTGAGAAGGAGTTAACGTTACGATTTTAGTGCTGTTGCGTGCGCGGGAACCAGCTGACACGGCGGCAGACCTGCAGTAAACGAGACTGGCTACGGCTGTTAATTATCGTAATGGTTTTCTCTGCACCGAATATAATAAAGTTTGGCTATAAGGATTACACATCTGACCAGGGCAAAGAAGAAACGAACGGCAGTTTGCAAGATCTGCAGTACAAAAAATTCCGATGTCAACCACCACGGCGAATTTCATCAGACACTTCAAATCGGGAGAGATTCAGGTTCCAGTCCCCAAATTCAGCTGAACCACTATTTGGATGCTTGTGATGAACAGAACTCCCTTCAGTTTTGGGCCATGAATAAGTACACCCTCCCCCCTTTGTTCAAGGTGGCGGTAAGAACGAGTACAACTAGGCACACTGTATACATACACACAACAAACTGCTCTCTCTCTACACACACATGCAGACACACACACACACTTGCGCAGATTAAGTATGTGAATAAAGCTAGGTATGTGTACACACACAACGCACTGCACTCTCACACACACACCACATGCACACATTCACTCACCAATATTAATAACTTTTCATTCACTCTCTCTGAAACACGCACACATTCACTCACAAATACACTGACAAATATTAACATATAGCCTACTATTCAATCTCTCCAAATTATGCAAAGGTGGTGGGATTCAGCTACTCTTAAAGAATATGTTTTTTTTCTTTAAGAGAAGGAAAGGGTAAATGTGTTTCTGTCCCATAAAAGTGAGGCATGTTTGAAGAATATTATTTGACTTAGAAACCATTATACTTGAATTGTTTGAATGAATTTCATGATTTGATGTCATGTTTGAGGCATATTGAACAAATATGTATGTTGATTTATTGTTGGCCTAATATCAGTTTTAGGCTGTGCTTTTTTAATCTTCATACATTTAAACTGTTCAGATATATGTGGCTTGGACGCAATGTCTTTTGAATATTGAGTAGGAAAAAATGCAAATAAAACTTCAGCAGTTCATAACCACTGTCTTTAGCTTGTTTAAAAATGGAAACTTTTGTATGACATGACTTGTGACTTGCTTGACCCAAGCTATGACTTGACTTGACTTGCTTGACCAAAGCTATGACTTGACTTGACTTGCTTGACCCAAGCTATGACTTGACTTGTGACTTGCTTGACCCAAGCTATGACTTGACTTGACTTGCTTGACCCAAGCTATGACTTGACTTGTGACTTGCTTGACCAAAGCTATGACTTGACTTGACTTGCTTGACCAAAGCTATGACTTGACTTGACTTGCTTGATTGTCACACAAAATGACTTGGACTTGCGACTTGCCCATGTGTGACTTACTCCCATCTCTGCTAAGAACACACACACCTCCATTTCAGATATCAATATACTGAAAAGGTAAAACATCCTACTTACCCTTCTAAAACATTTTTGGGAGCCCTGCCAGACCTCAGTCATTGTATAGGCATCAATAATTTTTGCTCCTGTTGTACGGCCCACAATGCATAGGTATGCATTCACAACCTATAAGTAAAAAGACCGACCTGTGATCCACGGTTTCTTACTACTTAAGAGATTTATCAGACAACAACAAAGTACCTCTGACTCCAACTCCTTTCCTGGGGCCAGGTCCATCATGTTCTCCGAATAAACTTTATATGGCCCAGCCTTTGACCACAAGGTCTCTTTACGACCTCCTGCCCATAGGTCTCTGATTACTGTAAAATATCAATCAGTTACTTCTGAAATTCATAATTTAGGGTGTCCTTTGTAGAGGTTTACTCACACATTTCTGCCTTTGTTGGAGCTTCTGGAGTCCTTCTGGAAATGGATGTTCCTTCAGCTGTTGTGCATGTTTGTGTGCTGTGTATGTGTGCATGTTGTGAAGTGCATGTTTGTGTGCATGTTGTGATGGGCCAGCCACGGTTGAGGGATCCAATTTAACCAGTTTTGCAGGGATCCTCTCCTCTGGGAGGACATAATGTTCCAAATGGTCTATGTTGCTGCAAACCGTTTTCTTCCCCTTAAATGTCACAAGGTCAGCAATCTTTCCCTGCAGTTTGACAATTCTGAAGGGCCCCAACATGCTCAGACAGACAGACAGACAGAGACGAACATTAGAAAATCTTACTTCATATTCTTCATTCACCTCTGAGGGGTACCTCGCCTCCCTCCCAAACATCAAAAAGTATGGACTATACTTTGTGGTAAGCTGTTTCTTGGTCCGCAGTGCAAACATTGTGGCCTGCAAATTCTGGTCCCAATCTTGGGGGTGGTCAGCTGCCATTTTGTTCAGGGACCTGAAAATGCAGAATTCAAATACAGGTATGAGAAGGTAGAAGAGACTTTGGGGTTACATTTTCCAATAAAGATGCTGTGCTGGGAACTGCTAATCAACCTGTTGTGTAATGACAGCTCAAATGCATTCAGGTATTTTTGGTTGAATTTCAGTCAGCATCAAGTGCATGTTTGCTCGAGTGAGTAGGAGGATAGCTGTTATTGATCCAACTTCTGGGCAGAGATGGGAAAAGTACTCACTTCTCATACTTAAGTAGAAGTACAGATACTTGTGTTAAAAAATACTCTGGTAAAAGTAGAAGTACTGATTTAACTTATTTACTCAAGTAAAAGTAACAAAGTACAGGCTTGGAAATGTTCTTAAAGTATAAAAGTAAAAGTAGCCTTGCGAATGACAACCATTTTTTATACAAAGCTACCTGGACCACAAATGTTACTAGAGTGCAAGCTGAGAAACTTCAGTAGCCATGGAGAAAAGGCTCTTTATGTATATATGCCATTGTCTACATTTTAAATGGATGTCTGCCAAAAAGCCTAAAACATCACATATATGATTATTGTGACAGAGACTGGGACTCCAGGTTAATAAGATTCTGACTGAGTAGCAAGATATGAATTCAATTGTGATTCTGTAATAATTCACAGATCCAGTTCCATTTTTAATCAACATTTAAAGGAATCTACATGTAAGTTCTGCATACTTTTAGAGTAGAACTAACCAGTGGTGTAGTCTATTTTTTTGTAGTGAGTATACTGTGATTTTCCCCTCCCAGCCTCATACTCGCCTGTCCCAGAGCGACACCCCAGACAGTCGGTACTGTGACGTTTCTGAATACGAACTGTACACGGGCAACAGACATTTAAGTACTGATGGCGTTAATTTAAAGTCCTGGAAAAACAACACTTAGAGTTGAGAAAAAATAAGACAGATTTAACTTTTTGAGAAACGCAACCGAACCTGAACGCAACAGGACATCACATCACACAAATAAGCCATTTAACCGACACCCCCCCACTGCCACACAAAACCATGACTAATAATTATCATCTTCATACAACTTTTGTATCGATTAGCAGTAAAATCTGCTGATAAGGGCCTAAATTTACTCAAAATTATTTAATAAACTGTTTACAATCTTCAGCACCATGGCTAACAAATGCATAAAAAGCAGACGAAAGGAGAAAAAAAGCTCCACTGTTTCTATTTTAGTTAATTATCTGACCATTGCTAACTAACATTACCTTATAGTCATTTAATTGTGTAAAGCAATGCATATTTAAGATTTAAGAATTTACTCTAATGTTGCATAGTCATTGACCTTATGAAGGCCAGGAGTTCTCACTGTCTCTCTCATCATCTGAAACAAGGAAATATAAACATTGTATTCTGTTTACTGCTGTACTCACACGCAGGTACACACACACACAGACACACAGACACACACACAGGCGCGCACACACACACAGGCACGCACACACACACGCGCGCGCGCGAGCATGCGGTATCATATAAGCGAGGCTACTCTCACTTACCCATAGACAGTATATAAAACTCACGCACGCGCGCGCGCACGCAGTATCATATAAGCTACTCTCACTTACCAGGTAACAGTAGGCTAACCCTGGATTTCCACAGGCTGTGTAAGCGGAACGTCTCCGCTGCGGAACGTCTCCGCTGCGGAACGTCTCCGCTGCGGAACGTCTCCGCTGCGGAACGTCTCCGTGGTCTGCCGTCCGTCAATACCCACCGGATCCGGAGTTGTTGCGGAACGGCTGCGACGTAGACTGACAGCTGTAGTCACGAGGACCCACTAGATCTCGCGAATTCACGCAGAATAGAACCACAAACCCACCAACAGTTTGTTTCTATTCCGAGGAATAGAGAGGAAACAACTCCGTGCTGTGTTTTCAAGGTGTAGTGAAGAGAAATATGATCCTTCGTGAGCACGGTGTATTTTATTTTGAAAGTTAACCGGATGTTTTATTTTGTTTCTGTGCTCGACTTCCTGTCCCACACTATCTGCCGTGTGCTGAATTGCTGCCGTGACAGCCGTTCCGCAGCAGTTACTCATCCTGTGGAAATTTCCACAGGATGCGTAACTGCTGCGGAACGGCTCCGGAACGTCGGCGGAGTCAATCGGTTTCCATTCTAGTCAATGTGTGTATTTCCACCAGCTGCATAACGGCTGCGTTCCGACTCCGGCACAGCTCCGGCGGTCCGCAGCCCTGCGGATCAGATACGCAGAGCTTCTATTTTTGCCGGACGCCGGAGAGCTCCGCAGCAATTCAGCACACGGCAGATAGTGTGGGACAGGAAGTCGAGCACAGAAACAAAATAAAACATCCGGTTAACTTTCAAAATAAAATACACCGTGCTCACGAAGGATCATATTTCTCTTCACTACACCTTGAAAACACAGCACGGAGTTGTTTCCTCTCTATTCCACGGAATAGAAACAAACTGTTGGTGGTTTTGTGGTTCTATTCTGCGTGAATTCGTGAGATCTAGTGGGTCCTCATGACTACAGCTGTCAGTCTAGGTCGCAGCCGTTCCGCAACAACTCCGGATCCGGTGGGTATTGACGGACCGCAGCGGAGACGTTCCGCAGCAGTTACGCAGCCTGTGGAAATCCAGGGTAACGTTGGTGGCAGCTGCAGTATCACCCGACGTGGCAGCAGCTTCAGGGACAGACTTTAGAAAACACTGAAGTAGTGTTATTTAGGTCTGTTTAGTAACGTTTCATATCTCGTTACTTATAAAACTTAGTTCAAACTCTAGGTAACTTTCTAGTTGCGAGAAAGGAAAGACCGCGCAAAGAATGCAACTTGTTGTTGCTTAGTAACGTTAAGTGACCTCACGTCAGATCCAGGGCCACGGAAACCCCGAAGGTCCAAATGTCAGAGCTTCCCAACACAGACGGGGTGAATTTATGAATGAAAATGAGAACGTTCTGTCACAAACAATGTTGTTACGTATCATCGCGCTTTTGTAAGTGGGTAAGTAACGAACCACTTTTGTAAAACGTAAGGAGTAGAAAGTACCGGTATTTGTGTTAAAAATGTAAGGAGTAAAAGTAAAAAGTCGGCACAAAAATAAATAGTAAAGTAAAGTAAAAATACCTGAAAAATCTACTTAAGTACAGTAACGAAGTATTTGTACTTCGTTACTTCCCATCTCTGCTTCTGGGTCAAACATTATCATATCACAGAGACACGTCCCTAAAGTCTGAATAGTACAGAGAACAGAGATGTTGTGTACGTTGCACATATTCAGCGTTATTCATAAATCACTCTGAGTCCAGGGGTTACCTGAATGATAAGATGTTGTCAATATCAATGTGTCTTGGACTGCTAGGACACTCATCGACTCATACCATCGCTCGTCATCATATTAAAGCAAATTTGCTTGAGTTTGTTTGGTCTTAAATACACCGTAACTTCATATATAATGGATTCTTACGCCGTATTGCTGTTCTCTCTCTGGTGCTTTTGTCTCGTCACTTCCTTCATCTCTCCTTCCTCTCCGTCTTTTCTCTCTCTTTGTCTGTTGACTGTAGCTCTACCTCAGATATCCTTCTTTTTCTTTCTCAAGGTTCAAAGGTCAATGGTTTGTGCCTTAATTGTAAAATTATCTTTGTTCCTTTACATAATTGTAATCAATATAATCCAGGCATAAGGTTGCTACAAAATACTCCTTCCATCTTGAAGACTGTTTTTTTTTAACCTGATTTCTCGATAAAAATCAAAGTATAAAAAAATAACTGACAAACGTGATGTGTCATTGCCACAGTACATTTCTGTGAAATGGAGAAGTTGAAAATGATTCATCATTGTTTTTTCTGCTACATACTTTTCACTGTCATTTTTACTGTGAAGACAAAGATCATAAATCATCCTTGAATGCCTTCCTTAGTTGACTCAGTTGTTCCTCAGTTTGTATGTTGTATCATGCTGCAGCCTGAACAGTAGGAGCATGTATTAAAAACATCCTAAATTGTCATAACTTAAAACAGCTACCAAATTTAAATCAAAAGTCTAGTAGCTGCTATTACCAGTGGTGGAAGAAGTATTCTTTTATTTAAGTAACAGCATTTGTACCAAACTGAAAATACTCTAAGTAAAAGTCCTGCATTCAAAACCTTGCTGAAGTAAAAGAATACAGTATAAAGTATTATCAGCAAAATGTACTTACAGTTCTAGTATAATTGTGCAGTGAAGTGTTCCCTGTCCGTGTTTTCCTCTTCTATCTTCTACCTGATTTCATCAGAGTTATCGTTTTTCTGTGTTGCATCATTTTGACTGTCCCAACACAAATGATAAGGAAGGTTTAACTTAATACTGACTCATCCTGCAAGGCTTCTTTTCCCACCTTAACAACAGAAATATCAACTATGCTAAGTTTACTCCAGTAATATACTTAAATACATTTTTGAGGTACTTGAGCTTTAGTTTTTCTATGTTATGCTTCTACTCCATGACATTTCTGAGGCAAATATTGCACTTTGCAGTTTCATTATTTATAAAACATATAAATTGTCTGATAAATGATGATGTTATATTATAGGTTAAGCTATCCAGCATTATATACTGTAATTAGCTCGATCTTTACCAGCTGCAACATTAAAGTGATGATCACATTAATGCATCACTAAATTAAGAAATTAAGAATGCTAACAAAAAAGGAAGTGCTAATAGTCTGTTTTCATCAATAACAGAAGAGAAATCTAAATCATGTTAATATTTCTGTGCCTTTTGCTTTCAAAAGACTTTCTTGTCTCGATCACCTAATTAATACTGTCCTTCGCCACGGTCTGCATACCGACACACCTGCTGACAGCGCGCCGGATATAGGAGACGTCTGCTGCTAAAGGACTCGTGAGATGCTTTATCATTGTTGCTTTATTCAGTAAGATAATTCTAAACAGATTTCTGTAGTTCAAACAACTCGGAATTGTAGTTGAGACCATTAGTTATAACGGCCCTCATATTAAAAAATTGTCTAGTTTAAATCGGGCTCGGGCTCATAATTACAGTTAATCTGTCGGGCCGGGCTCGGACACAGCGTGCACGGGCTCGGGTAGGGTCGGGCTTGATTTTTTTGGGCCCGATCTAAACTTTATACTTTAAGTGTTGATGCTAATACTTTTTGTCCTATTTTGAATGCAGGACCTTTACTTGTAACAGAGTATGTTTTACACAGGTGACATTTTTAAGTTTCAGAGTTTATTACAACTGATGATGGGGTGTGTGTTTGTGTGTCTGTGTGTGTGTGTGTGTGTGTGTGTGTGTGTGTGTGTGTGTGTGTGTGTGTGTGTGTGTGTGTGTGTGTGTGTGTGTGTGTGTGTGTGGGTGTGTGTTTGTGTGTGTGTGTGTGTTTGTGTGTGTCTGTGTGTGTGTGTGTCCGTGTGTGTGTGGGTGTGTGTTTGTGTGTGTCTGTGTGTGTGTGTGTGTGTGTCTGTGTGTGTGTGTGTGTGTGTGTGTCTGTGTGTGTGTGTGTGTGTGTGTGTGTGTGTACTCCCTCAGTTCCCTGTTATGTAATAGATAACAAGATAAGTAACTGTATATAAGATCTGATCTTTCCTTTGTTCACGCATGAAGCTACAGTTTGATACAATATTCTGCAGCAGGTTTGGTACAAACTCTCTTCTGTTCTTTCCTTTAATGGACTGATAGTTGATATTACCATGGTGCCTGATTAACCTGTCTGTGTCTCTTTCTCAAAGGTTTATTGAAATCATCACCAACATGAAGATGCTGACTGTGGCTGCCCTTCTTTGTGCCATGATGGCTCTGACCAGAGCTGCTGGTCAGTATTATAAAGAGATGGTATCCTGTGTAATGAATAGGGAGGGATTTGATGTACTTATCTTGTGATTAACCAAGTTATTAACTTTTATGTTACTGTCCAGCTATTAAAGAAGCCGAGGCCACAAAGGATCTAATAGGTCAGTCAGTTGTCTTTTACACTTTTACTTAAATGCATTTCACTTTGTCCAAGATTCTGTATTAAATTACCAGTTTTCACCTGATAAAAGGATTGGTTTATGGAGCTTGTAGGTCCTAGCATTAAAGGAAAGTAAGTATGAAAAGGAAAAGGTATTTATTTATTACAGATCACAATTTAGCTGAATTTAATAAAGATCAGGAGCCGGCTAACGTTAGCCCAAACACTGCTAGCATCCAAGTGGGCAAAAAATGGACAGTGGATGTGCAGGTTTTTGCCAAGTCCAAGTATCTGTCTTGCTAATTTGACATTAGAGCACATCAAAATAGTTCCTGAAGTGTGAAACTACACCTTTCAAATCAACTCTAAAACTGACTGGTAACCAGAGGCCAGAATAGGGATGATAGGAGCTTGTCTTTTGATTTTTGCAGTACAATAATCTAAATTTACAGATATCATGTACAGACTTTAACCAAAGACTTACCCTTTATTCTCTCATTTGTTCCCAGTAAAGAGTCACCTGGTCAAGAGAGCGACATCTTGTCCCAGAGGTTGGTCTGCGTTCAACGGTCGCTGTTTCCACTATTTTCCAGCAGCCATGACTTGGTCTAAAGCTGAGGTAATCAGAAGGAATTTTGATTCACTGCTTCTACATAAAGTTAATTTTTTGTTGACTTGCACTCTTGGTTAATTGGTGTCTTTTTCTGACTATTCCTTCAATTCTTCTATTTATTAGTGTCACGGCAACTCCAGTAGAGCTGCAGAGATTAATTGATAATCTGTAATTTTTTAATTAATCAGCAGTAATCGGCTGAGTCATTTTGTTCTATAAAAAACGTCAAAATTCTCTGATTCCAACTTTTTGAAGCTTTAGTGCGTAACTTTTTGATATTAATGAACGTCCATTACATTCAAGCCATTACCAAATAAGTTGCTACAAAGCTAATTAAGACAGAAACTATGCACTATAGCTTTAAATGTGAATATTTTAGGTTTCTTCACTCCTTTGTGACAGTAAACCGAATATCTTTGAGTTGTGGACACCTCAAAAATATTCAGTTCAAAACATGTCAAAGGAGACATTTAAGGACGTTATCTTGCGCTCTGGGATAATTCGATCGTCATTTCTCACCATATTCTGATATTTATAGATCAAACAACTAATCGATGAATTGAGAAAATAACCAACATATTAATCAACAATGAAAATAATTGTTAGTTGCAGCCCCTTAACTCCACTCTGTATGTCTGTTTATCAGAGAAACTGTCAGTCCCTGGGTGGGAACCTTGCATCAGTGCATAACATACAGGAATACCATGAGATTCAGAGGCTGATAATGACCACCAGTTATGAGTACAAAGAAGCATGGGTCGGAGGCTCTGATGCCCAAGAGGTAGGCTATTTTATTTATTTAGTTTATTTACACAATTTGGCAGTCATATGATTAAAACATCTTTATTGATGTATGTAATGTTCTGTTCTCTTGTCTGTAGGAGGGTTCTTGGCTGTGGAGTGATAGTTCACTATTCTCCTACCAGAACTGGTGTCCTGGAGAGCCCAACAACCGTGGAGGCAGTCAGCACTGTCTGCAAATTAACTTTGGAGGTAAATCTAATAATAATATTTCTATTAAATAAATTAAGTAAATAGTGATGCAGATATCAATAATCCCTGTGAGTGATATCAAGAATTAACTTTTGTACAAGTGAACATGTAATTCCTGATATCAAAAATAGACATTGGTAGGTAAAAATTAACTAAGGGGCCCTACTAGTGAAAATAATCAAGAATTCACTTTGCAAATCGAATTCTTGATATCAAGAATGCATAAACTGTGAATAAATACAAGCTAAAATGGCTTGCCACATGTTAAAGTTTGTATTTATTATTATGCATGTTGAAGCAATTCTTGATTTATGGTTATTATTTACTGAGGGATGTGCATCCATATTGACCAGTATGTCCAGCTAATCAACATTTTAAATTCAATATAGCCTATAAATCAATGTCAAATTGTCAATACATTGTTTTCCATCTTGCATAATTAGTGCAGTTGTTTAGAGTGTTTAACTACACATTGTCTGAGACTAGATATTCAGTGTCTTAAAAGTATGTATAATGTGTACTTTAATGAGGAGTGCCATCATTCACGCCCATATATTGTAGCCTACAGTCTGTCTGGTCTTCACATATATTTCTGCTTGAAAATGCGCGTTTCATTTCGTGCACGCGCCTAACGCATGATAACACACCCGACGCAGTTATCTTTTCCGAGCTGCAGTAAACAAACACCGTTGCACTTTGTCGTTTATCAAACGTAATAAATAATTGTATTTTACTCTCACTTTTGTCAGGCACAAAGTCACAAAACACAGCCCTGGAAGTGACTGGCGTTAGCAGCTAGACCAGAGATGCACTGCCTGCCTGCCCAGCTGGGTTAGCAAGACCGGAAAAAACACAATAGAAATGCACATAAACATAACTTTACTTTGCTGACATCAAACTTGGAGAGGAGAGAACACAAGTTTACCTGATTGTTGTTCCCGCAATTTACTCTCATGGTGTTTTTTTTTTTTCTCTTTTCGTGACCAGAAGGAGTTTCGCTTCATTTTGTCATGGATGTTGTAAACATTAATTGACGCGCTTTGACACGAGGGGGAGGCGGGGCCTCGAGTAATTTGCGGGGCCCTACGCAGCTTGCGTAGTGAGCGTATAGGGCGGATCGGCTCTGACAACCGCAACCAGCGCGTGATGCGTTGGGCGCTGGTTGTGCAAGTCTACAACTTGGATGTCCGACACAAGAGAGGTTCCGAAAACGTGGTGGCTGATGCTTTGTCCAGATTACAATAGGCCTGAAATTGTGTGTTGTATGTTGTGTTACTCAAACGTAGAGTTTGTCGTTATTGCGGCGGGGGGGGGGTTACGGTCAACCTCTGAGGTGTGGGTGTGTGTGTGTTAATTCAGGTGTGTATGTGTTTAAGAGTGTGTTTTTGAGATGCAGAACAAGCTGTGCCATCCCATCCCCTGGATTGGATACAGACTAGAAGTCCCGCCCAGTTCCTGGAGGAGGAGGCTGATTGGTGCGGCAGGCCCATTGTCCGGCCAATCGGTGGGAGCCAAATTAAGCCCGCCTCTGTACAAATAGGCTGATTGTCTGCAGCCCTGGGCAGCATTTAGGAAAACTAATGGAAAAAATAGTAGTGGCACGTTTGAATTATTATCTTGAATATAAATGTCCTTTAAAAAAGTATCAGACAGGGTTCCGAAAAGGTAAATTAACTACTGATGCTTTAGTTAAGCTCAGCAATGAAATAGAGAAGACTCTAGTTATGAAAGAGTTCATGGTGGCAGTGTTTTTAGATATTGAAAAAGCGTAGGACACTATGTGGAGAGAGGGACTATTAATTAAATTAGATATAATGGGAATCAGTGGGAGAATGTATAATTATATGTTAGACTTTCTGTCACAACGTACAATTAGGGTCAGAGTTGGTAAAGGCATAAGTGAAGAGTTTACGATTGACAGCGGAATCCCTCAAGGAAGTGTTAGTAGTCCCATATTATTCAATATTATGGTAAATTACATATTTGAAAAATTAGGGTAAAGGAATAAAGGGTTACTGTATGCAGATGATGCACGGAAACGGGGACGCAATATACCATACATAACAAGAGTTGTTCAGAGGGATATACAAGCAATAGAACAATGGGGTAATGATTGGGGATTTAAATTTTCCATACCTAAAACAAAGATTATGTTCTTTACCAGAAAGGTCTCAGACAGGTATACAGTTATGTTATACAATCAAACAATTGAAAGAGTGAAGAAATTTAAATATTTGGGGATGTGGTTGGATGAACGTCTTACATGGAAACATCATATAGATCATATTGAAACAAAATGTAAAAAGGTTCTAAATCTAATGAGGATGATAACTGGACAGCGTTGGGGAGCAGAAAAACAGTCTTTGATGTGTATATATATATAAAGCATTAATAAGATCTACCATAGACTATGGATGTATAGTTTATAGCTCAGCATGCAAAACTTCTTTAAGGAAAATTGAGAGGATTCAATTCAAAGCTATAAGACTTGCTTTAGGAGCTATAAAAACAACTCCTACGTGTGCCTTATTAGTAGAATCGGAGGAATCTCCTCTTAGTTTGAGGTATATTAAATTGTCTTTGACATACTGGGTTAGACTGCTGGGAAGTAATAATAATCCAGCAAGCTCAGTACTTAATGTTTGCTGGGAATATCAAACAAAATCACAAGGGTTTGGGTGGAACATCAACAGTATAGCAGAACAGTATGGAATTAAAGATCTGAAATTTAGTCTATCATTAGTTCTGAGAGCTATACACCCATGGATTCACCCATCACCAGAGGTTAACAGTGAACTGTTGGAAGGAAAGAGAGAGTATCCAAATGAACAAAGTTTTGCAGCATACTGCCAGGGTTATATAAAATCGACATTCTATGAATGTGTTAAAATCTATACAGACGGTTCAAAAGATCCACAAAATGGTCATTGTGGGATTGGGTTGTTTATTCCAGAATTTAATAAAAGAGATGGCTATAGGTTAAATAATTTTCTTTCTGTATATTCTATTGAGATGACTGGGATAATAACAGCTCTAAGGTGGATTGAAGAGGTTAAGCCAATGAGAGCTGTGATCTGTACAGATTCCATGGCAGCTATTCATAGCCTAGATACAGGTCATTCATCAAGAGAAGATTTGATTACAGAAATTAAACATTTACTTTTGCAATTCAGGAATCTTGGAATCAATATTCAGTTTTGTTGGGTTCCAGCTCATATCGGAATTACAGGAAACGAAGAGGCCGATAAAATTGCGAAAAAGATGCTGAAAAACAAATGTATAGGAATTAATGTACCACTGGGGAAGGGTGAAGCTAAATCTCGGATTAAGTCTGAAAATATGCAAAGATGGCAAACTGAATGGGAGGCTGAGGTTAATGCTGGACACCATCATAAAATACAGAAGATTGTGACCGGGAAAAGGGTTACTTCATTGAGTTTATTTAGACGGGAAGAAGTGGTCTATACCAGATTTAGATTAGGTCACACAGGATTGAATGCTACCTTACAAATAATAGGTTCTAGCAATGGCTTATGCATAGACTGCCAAGACAAAGAAGATGTAGAGCATGTGCTTTTGTGTGTAAGAAGTATAATGATAATAGAATACAATGGCAGGAAATGGAAGGAGAGAATGCAATACGTGCTATTCTTGAAGAACAGGGTATGGCAAGGGAAAGACTGTAAGCTTTATTTATTTTTCTTCATAATACTGGATTAGTAAAAAGAATATAGTTTTTTTTTTTGTTTGTTTGTTTAATTTTGAATTAAATCAAGCCTAGACTCTATGACATTTCCATGAAATTCATGGTATACACTCCTGTACAGTTGGTGGCGGTATAATACAAAAGTAGTAATCTGCCATAAACACTAAAAGAAGAAGAAGAAGCCCTGGGCAGCTGCCAGACCAGATTGTGTCTAAACAAGTGAACTGTGTGAAGAAGTGGGCCAGGATTAAGTTAAAAACTGACGAACTTGCTATAGCACTTAACATATTTTTGTAACTAGTCACATTAGGAACAGGGGTGCTGTGAGTATTGTATTTTTGTGTTTTTGCAGTATTTAAGTTAGGAATTTTGTTTAACATTTTTGTTTATTAGAGTATAGAAACAGTCTTCCCTTTAGGAGATCTCTTTTTATTATATTTTGTTTTTGCGTTCCGCAGCACCCATCGGCCCATCTTTTTCTGTTAATGTTCCTTTTGCCTTATTTTCAACTAATATACAACTAATAATCAAACAAACCTAACCTAACACCTTTTTAGGGGACATTTTCTGGCCTATGGTATCCACCCTATTATTCACGGAAGAGTGGCACAGACATTTGTAAATGGAATGTGTCTGGCTTCCGATGTCATCCGCTTGGTTATTTCTAGCTGTACAAAAAAGCTTGTTATGCTTATTGATATTGGAAACTGGTATTTTTCTACCCTACCCTATTATTTTGATGTATTGAATTTGTCATAATTGTAAACACTTGTTTGTAGCACAAATATTTTTATCATCCTGTATCAGAGGCTAAAGTAATAAAGATTGAGAAGGCAATGGCCTGTATTCTATATCTCTGACTCCAAACAATCGGCCACTGATCAGGGCTGCATTTCCCCAGCAGCACTGTAACCTTAAATTGATTATAGAACAATTACCACAATGGTCTCTACAATCTATTTAGGCTTACGATGCTTTTGGGAAATGCAACCCAGATCCTGATAGTCAGTTCCTTCCATAGATGTCGACTTGATGCTCACTCATTTTAATGATGAAAAAGACACGCGTGAGCACACGGCGTGAGAGGCGAATATGAACGCTGATCAGATAACTTCCCAGAATGCATAGAAAATCTACAGTAACATACTGTCAACTGTGTGCACAGTACATAACTGTTGAAAATACAAAATAATACTGTGTCTAAATCTACAGTAACATACTGTACATAGGTTATACAGTAAGAAACTGTTGAGAAAAACAGTATAATGCTGTGAAAACAGAAATCATTTACAGTGTTCTGGTCTCTTTTTCTCGTAACTTCTCTTACTCATGCTCCACTCATCTCTGGAAAGTTTTGATTTACATGAGCTGTAATCCCTTATCATCAAGATTAAAACAATAAAAGGCTTGAAATATTTTACTGTTTATGTAATGCATGTAGAATATATTAAATATTTACTTTTTAAATTGAAGTATGGGTGGGGGGAAAAAAACACTTTTCCAGTGATATTGATGCATCTGTACTTGGAATTGTTGTCATCAGGAGGAGGAAATAAACTTTCTCATGTCTTTCTGATCTTCTTTATCACTATATTTCTCAATTAGTCTCTCTTCTTATCCCACTAATGTGCCAAGATTAGCTGTAAAACGTGCCCTGAGATAACTTAGCATTTGATACAAGCTGTGTGTTTCGGTTTTAGCCAGCAATACAGTCACTTAACTCAAGTGTTACAACAGCGGATTCACAAACCTGCAACACTTGTCTGCGGTCGTGGGTTCGTCTGATGCTGAATCACTGACAGCTGTAGAGTCATACCATTGGTTTCAGGAACAGAGCATTGCATTATGGCCCTGTGTTGACCCCCCTCCCCCCCCCCCCATGTTAGAAGAAAACACTGAAATATGGAAGTATTAATGTAACGTTGATTGTCTGGTTTTATCTTTTGTGTGGACCATAGGAAGAATAGTTGTTACTTTGGTAACAACTAATGCGGATCCTAAAAAATAAAAATAAATACCATCTTCTTTACACTGAGGATAGTTCTTAACGATGTTGGCTGTATGTCTGGGGTCTGCTGCAGGATAAATTTGAGGCCAATCATACACCTCCCTGATGGTATATGATTCTGAACAAAAAGTACTTTTGCTATTGTACTGCTATTGGTACTTTAAGTGCTGATGCTAATACTTTTTGTCCTGCGGATATTGACTAAAACTTGAAGCAGCTGAGCAAATTCACAGAGGAAACTGCAAATATAGTTGGTTTAAAAAAAAAAAGGCAATCACGTAGTTTTTATTTTATGGCTTTGTTGTTTTTATGGTGAACATAATTCCACCATACAAAATAAATGTACATTAAAATTACACTTCTACTATCCTTTAGGATACACAAAATATATTGTGGTGAGCTACATGGAAAGATTCTCTAGAGAGCTAGAGCTACTGATATCCAGTTCATTGTCATTCTACATACACTCAGTGAAGCTTAGCGTAATTTCATGCAGGAAGACTTTACAATTTATTCCTAATTGTCTCTTACTACCTTATCAAGTGCCGGAACACCCACTTTCTTTTAGCCAATCAAAAGAGGCCTCCATTTTCTCCGAGCCAATCACAGCTGGTCTTCCCTGTTTTAAACTGCTGTGTGTGTGTCTCTCTCTCTCTCCCTTCTGTCAGCTGTCATTCTATTTTAGATCGACCCTCCTCCTCCCCTCCACCTCCGGTCACCAGCTCTCGTGGCTCCCTGGGCTTCCTTCCTCTTTTTGGCTGGCTCCTCGTTCGGGCTTCCTCACACCACCGCCAGTGTCTAGACTCCATCAGGGGGAGGTCTTCGGCTCCGACCCCTTCTAATATATTATTGTATTAATATATTTGTGATGGAGTCTAATCTCCAAACACCATTCATGTCAAGTTATACTTGTGAATAAATTTTGCGTTTTTGCAACAAAGTCTCTACTGATTGAATTGCACAGATGAGATCAATCTACCCCTCGTGTCTCAGTCATGGTGACCCAACAAATATAAACAAACATGAACACTGAATCACCCAAACAACACTAAAACCCAGATAACATAAATGCACACCCAGAACACTAACAGAACATAATTAACACACTTAAACTAGGACAGGAACAGTACAACATTGTCCCATGATGAGACACAACGGCATCCTGCCGGCTGATACAATATAATGTTGTTGACATACAAGTAGCAAATGGCATTTTTAAGTTTCTGAGTGTATTACAACTGATGGGTGTGTGTGTGTGTGTGTGTGTGTGTGTGTGTTTTGATTTACTTATCTTGTGATTAACCAAGTTCATAACATTTATGTTAAACTGCCCAGCTTTTAAAGAAGCCAAGGCCACAAAGGATCTAATAGGTCAGTCAGTTGTCTTTTACACTTTTACTTAAATGCATTTCACTTTGTCCAAGATTCTGTATTAAATTACCAGTTTTCACCTGATACAAGGATTGGTTTATGGAGCTTGTTAGTCCTAGTATTAAAGGAAAGTAAGTATGAAAAGGAAAAGGTATTTAGTTCTAACAGATCCCGGTTTAGCTGCTTGGCCTACATACTTGTCAGTATAATTTCACTTTCTAATGTTACAAGAGAAAAGGTATTTAGGATGAGGACTAACCAATGTGTATGTCCTACGTAATGCTGTGTTGGGTAACACTGACTGGAGTGTAAACTTCCCTAATTCTAACCCTTGTGGATTGTTCAAATTCACTACCCTTTCGTTATGTTCGTGGCTGAAAACAGCCAACTGCTGTATAAATGTATCAGATAAATATTTTTTTCAAATATTTTTGCATAAATCTATTAATCAACCTCAGTCCTGATCAAAACTACTATTTCTTTTTAAAATCAGGATTTTAACGCTTTAATTGCCATATTCATAAATGATGTCACAGATTTGTGGAAAAAAAAAACACAAAATTACTGATTTTCCATATAAAATGTGATTGTGGACTGGATTTTTTTTACCTTTTTATCACAGTCTTGGACATGTCAAAGATGAGAAACAACATTGGTTTTGATGCATTGTTAGTTTTTGTGCAGGATCAGATTTTAACTTTTTCTCCCTAATTTACTGTTCGTGGCTGAAAACAGCCACTACTTTAAACTGCTGTAAAAATGTATCAGATAAATATTTTTGCATACATCTATTAATCAACCTCAGTCCTGATCAAAACTACTAAATTTTCAAAAAAAAATCTGGATTTTAACTCTTTAATTGCCAATTTCATAAATGATGTCACAGATTTGGGAAAAAAAACACAAAATGACTGATTTTCAATATAAAATGTGATTGTGGACTGGATTTTTTTTACCTTGGTTTTGATGCATTGTTAGTTTTTGTGCAGGATTAGATTTGAACTTTTTTCTCCCTCATTTACTGTTCGTGGCTGTTTTTGCCCCATTGTCTTCCATTATAACCACATGTTTTGATTGCAAAGCCATGACACCATATAATCATGCATTTTTCAGTGTTAGTGGTTTTCCCTGTTGGGAAGAGGTAAAATTTGTTAATTTACTGTTGATAACCAGGTGGCACCATTAACCATTTAGATATGCCTATGCAAAAAAAAGCTTAGATTCTGGATTGTACATGAGTTATATGGAGTATCATAGCATATTAAAGTGTGTGTGAGTGTGTGTCTGAGAGAGAGTGAGAGTGTGGGAACTCACCTTGATGTGACCTGAGAAAATCAAAACATGCACCTCAGCTCTCAGTACTACATTGAGTAAAAAAAAACAAAGTAATTGTATTTATGCATCTGCTGCCTTTTGATGGTGAGAAATGCAGACTAAACAAAAACAAAGCAAGTGGATTTAAACACTTGCATGCAAGCCTGCTGGTCATTTAATGGTGAAAAGAGCAGCAAGCAACATGAGAAAGGGCTTGACTCGCAGTGAAGTTTTAGATGTGATTATGCAGCCTGATTCCTCCAGCGAGCTGGAGGATGTATCGTCGTCTCCCTCTGACACCACAGACTCAGGAGAGTCCGATCCTGATGTATCGTCGTCTCCCTCTGACACCACAGACTCAGGAGAGTCCGATCCTGATGTATCGTCGTCTCCCTCTGACACCACAGACTCAGGAGAGTCCGATCCTGATGTATCGTCGTCTCCCTCTGACACCACAGACTCAGGAGAGTCCGATCCTGATTTGGATGTGCCACCCTCATCATCCTCTCTAGCTTCCACTGAAGGTGAGGAGGATTTGGAGGATCCTGGATCTGGGTGGATTGGAAGAAACGGCGAAGTGTGGTTTTCTACCAACGCGGAGACAGCTCCCTTTCTTCAGCCAGCCAGAGGTGTGACTCCAGGGCCGACGCGCTATGCCATTGCAAGGGTCCAGAACATTGATTCTGTGTTCAATCTGTTTTTTACAGAGGAGATGATTGACCTCATTGTCAGCATGACCAACCTCCATGGGCGCCACACAATGAGAAACTGGACCGGGATGGACTCCACAGACCTCCGTGCCTACATGGGGCTACTGATTTTGGCCGGCGTCTATAGGTCCAGAGGGGAGCACACGTTGCCTGTGGGATGATCGCAGTGGTCGTGCGATCTTTAGAGCCACCATGTCCTTCTCAAGATTCCATGAAATCAGCAGAGCTCTGCATTTTGATGACAAGCTGCAGAGACCAGCTCGCCGTAGAGAGGATAAGCTTGCCCCAATCAGATCCCTGTGGGAAATGTGGACGCATCGCCTTCCCCTCCTATTCAACCCTGGCAAAGATGTCACAGTGGATGAGCAGCTTGTGCCATTCAAAGGGAGATGCAGCTTTCGGCAATACATGCCGAAAAAAACAGCAAAATACGGGCTAAAATTTGGGTGACTGCTGATGTTGGCACATCCTATGCCTGGAGGTGTGACATTTACCTGGGTAAGACAGGTAATGCTGCAGAGGTGGGTCAGGGAAAGCGTGTTGTCATGGAGATGACAGAAGGACTCCAGGGCGTCACTGTCACCTGTGACAACTTTTTTACCTCCTGCTCACTTGCTCAGGAGCTTCTGCGGAAGAAAACAGCCTTGGTTGGGACGATCAGGAAAAATAAACCAGAGCTGCCACCCAACCTGGTGCAGGCTAAAGAACGACCTGCCCTCTCCACCGTCTTCGCCTTCACGAATAACACCACGGCTGTGAGTTACATTCCGAAACGGGGGAGGAATGTGATCCTCATCAGTACAAGGCACCGCGAAGCAGTGGTGACAGAGGGACCAAAAAAGAAGCCAGAGATAATCGCAGATTACAACCGCTGCAAGGGAGGTGTCGACAATCTAGACAAGGTTTGTGCCATTACACATTTGTTACTACATGATTTGTTACTTGAATTCATGTGCTTGGTAGGGATACATTTAGGAGATACTGTTTGTGTTTTGACAATGTTTGCATGATTATTCTCATTGTCATGTGCAGCTTCAAAAATACTTATGAAATCTGTACTTATTCTTTTCTTGTTCTTTTATTTTTTTAGGTTGTCGGCACCTACAGCTGCAGAAGGAGGACCAATCGGTGGCCACAGACGTTATTTTTCAATATGGTGGATGTCTCGGCATTTAATGCATATGTCATCTTCACAGCTGTGGATCCCTCCTGGAACCAGGCGAAGCTGTTTCGGAGAAGGTTTTTCCTAGAAGAGCTGGGAAATTCTCTGGTCTCTGCAGCAATACTGAGGAGGGAGCACCTCTCTCGTGCACCAGTTGCTGCTTCACTGGTGAGAGAGATTCAGTCAGCTGTAGCTGTCCCTCCAGACACAGATCCACAGACACCAGCAGGCACCAGGAGCTCAGAAGGGAAGAGGGGAACATGCAAGTGGTGCACAGGACAACAAAAAAAAGAAGAACAGTCAGCACTTGCATCCGTTGTGGTGGGCTCACTTGCAAAGAGCACCAAGTGATATGCTGCAAGTCCTGCTGGAACACACACACACACACACAGTTTGTGGTTCGTTTAATTGTTTAGTTCTTCATCCATCCTCAACTCTTGAACAATTGTTCAGTTTATTTAAGTTATTTTGGTTCATAATAAATTGTTCATAAATCTGATGCAGAGGCTGAGTAGATTTTTTTTTTTTTGCACAGACATATCTAAATGGTTAATGGTGCCACCTGGTTATCAACAGTACAAATTACTAATTTTACCTCTTCCCAACAGGGAAAACCACTAACAATCAAAAATGCATGATTATATGGTGTCATGGCTTTGCAATCCAAAAATGTGGTTAGAATGGAAGTCAATGGGGCAAAAACAGCCACAAACAGTAAATGAGGGAGAACAAGTTAAAATTTGATCCTGCACAAAAACTAACAATGCATCAAAACCAATGTTGTTTCTCATCTTTGACATGTCCAACTGTGATAAAAGGTAAAAAAAAATTCCAGTCCACAATCACATTTTATATTGAAAATCAGTCATTTTGTGTTTTTTTTTCCCAAATCTGTGACATAATTTATGAAATTGGCAATGTGATGGCAAAAATACTTCTAAAGCACATTCTTTTATTAGGATTTATCTGATTACTGTATGTGTTAACTTAAGAAAATGGTTTCTAACAGATGAACAGCTAAAACTATAAGCTTTGATTAACTGAAGACTGAAGTGTCTTTTTTGCAAGGTCTTTACTGACGTGTGTTTAGAACAAGTTCAGATTAGGCACCGTAAACAATATCCTACAGTGTCTCTAAAACAGTTTTGTTATTCCCCAGCAGCTGATACAAGGAAAGGTGTTATGACTTGGGTTTTAACTTGGCCAAAAGGCATGACATGACTCTTTGCTTTTTGTTTGTGTAACTGGGTCTTTGTAAGATCCAGGAGGGGGGGGAAGGAAAGCCGTCACCATTTGTTTTGATTCTCTATATGTTGGTTTTCTGTGAGTTAAAGACTCGGAGCGCTCTTGCATAGCCACCGAGGTGGCTGTGTTACAGCGTTTCTCCATTTGCAAATGAGAATAAACACTCAATAACCAGACTTTGGTTTTCTGCTCGATGGTCTTCATTTGTTTCATTACAAGCTTTAAACCCTTTATTTACTTACACCGTGTTAATAGGAATTATTTCCACGACAATTTGGTGCCGAAACCCGGGATGGATGGACACAAGAAGAGATCTCTCCGGGCCCTGAAGTCTCGCGAACCAGGAGATTAATCTCCTGCCTCTAACCTCGACCATAAAAAGGGTTTTCTTGAGAGAAAGAGGTCAGGGAGGGGAGAGACTCTCGACTGTTCCACTCCATTCCAAACTAACGGAAAACAATTTCAACCAACACGGGTAAGATCAAATTTTAACGGATTTAATTGGAAATTCAATATTTTTGAAACGAACCCTAAAAACAAATTGAGAAGAATCATAATTGTAAAGAAACATAATGATTGATGAAGAATCAGGGAAAACAAAGACTGAGTTGTATTTGAGTAATTGAAACTAATTAACTATTACAGGAGGCATTTCGGCAAAGAAAAACGGACATATTTCCTCAGTTTCCTCCGGTTCGGTGTGAACGTTTTAATAACAGAGACCGCGAACCTACCAACGGGCATTACTTTCCTGAATACCATTTCCACACACGCGTAAACCGCCAAAATGACCAAGGCTCTTATGTAGATGAGCGTGTGGAGAGGTAGGGAAGGATTGGTTTCAAGGAACGGGCAGGTCACTGTTAAGGACAGCTTTTTCTCCCAAAATAGTTTGTGGGAGAGCAAGCTGACCAGAATTTTGGCAGTTTTGGTTCAACAGAAAACTGTTGGGGACGCGTTTTCTCACAGTTGGTCTTGATTGAGAGACGCACAGGTCTAGGATTTTTCTCAGTTTTCCAATAAACGGGGCCTTTGGGACGACGGTCCTGATTGTAAAAGTAGCTACTTGACTTTTGGTGAAAAGGGGAAACAAAAGTTTTTAAATCACAGGAGCCCACGGGCCCGATCGTGGGGGAAATGGAACGGAAATATGGACGGGGTTGTTTGAGATGCCTATCTGATTGGTCAAAAAGTTATGGTTTTCCAGAAAATGGGTCATTTAGTGTTGTAAAATTAAGAAGGCTTAAACAAAGATATGGAAGCAGCAGAGAGAAAGCTGAAAGAAAGAAAAACGATTGAAACAATAGGTTTTAAACCAAATTAAGAAGGATTGTGAATGTTTCAATGTATGGATGAAAGAAGCAGAAAGTAGATACAGGGAAAGAATGCTATAACACACATACACCTATAACCTCCTCATCAGCTCCACAACCTAACCCAAGTCCATATTCTGAGTTTTCCAGTCCTATACAACCAGGAAGGACGAGCTGGGAAAGAGAGAGGACGAAGAGGACACATATTTCTGTGCACCGCCGTCCAAAACCTCAGACCCGACTACCGGACAGAACCGCCACAGCAGTCCACACTACATCAGGTGGAAAGGAACAGGACCAAAGAAAGAACAAACAAAGTAAGAGACTTGACAAAACCATGTTTGAAGCGTGTGTCTGCATGTTAACAACAGGCTGGTGGGCAACATATGGAGCGCGGACCCGAAAAAGGCCGCGGCCACAAAGAGCGTGGTCGCGCCAGGCCAGGAGGCCGAGGAGGGGACCGTGGACCAAATAATGAGCCCTACAACCCAGACCACTGTTGGTACTGCAAGGACTTTGAACATTGGGTATGTAACTGCCCGAAGAAGAAAGCAAAAACATCTCAGAGGGAGAACAACATGCTGACTGACTGAGTCTCAAAGCTGATTGAGGACGGTAACACAGACACACACACAGCTTCATGCAATGAAGAAATGCTTCGCACTGATACACAGTTTTTTTGTTTGCTATTAGGGACAAATTGATAGGGTAAAAAGATTGTTATAGACAGGTTTAACCAACATACTGATCTTTTTAGATCCTATAAGAAATGCCTAATTGTGTATAATTATAGTAATTTGACACCATGGGGTTATAAATGTAATTATTAGAGTTTTAAAAGGATTGACACACAACAGCTCACTGGTCATTTCCTTATTGGATAAATTGAGTTTACTAATTCTATTTTTAGGTAAAACTGAACGACAAATCAGAAAGTTTTCTGACAGACTAGTGGTTGTTTGTATTTCTTCTCTGGAAAGGCTAGAAAAAAGGAATGAACCACTCTCATGCTTTTTATGTGTATTACTGATCTTTAGGATCCATAAAACAAATAGAAAAAGGCTCAGTTTTGCTTCCTACAAAGTATGAGTTGTAAACCTATAGGCAGACACTTAATGTGTCTATTTTGGTATTAGGGTTGTTCCCATGTTTCCAGTTGTGCATCTTGATAAAAATCATTCTTTGACTGATTATTCTAAATGCACACTTTTGTTTACATTTCAAGTGTTTCTCTTTGCCAGCC
Source organism: Gymnocephalus cernua (assembly GCA_023631565.1). NCBI lineage: Eukaryota > Metazoa > Chordata > Actinopteri > Perciformes > Percidae > Gymnocephalus > Gymnocephalus cernua. Next base: position 24,395,721 of record CM042445.1, read on the forward strand.
TGAAGTACGTTGTTGCCTACAGAGGTACACATGAAGCCATAACAATCACACTGTGCTTCTTTTTTTTTCATTTTTGTCACAGCTGAAGCAGAAGAGTTTTTTTTGGGGAAAAAAACAGGACATTTTTAATGAATGAGCGTGAGTGTTCTTGTCTACTGGAAGAATCTCACTCTCACTTAACTGTCTCATATTTTTTCATCTTTGTCTCTTACAGATCAAGAGACTAAATCAGGACGTTTTTATGACTTACTAGACTGACTGACTGGACGGATTGTTATGAAGAAAACTTTCGCCACAGCGCGTGTTTGGGCCTGCAGTGTTCACCGTTTGGGTGAAGTCTGTGCCTAACACACACTTTTCCACGGTAAAAATAACGCTTTTTCCAATTGATGCTTCACCAATTTTTTGCCTCAGGGTACCGCGTTGCTTCTGAGGGAAAATTGTGGTCATCAAAAACGGCGCTCCGACTACCGGCCTCAAAAACATTAGTATCCGATAAAACAGGAAGCGATCGATGTAACCGTACGGGTTCTCGTTTTCTTAACTCCTTATTGGCTGTTGGAGTCATTTTTAACCATATTTTGATAAACGGTGTGCACACAATCATTTTTTTTAGATAGAGAGAACATTGGAGTTTTTGTCAAAAACAGTTAGATATCACTGTGATCTGACATATAGTTTGGGGTAAGACTAAATTGGGATTTTTTGGTACATGAAACATGTTTATTACTGTATTATCATTGTTGAGCTGTCTTTCCAATATACCTACAAATCAATTAGCTGCTAAAACCATTTATTTGGCTGACAGGATTGCTCGGAACAACATTTTCTTAGAGGCGTTGAATAGATGTGTGTTACAATGCAAAAGCAGGAGTGTTGTTTTTGTTTCCTTACAGGGAGCAGCTAAGGTGGGGGCTTGCACACACACACACACACACACACAAATAACCAGGGGAGGAGTTGTGCATGTGGAGGAAGGAGACATTTGGATTTCGAATTTAGGTTCAGCAATGTTGATTTTGATACACGTTCTTGTCATAGATAGTTACTATGTGATAAAGTTGTTTAAACTATTCAGTACCCAGTGCTTAGTTTAAATTGTGACTATGCTATTAATTAGTATTACCTTGTGTTGCAAACATGATAAATAAGATAAACTACATAGTTTTGTTGGGTTTATCTGAGCTTATTGGTTAAGACAATATTGAAACTGATTCAGGTTTATAGAGAACTAGATTCTATCAGCATTTAATATTTTACTCTAGTGAGATTTCAGCAGAACTGCACTATAGGTTTTGGTTGCATTTGAGTTACTATATGATAAAATTGTTTAAACTATTAACATGATGTTGAAAACGTTTTGTTTTAGTGATTGGTGTTTTAACTTTTGTTGCTTTCATACAGGTATTTCTGTGTAAGACAGGACAGGGTTAATGGAGAAACCACTAAAACATTATTTATATATACTGAGTGTTTGAGTCATGAGTTTTACATGCCTCAAACAGGAGGGATGATAGTAGCTTCATAAATAAGATGTTAAAAGTATAAAGTGTTCACATCATTTGGATTTTTAAGTAAATTTGTATTAACAGTTAAGGTTCAGTAGGTAATTTGTTTAGACTAAAAACAGTAGCACATTACACAGACAGTCTGTGAAAAGATAATGTTCCTCTGTTTTCCTAAGTTTCCAAGAACATCTACAAATCAGAGCCGAGGAATCTCTGCATAGTCTCAAATGACTGCTCATGAACTGCAGTAAAACTGAATGCCAAATTGAATAAAAAATTATCAATATTCTGTTAGTTCATTGCCTATTTCTCACCTAAAATTCTTTCAGGAACATATTTTAGTAATGCAAAATTAGCTGAAATATGGGAAAGTTTTCCCTAATGCCATTAGGAACACCAGGAAGAGACAGAGGGAAGTGGATTTGATTCCACAAATGATCGGATTGGTGTAAACAAATATTGAGATGTTTTTATCCAAGTGGCCAGCTAGCTGTAGCTTTAAATGACATCACTACTTGCATGGTAGCTTTTCAACATTAAAGGCCTAATAAAATGCTCATAACTAAGTTTGTAGTGTTGGCTTCAAAATATTATTAAAATAGGATAGTGTGATGGGGAAACCTTTTAGTACCATCATCACTGACAGCTCTGAGGAGTCATAATTAAGATCAAATAATAAATAATTGATATGTCTATGATAGTACTATGGACCATTATTGATGTGTCTGAAATAAATAAAATAATAATAATAATAATAGTCATGCGGTACCAAAACATTGTTGTGTTCATTTTTAATTTTCCCAGTCCTTAGTTATTTTCTAATTCTGATTGACTTGCACTAAACAACCCTTAGAGTAATTTGGGCCTTAAGGGAGCAACTTTCAGAACAAGAGTTTCCTTTAAGCACATTTTATGTGGATTTTTATAGAGTAAATTAAGGAGGAGAAGAAATACTTTGTAAATGTTTAAGGTTCACTAAATGAGTATGGATGTTGGCATGAAGATCAGGTGCCACAGTGCTTATCACTTGAATGGTCAATACTGTGCAAACACACAGCTCCTTTGGACAACGGCTTTACCGTTTAATGCGAAAAGATCCTTGCTGTTATCTCAGTCCAATTGAGATTTCCCTTTGGGAACAAAAACATCTTTAGGGATAGGACATCTTCCCTCCACCGCTCAGTGCGAAAAGGACAGGTGAAATGTGTGTACAATTTTCTTCTGCTCTCTCTCTCTACCATGAGTTTCCAGGGTTATCCAGGGACAGCAATTAAAGAGTTAAAATCCAGATTTGTTTTAGAAAATTTAGTAGTTTTGATCAGGACTGAGGTTGATTAATAGATGTATGCAAAACAATTTGAAAAAAATATTTATCTGATACATTTGTACAGCAGTTTAAAGTAGTGGCTGTTTTCAGCCACGAACATAACGAAAGGGTAGTGAATTTGCCCACAGTGTACTGTTAGGTTTTGGAAAATCTTCAAAGCATTTTCCTAAAATATGTGTTAAAATAAGATTTGTCAGTGAAAATCATTCCATTTGCTGTAACACGGAAAAAGTTATGGCCAAATTTAGACTCAAAATGACCCCTTAGTGGCTGAAAACATCCCCAACAGCACATTAAAGATCAGGAGCCGGCTAACTTTAGCCCAAACACTAGCAATCAGGACAGGTGGGGAAATAATGCACAGTATAGGGCTGCAACAACGAATCGATGAAATTGATAAAATTTGATTTTTAAAAGAGTTGGCAACAAATTTCATTATCGATTCGTTGTGTCGTGCGATTGTTATGGCAATCAATAAGTTGCAGAGATGTTTGAGTATAAAAAAATTGAGTTGAGCGCGGAGCAGACCAGAGCGGAGCGAGAGAGAAAAAGCGGAGCAGAGCGGAGATAGAGGAAATACCATCGAGAGACCCATAGCGTCGTTCTGAACTCATGGCGGAGGCAGAGAAATCAGTAGGCTACGACCTAAGTCATCCAAGGCAGCGGCGGAGTGGGACCAAAAAATCTACCGGGAAATGTATTAGACCCAGCCCGCCGTACGGGTTGAGCAGAGGCTGCACAGTTTGACCAGGCGCGGCACACCAGGCCGCCGGCTGGTGTTACTAAGAACTTGCAATGTACAGTATTATCAGACCGGCCTCGAAACAGTACCGGTGTTACGGTTTAACTGGTTTTTGAATTAACTGGTGACACTCCAGATGCGACGTAGGCCTGCCATGAGAAACTCTGCAGGAACAATCATGTAGGTGGCTGTATCGATGCCTGTTTGAAATACTGCAAACGTCAATAAATCGTTCAAATGTTCATGTTGTCACTTATTTGTGACACAATCCTGTTAATAAACCTAATTACAAACACATTAAACAGTCTGAGGTGTTTGTTGACGCCGCAGCTCGAACACAGAGTGAAGATCGCTAAAATGAGCAAAACAGAGCGCAGTGAGCCCAGATTAACTTGTGTCACAACAGGTAGCCTACTACCGTCGGTCATACGCTATGCTTATATCATTTCATTTAGACCTACAAACATCTAATATGTAACATGGGCAACACAACAACAAAAAACAAAGTTTCAACATGGTGCACCAAATCAAGCTCAATATCCAATGCACGCTCTACTCGTGTTACAGTAGAAAATACATTAACCCAATACTGTGTCTAAAGGAAACACTACAATTTATTTCAGTTTAGTTTATTTCAAGCAATCACAAATACACATCACTTACATAAATGGTAAAAAAGTGTCACTTTAGTTCTGTGTCATCTTAACTCGTTCATAAGCAATACTGATCGAAAAGGTGTAGGTTTAAGCATTTGCTTATTACACCTACCAGTTTTTAACATTCCATTTCATTCTTAGGTCCCTCAGGATATTATCAATTTAAATAAAATGTATTATTAATTTCTGTATTTATATACATCACACGTGCAAAACAAAACAAATTTTTATTTATCTAAAATATTCCACAAGTTTACTCCTTTTGTCGATCTTTGTTTTAATCTTTTATCTTTGTGAACGTGTACATTTCCTCAGTCCATAGTCTACTTGCAATGATGGAAAAAAAAAAATTTAAAAATATACAGCCCTTACAACAATAATCTCCCTCTGTGGAGGGATGCCCAACACAGACACTGTGGTACCATTTCTCACAGGTGCTGCACTCAATCTGAAAGATAACACTACAAATGTTAAATAACTGTTACTCTGAGAGTTCACCCGGTGATTTGGAAGGTAACCTAAACATGGTGGATCCCAGTCGTCCTGTCAAGTGTTGGCATGCATCTGAAATATGCTACTTACCCAGTCATCAGTGTCAGCCCCTGAACTCTCCTCCCCACAAGCCCGACACAGCTGGGACAAGTCATCTGTAAAATATGATACAGGCAATGATGTAGTGTAGCTCTACAACACATTTAAGTATACTTGGTAGAGTACTCCATACCTGTGTCATTCAACAAGGACATTGCCATGTCCAGTCTCAATTTGATAACACCCTCCTGGTCCACAGGGCACTGTACAGTCTCACCTTTTAAGATCAGCTCTGCAAGCTAAAAACACTGTTAAGTATAATAATGATTTTTCGATGATGGTTTCGATGATTCATGGCCACATTAGATATTCACATTGTTACCTTGCACACAAACACTCCACATGACGTTGTGTCCTGCTGTTTGGGATGGGCAACTGTGGAGCATGTCCATTTCCCGATAGCCGGATAATGTTTCCGGACCAGGGCTCTACATAGAAAACGGAATGATTAGTTTTCCAGTTTTAGCTTAAGCCTTGTAAGATCTTTTCAATCCAAGGTGAGTTGAATGTTAAAAAAAGGGACAAGTTAATGTAAGCCTAGTTAAACAATCACAAGTGCTTTGTCCCTCCCTCAATATTATCCAAAGTGAGAACTTGATCATTAAAGCTGGTACTTTACCCACCTTGTCACATCTATGGAAATGTTACAAATTATAGCAACCCCTTGTACACCAGCTGTTGACAGTTGTTTATATCTGAATCTGTTAACATTTAAGATATCTTACAATGAGTGTCCAGTGTCCCTGGTGGCAAACTGCTCCAGCAGCCACATCATGTTTCAGAAGTTCAAGCTAAGAACCAGACATGGGGGACTCGAGTCACATGACTTGACTCGAGTTAGACTCGAGTCGCAAATTTTAGGACTTCAGACTTGCTTGATAAACATTCATAAAAGACTCGACTTGACTTTGACTTGTTTTTCATGGCTTGAGACTTGACTTAAACTTGAGTCAAATGACTTGAAATGACTTGACTTTCTGTTTAATAAATATATATTTTTCCTCTCTGATATTGAGGAGGAGTTAACGTTACGATTTTAGTGCTGTTGCATGCGCGGGAACCAGTTGATATGGTGACGCGCCACACGGCGGCAGACCTGCAGTAAATGAGACTGGCTACGGCTGTTAATTATCGTAATGGATTCCTCTGCACCGAATATAATAAAGTTTGGCTATAAGGATTACACATCTGACCAGGGCAAAGAAGAAACGAACGGCAGTTTGCAAGATCTGCAGTACAAAAAATTCCGATGTCAACCACCACGGCGAATTTCATCAGACACTTCAAATCGGGAGAGATTCAGGTTCCAGTCCCCAAATTCAGCTGAACCACTATTTGGATGCTTGTGATGAACAGAACTCCCTTCAGTTTTGGGCCATGAATAAGTACACCCTCCCGCCTTTGTTCAAGGTGGCGGAAAGAATGAATACAACTAGGCACACTGTATACATACACACAACAAACTGCTCTCTCTCTCTGTCTCTCTCTCTCTCACACACACATGCAGACACACACACACACTTGCGCAGATTAAGTATGTGAATAAAGCTAGGTATGTGTACACACACAACACACTGCACTCTCACACACACACCACATGCACACATTCACTCACCAATATTAATAACTTTTCATTCACTCACAAATACACTGACAAATATTAACATATAGCCTACTATTCAATCTCTCCAAATTATGCAAAGGTGGTGGGATTCAGCTACTCTTAAAGAATATGTTTTTTTTCTTTAAGAGAAGGAAAGGGTAAATGTGTTTCTGTCCCATAAAAGTGAGGCATGTTTGAAGAATATTATTTGACTTAGAAACCATTATACTTGAATTGTTTGAATGAATTTCATAATTTGATGTCATGTTTGAGGCATATTGAACAAATATGTATGTTGATTTATTGTTGGCCTAATATCAGTTTTAGGCTGTGCTTTTTTAATCTTCATACATTTAAACTGTTCAGATATATGTGGCTTGGACGCAATGTCTTTTGAATATTGAGTAGGAAAAAATGCAAATAAAACTTCAGCAGTTCATAACCACTGTCTTTAGCTTGTTTAAAAATGGAAACTTTTGTATGACATGACTTGTGACTTGCTTGACCCAAGCTATGACTTGACTTGACTTGCTTGACCCAAGCTATGACTTGACTTGACTTGCTTGACCCAAGCTATGACTTGACTTGTGACTTGCTTGACCCAAGCTATGACTTGACTTGACTTGCTTGACCAAAGCTATGACTTGACTTGACTTGCTTGACCAAAGCTATGACTATGACTTGATTGTCACACTAAATGACTTGGACTTGCGACTTGCCCATGTGTGACTTACTCCCATCTCTGCTAAGAACACACACACCTCCATTTCAGATATCAATATACTGAAAAGGTAAAACATCCTACTTACCCTTCTAAAACATTTTTGGGAGCCCTGCCAGACCTCAGTCATTGTATAGGCATCAATAATTTTTGCTCCTGTTGTACGGCCCACAATGCATAGGTATGCATTCACAACCTATAAGTAAAAAGACCGACCTGTGATCCACGGTTTCTTACTACTTAAGAGATTTATCAGACAACAACAAAGTACCTCTGACTCCAACTCCTTTCCTGGGGCCAGGTCCATCATGTTCTCCGAATAAACTTTATATGGCCCAGCCTTTGACCACAAGGTCTCTTTACGACCTCCTGCCCATAGGTCTCTGATTACTGTAAAATATCAATCAGTTACTTCTGAAATTCATAATTTAGGGTGTCCTTTGTAGAGGTTTACTCACACATTTCTGCCTTTGTTGGAGCTTCTGGAGTCCTTCTGGAAATGGATGTTCCTTCAGCTGTTGTGCATGTTTGTGTGCTGTGTATGTGTGCATGTTGTGAAGTGCATGTTTGTGTGCATGTTGTGATGGGCCAGCCACGGTTGAGGGATCCAATTTAACCAGTTTTGCAGGGATCCTCTCCTCTGGGAGGACATAATGTTCCAAATGGTCTATGTTGCTGCAAACCGTTTTCTTCCCCTTAAATGTCACAAGGTCAGCAATCTTTCCCTGCAGTTTGACAATTCTGAAGGGCCCCAACATGCTCAGACAGACAGACAGACAGAGACGAACATTAGAAAATCTTACTTCATATTCTTCATTCACCTCTGAGGGGTACCTCGCCTCCCTCCCAAACATCAAAAAGTATGGACTATACTTTGTGGTAAGCTGTTTCTTGGTCCGCAGTGCAAACATTGTGGCCTGCAAATTCTGGTCCCAATCTTGGGGGTGGTCAGCTGCCATTTTGTTCAGCGACCTGAAAATGCAGAATTCAAATACAGGTATGAGAAGGTAGAAGAGACTTTGGGGTTACATTTTCCAATAAAGATGCTGTGCTGGGAACTGCTAATCAACCTGTTGTGTAATGACAGCTCAAATGCATTCAGGTATTTTTGGTTGAATTTCAGTCAGCATCAAGTGCATGTTTGCTCGAGTGAGTAGGAGGATAGCTGTTATTGATCCAACTTCTGGGCAGAGATGGGAAAAGTACTCACTTCTCATACTTAAGTAGAAGTACAGATACTTGTGTTAAAAAATACTCTGGTAAAAGTAGAAGTACTGATTTAACTTATTTACTCAAGTAAAAGTAACAAAGTACAGGCTTGGAAATGTTCTTAAAGTATAAAAGTAAAAGTAGCCTTGCGAATGACAACCATTTTTTATACAAAGCTACCTGGACCACAAATGTTACTAGAGTGCAAGCTGAGAAACTTCAGTAGACATGGAGAAAAGGCTCTTTATGTATATATGCCATTGTCTACATTTTAAATGGATGTCTGCCAAAAAGCCTAAAACATCACATATATGATTATTGTGACAGAGACTGGGACTCCAGGTTAATAAGATTCTGACTGAGTAGCAAGATATGAATTCAATTGTGATTCTGTAATAATTCACAGATCCAGTTCCATTTTTAATCAACATTTAAAGGAATCTACATGTAAGTTCTGCATACTTTTAGAGTACAACTAACCAGTGGTGTAGTCTATTTTTTTGTAGTGAGTATACTGTGATTTCCCCCTCACAGCCTCATACTCGCCTGTCCCAGAGCGACACCCCAGACAGTCGGTACTGTGACGTTTCTGAATACTAACTGTACACGGGCAACAGACGTTTAAGTATTGATGGCGTTAATTTAAAGTCCTGGAAAAACAACACTTAGAGTTGAGAAAAAATAAGACAGATTTAACTTTTTGAGAAACGCAACCGAACCTGAACGCAACAGGACATCACATCACACAAATAAGCCATTTAACCGACACCCCCCCACTGCCACACAAAACCATGACTAATAATTATCATCTTCATACAACCTTTGTATCGATTAGCAGTAAAATCTGCTGATAAGGGCCTAAATTTACTCAAAAGTATTTAATAAACTGTTTACAATCTTCAGCACCATGGCTAACAAATGCATAAAAAGCAGACGAAAGGAGAAAAAAAGCTCCACTGTTTCTATTTTAGTTGATTATCTGACCATTGCTAACTAACATTACCTTATAGTCATTTAATTGTGTAAAGCAATGCATATTTAAGATTTAAGAATTTACTCTAATGTTGCATAGTCATTGACCTTATGAAGGCCAGGAGTTCTCACTGTCTCTCTCATCATCTGAAACAAGGAAATATAAACATTGTATTCTGTTTACTGCTGTACTCACACGCAGGTACACACACACACAGACACACAGACACACACACACAGGCGCGCACACACACACAGGCACGCACACACACACGCGCGCGCGCGAGCATGCGGTATCATATAAGCGAGGCTACTCTCACTTACCCATAGACAGTATATAAAACTCACGCACGCGCGCGCACGCAGTATCATATGAGCTACTCTCACTTACCAGGTAACAGTAGGCTAACCCTGGATTTCCACAGGCTGTGTAACTGCTGAGGAACCTCTCCGCTGCGGAACGTCTCCGCTGCGGAACGTCTCCGTAGTCCGCTGTCCGTCAATACCCACCGGATCCGGAGTTGTTGCGGAACGGCTGCGACGTAGACTGACAGCTGTAGTCACGAGGACCCACTAGATCTCGCGAATTCACGCAGAATAGAACCACAAACCCACCAACAGTTTGTTTCTATTCCGAGGAATAGAGAGGAAACAACTCCGTGCTGTGTTTTCAAGGTGTAGTGAAGAGAAATATGATCCTTCGTGAGCACGGTGTATTTTATTTTGAAAGTTAACCGGATGTTTTATTTTGTTTCTGTGCTCGACTTCCTGTCCCACACTATCTGCCGTGTGCTGAATTGCTGCCGTGACAGCCGTTCCGCAGCAGTTACTCATCCTGTGGAAATTTCCACAGGATGCGTAACTGCTGCGGAACGGCTCCGGAACGTCGGCGGAGTCAATCGGTTTCCATTCTAGTCAATGTGTGTATTTCCACCAGCTGCATAACGGCTGCGTTCCGACTCCGGCACAGCTCCGGCGGTCCGCAGCCCTGCGGATCAGATACGCAGAGCTTCTATTTTTGCCGGACGCCGGAGAGCTCCGCAGCAATTCAGCACACGGCAGATAGTGTGGGACAGGAAGTCGAGCACAGAAACAAAATAAAACATCCGGTTAACTTTCAAAATAAAATACACCGTGCTCACGAAGGATCATATTTCTCTTCACTACACCTTGAAAACACAGCACGGAGTTGTTTCCTCTCTATTCCTCGGAATAGAAACAAACTGTTGGTGGTTTTGTGGTTCTATTCTGCGTGAATTCGTGAGATCTAGTGGGTCCTCATGACTACAGCTGTCAGTCTAGGTCGCAGCCGTTCCGCAACAACTCCGGATCCGGTGGGTATTGACGGACCGCAGCGGAGACGTTCCGCAGCAGTTACGCAGCCTGTGGAAATCCAGGGTAACGTTGGTGGCAGCTGCAGTATCACCCGACGTGGCAGCAGCTTCAGGGACAGACTTTAGAAAACACTGAAGTAGTGTTATTTAGGTCTGTTTAGTAACGTTTCATATCTCGTTACTTATAAAACTTAGTTCAAACTCTAGGTAACTTTCTAGTTGCGAGAAAGGAAAGACCGCGCAAAGAATGCAACTTGTTGTTGCTTAGTAACGTTAAGTGACCTCACGTCAGATCCAGGGCCACGGAAACCCCGAAGGTCCAAATGTCAGAGCTTCCCAACACAGACGGGGTGAATTTATGAATGAAAATGAGAACGTTCTGTCACAAACAATGTTGTTACGTATCATCGCGCTTTTGTAAGTGGGTAAGTAACGAGCCACTTTTGTAAAACGTAAGGAGTAGAAAGTACCGGTATTTGTGTTAAAAATGTAAGGAGTAAAAGTAAAAAGTCGGCACAAAAATAAATAGTAAAGTAAAGTAAAAATACCTGAAAAATCTACTTAAGTACAGTAACGAAGTATTTGTACTTCGTTACTTCCCATCTCTGCTTCTGGGTCAAACATTATCATATCACAGAGACACGTCCATAAAGTCTGAATAGTACAGAGAACAGAGATGTTGTGTACGTTGCACATATTCAGCGTTATTCATAAATCACTCTGAGTCCAGGGGTTACCTGAATGATAAGATGTTGTCAATATCAATGTGTCTTGGACTGCTAGGACACTCATCTACTCATACCATCGCTCGTCATCATATTAAAGCAAATTTGCTTGAGTTTGTTTGGTCTTAAATACACCGTAACTTCATATATAATGGATTCTTACGCCGTATTGCTGTTCTCTCTCTGGTGCTTTTGTCTCGTCACTTCCTTCATCTCTCCTTCCTCTCCGTCTTTTCTCTCTCTTTGTCTGTTGACTGTAGCTCTACCTCAGATATCCTTCTTTTTCTTTCTCAAGGTTCAAAGGTCAATGGTTTGTGCCTTAATTGTAAAATTATCTTTGTTCCTTTACATAATTGTAATCAATATAATCCAGGCATAAGGTTGCTACAAAATACTCCTTCCATCTTGAAGACTGTTTTTTTTTTAACCTGATTTCTCGATAAAAATCAAAGTATAAAAAAATAACTGACAAACGTGATGTGTCATTGCCACAGTACATTTCTGTGAAATGGAGAAGTTGAAAATGATTCATCATTGTTTTTTCTGCTACATACTTTTCACTTTCATTTTTACTGTGAAGACAAAGATCATAAATCATCCTTGAATGCCTTCCTCAGTTGACTCAGTTGTTCCTCAGTTTGTATGTTGTATCATGCTGCAGCCTGAACAGTAGGAGCATGTATTAAAAACATCCTAAATTGTCATAACTTAAAACAGCTACCAAATTTAAATCAAAAGTCTAGTAGCTGCTATTACCAGTGGTGGAAGAAGTATTCTTTTATTTAAGTAACAGCATTTGTACCAAACTGAAAATACTCTAAGTAAAAGTCCTGCATTCAAAACCTTGCTGACGTAAAAGAATACAGTAATTGTGCAGTGAAGTGTTCCCTGTCCGTGTTTTCCTCTTCTATCTTCTACCTGATTTCATCAGAGTTATCGTTTTTCTGTGTTGCATCATTTTGACTGTCCCAACACAAATGATAAGGAAGGTTTAACTTAATACTGACTCATCCTGCAAGGCTTCTTTTCAGACCTTAACAACAGAAATATCAACTATGCTAAGTTTACTCCAGTAATATACTTAAATACATTTTTGAGGTACTTGAGCTTTAGTTTTTCTATGTTATGCTTCTACTCCATGACATTTCTGAGGCAAATATTGCACTTTGCAGTTTCATTATTTATAAAACATATAAATTGTCTGATAAATGATGATGTTATATTATAGGTTAAGCTATCCAGCATTATATACTGTAATTAGCTCGATCTTTACCAGCTGCAACATTAAAGTGATGATCACATTAATGCATCACTAAATTAAGAAATTAAGAATGCTAACAAAAAAGGAAGTGCTAATAGTCTGTTTTCATCAATAACAGAAGAGAAATCTAAATCATGTTAATATTTCTGTGCCTTTTGCTTTCAAAAGACTTTCTTGTCTCGATCACCTAATTAATACTGTCCTTCGCCACGGTCTGCATACCAACACACCTGCTGACAGCGCGCCGGATATAGGAGACGTCTGCTGCTAAAGGACTCGTGAGATGCTTTATCATTGTTGCTTTATTCAGTAAGATAATTCTAAACAGATTTCTGTAGTTCAAACAACTCGGAATTGTAGTTGAGACCATTAGTTATAACGGCCCTCGTATTAAAAAATTGTCTAGTTTAAATCGGGCTCGGGCTCATAATTACAGTTAATCTGTCGGGCCGGGCTCGGACACAGCGTGCACGGGCTCGGGTAGGGTCGGGCTTGATTTTTTTGGGCCCGATCTAAACTTTATACTTTAAGTGTTGATGCTAATACTTTTTGTCCTATTTTGAATGCAGGACCTTTTCTTGTAACAGAGTATGTTTTACACAGGTGACATTTTTAAGTTTCAGAGTTTATTACAACTGATGATGGGGTGTGTGTTTGTGTGTCTGTGTGTGTGTGTGTGTGTGTGTGTGTGTGTGTGTGTGTGTGTGTGTGTGTGTGTGTGTGTGTGGGTGTGTGTCTGTGTGTGTGTGGGTGTGTGTTTGTGTGTGTGTGTGTGTGTGTGTGTGTGTGTGTGTCTGTGTGTGTGTGTGTGTGTGTGTCTGTGTGTGTGTGTGTGTGTGTGTGTGTGTGTGTGTGTGTGTGTGTGTGTGTGTGTGTGTGTGTGTGTGTGTGTACTCCCTCAGTTCCCTGTTATGTAATAGATAACAAGATAAGTAACTGTATATAAGATCTGATCTTTCCTTTGTTCACGCATGAAGCTACAGTTTGATACAATATTCTGCAGCAGGTTTGGTACAAACTCTCTTCTGTTCTTTCCTTTAATGGACTGATAGTTGATATTACCATGGTGCCTGATTAACCTGTCTGTGTCTCTTTCTCAAAGGTTTATTGAAATCATCACCAACATGAAGATGCTGACTGTGGCTGCCCTTCTTTGTGCCATGATGGCTCTGACCAGAGCTGCTGGTCAGTATTATAAAGAGATGGTATCCTGTGTAATGAATAGGGAGGGATTTGATGTACTTATCTTGTGATTAACCAAGTTATTAACTTTTATGTTACTGTCCAGCTATTAAAGAAGCCGAGGCCACAAAGGATCTAATAGGTCAGTCAGTTGTCTTTTACACTTTTACTTAAATGCATTTCACTTTGTCCAAGATTCTGTATTAAATTACCAGTTTTCACCTGATAAAAGGATTGGTTTATGGAGCTTGTAGGTCCTAGCATTAAAGGAAAGTAAGTATGAAAAGGAAAAGGTATTTATTTATTACAGATCACAATTTAGCTGAATTTAATAAAGATCAGGAGCCGGCTAACGTTAGCCCAAACACTGCTAGCATCCAAGTGGGCAAAAAATGGACAGTGGATGTGCAGGTTTTTGCCAAGTCCAAGTATCTGTCTTGCTAATTTGACATTAGAGCACATCAAAATAGTTCCTGAAGTGTGAAACTACACCTTTCAAATCAACTCTAAAACTGACTGGTAACCAGAGGCCAGAATAGGGATGATAGGATCTTGTCTTTTGATTTTTGCAGTACAATAATCTAAATTTACAGATATCATGTACAGACTTTAACCAAAGACTTACCCTTTATTCTCTCATTTGTTCCCAGTAAAGAGTCACCTGGTCAAGAGGGCGACATCTTGTCCCAGAGGTTGGTCTGCGTTCAACGGTCGCTGTTTCCACTATTTTCCAGCAGCCATGACTTGGTATAAAGCTGAGGTAATCAGAATGATTTTTGATTCACTGCTTCTACGTAAAGTTCATTTTTTGTTGACTTGCACTCTTGGTTTTTCTGACTTGTTGTCCTTCAATTCTTCTATTTATTAGTGTCACGGCAACTCCAGTAGAGCTGCAGAGATTAATTGATAATCTGTAATTTTTTAATTAATCAGCAGTAATCGGCTGAGTCATTTTGTTCTAAAAAAATTCTCTGATTCCAACTTTTTAAAGCTTTAAACTTTTTGATATTAATGAACGTCCGTTACATTCAAGCCATTACCAAATAAGTTGCTACAAAGCTAATTAAGACAGAAACTATGCACTATAGCTTTAAATGTGAATATTTTAGGTTTCTTCACTCCTTTGTGACAGTAAACCGAATATCTTTGAGTTGTGGACACCTCAAAAATATTCAGTTCAAAACATGTCAAACAAGACATTTAAGGACGTTATCTTGCGCTCTGGGATACATCGATCGTCATTTCTCACCATATTCTGACATTTATAGATCAAACAACTAATCGATGAATTGAGAAAATAACCAACATATTAATCAACAATGAAAATAATTGTTAGTTGCAGCCCCTTAACTCCACTCTGTATGTCTGTTTATCAGAGAAACTGTCAGTCCCTGGGTGGGAACCTTGCATCAGTGCATAACATACAGGAATACCATGAGATTCAGAGGCTGATAATGACCACCAGTTATGAGTACAAAGAAGCATGGGTCGGAGGCTCTGATGCCCAAGAGGTAGGCTATTTTATTTATTTAGTTTATTTACACAATCTGGCAGTCATATGATTAAAACATCTTTATTGATGTATGTAATATTCTGTTCTCTTGTCTGTAGGATGGTTCTTGGCTGTGGAGTGATAGTTCACTATTCTCCTACCACAACTGGTGTCCTGGAGAGCCCAACAACCGTGGAGGCAGTCAGCACTGTCTGCAAATTAACTATGGAGGTAAATCTAATCATAGTGTTTCTATTAAGAGGTCAAAGTAAGACACTACAGGAAAAAACATTGTTTTTTTCATGCACTGGTCAATTCTGAGATTTTATTGAGAAGCAATCACAGAATGTAAATGTGAATGACTATGGTGGAAAATGCAGAACATAAATTGTATCACAAATGTGTATTTATATCTTAAGGATTATAACTTGAATGTATGAGTGTTGCAAATGATAAACTGAGACATTTAATCAGAATGTCATCATTTACTGTATTGATTCTATATGGTTTTGACTGTGACTTGTCTCTTATGAATGTTTAAAACAATAACCATTATGTTGACAGTACAACCGTGTTTTCTGTGTTCTGTATTCAGAAGAAACGCTCCTGTGTTTTTGGTTTTTACAGAAGCAAAATGCTGGGATAATGTCGGGTGTTCTACCCTTCGCCCATTTGTCTGCAGCAAGAAAATCTGATGATTCCTGGGCTGACACAGAGGCATCAAGTACCTGTCGAGAGCACAAATACGTTTTTTTGTGTCATCAGTCTCATATATATAACCTAAAGGCTCTATATCTCATTTCATATCTTTATCTTTTCTATCGCTGTAACGCTACCAAAGGAATGAAGCGACAAGTGACATACAGGAGCTGGATTGTCTCTTAGGCCTAAGAGCAGACTGAACGAGTTATGAAAATAATGCTTTTAGCAAAACTTTTTTCTGTCTGGAGAGTGAACTGGTCTTTCTTGTCTTTCACTATGCAAAATTAAAACGCTCAAGCATCTAAACCAGCTGGTCTGTGAGTCTGTGTTAAATCTAGTAGTTTGTTTTAAAACTTCTTACATCTCAAAGAACTCTGACTGTAACATCATTACATGGCATTGTGCACATACACTTTTTCAAGTATTGGGTGGGCGTTTCTATCACAAACATATGCTGTTAATGATGCATCAACCATCACATGGACCTTCCTGTTTGCAACAGTGTGTCAGAATCCTTTTTGTGTTGCTTAATAGTGCCTCCCTCTGGACAAACTCTGTGTAACGACATAGGCAACATCTATAACTATAAATCATGTGTGTGTGTGTGTGTGTGTGTGTGTGTGTGTGTGTGTGTGTGTGTGTGTGTGTGTGTGTGTGTGTGTGTGTGTGTGTGTGTGTGTGTGTGTGTGTGTGTGTGTGTATCTGCAACGTAACATTCCTCTTTCAGGTAGATGTAGTAGTAGTACAATGTTTTTTCTCTGCAGTAGAAGTACACAGTAAGTCAGTAGTACACAGTAGGGTTGCATATTAAGTGCTTTGGGCAGAGACGGTTTAGAACCGAGAGAGCTCAATCAGGGGCAGTTCTACATTGATAGATAGATAGATAGATAGATAGATAGATAGATAGATAGATAGATAGATAGATAGATAGATAGATAGATAGATAGATAGATAGATAGATAGATAGATAGATAGATAGATAGATCCCAAACAAATGGGAAATACCAGTGTTGCAGCAGCATAATATCAGACACACAGCACACATACAGAATAGAAATGAAATAATAGGATACAATATACATATAGTAAATAGGATAAATAGTAATAGGATAGAATTTAAGAACAAATAATAAAAAATATATACAAGTTGGGAATAAAACTACAACTGTTTAACTAGTATTGATACAGCTGTACACGTCCTTGCGCTCCCCTGAATATGTGTACCTACTCCTTAAAACTACTAACGCCATGTAATGAGTAAGCAAGAATCAGTGAGAGATAACACATTAAAAACTTCAACAAGGTGCCATTTATTAATACAATAAAACTGTATACTCCTAATGAATCATAAAAGCTCTCTTTCCCTCTCTCTCTCTTATATTATCTATCTATCTATCTATCTATCTATCTATCTATCTATCTATCTATCTATCTATCTATCTATCTATCTATCTATCTATCTATCTATCTATCTATCTATCTATCTTCAAGAGGCCCTGTGCTATAATTTGAAGAGGTAGAAAAGCTACAATTCTCGTTAAGAAAGTTTGCATGATTTCTAATGTCTGATTCCAAGCACAACACTGAATCCATTGTATTTCGACCTTTACGGAACCCACTTTGATATCGAGAAAAAAGAGCTTTACTTTCTAGGAAATATGTTAACCTTTCAGTAACCATTCTTTCCATGATTTTACATAAATGTGACGTCAAGGCAATAGGTCTATAACTAGATGGATCTGAGGGGTCTTTCCCTGGTTTTAAAATAGGAACTACTATCGCTTGTTTCCACACTGAAGGAAGTTGTCCGATTTCCCAAATACTGTTAAAAAGTTTTAACACTTTGGCTAGTGAATTCTCTGTCATATGTTCCAACATTTTATAACACACTATCTTTTCCAGGAGTGGTTTGACGAGCACCAAAATCTGCTCTTTTCAACTCAAACATACTTAAAGGCAAATCTAATGGATGTCCTGACTCTTCTGCGTTATTTACTATTCCAGGATTCTCCATTAGTGTTCTGTTTCTACACTGCCTGGCCTCCTCTGAAAGATTACCAGAACTATGCACTGTCCTAAATGTTTGAGCAAGAAGCTCAGCCTTCTCTAAATTGTTGACAGCCATTTTGTCCCCACCAATCAACACTGCAATTTCATAATTCCCACGGATCCCACCCATTCTCCTAATCATTCCCCAGACATCTGATAACTGTACTTTTCTCCCAATACTATTGCAGTACTGCCTCCAAAATGTGCGTTTTTGAGTCCTAATTGTTCTCCTTACTATAGCCAGGGCCCTTTTATATATTGCCCTTTTATAGGCCCTTTCTGAGTTGCTTAATTCCTGCTTTTTATGGCTTTACTACATTCACTATTCCACCAGGGTACATTCTTGTTCCGTCCAGCTCTGGCACTTTCTGGAATATTTCCTTTAGCTGATTGTATTATTACACTAACTATATCATCATTATATTTATTTACATCCACCAGATTCTCCACTTGAAGTGTTTTAAAAGGGTTTGTACTTTCGTCTTGGAAAGCTTCCCAATTAGCATTTCCTAATTTCCACCTGGGAATAGTCTTTACCTTTTCAAAAAGAATCTTAGCACCAACTTCAGTCCACAGGATAGTGATCGCTACCCACTGTTGAATGTCTTACCACATCCCACTTACATATTCCTGCTATTGCACTAGAAACAAAAGTCAGATCAAGTGCTGTTTCGGTATTGTGCGTGCTATTACAGCGTGTACCTTCCCCAGTATTAATGCAGACTTAATTGTGCTCTTCTACAAATTCTTTAACAACTGCACCATTTGCATCTGTTTTATTACTTCCCCACAGTGAGTTATGAGAATTGAAGTCCCCACACCATACTACCCTATCTTGCAAAGATCCCCCAACATCCTCTAAAATATCTCTACTTAATTGTCCCCATGGATTATAATAATGTATTATACCTATAGGTCCTCTTTCTGCCCATATCTTGATCCCAATTGCTTCATGACCTATGCTCACATAAACAACTTTGTAACTCATTCCAGTCTTTATGAATGTTGCAACTCCTCCCCCTCTTCCAGTTCCCCTATCTTTTCTTACTGCAGTGTATCCCTTTATAACAAAATCCAACTGTGGTTTTAGCCATGTCTCTTGTATACAAAGCACGTTAGGTTTCTCTTTGAAATTATCTATATACTTCTTGAACTCTTGACCATTCGCTATTAAGCTTCTGAAGTACAATTAACACCATTAGGAAGATCCAGCCCATGCCTGAGAAACTTGTACATCATCAATAAGAATATCTTTAACCGTTTCCCAGTGAAGTCCTTTTCAAGGATTTCAATCACCTGTACGAACCCCGTCCCTCACTCTCTCATCTCTGTCCCTCTCCTCGTGAGTCTCCTCCTCACTGTGTCATAGGCGTAAATCCCAGGGGGCCGGGGGGGTCAGGACCCCCCCCCCCCCCCCCTCCCCAGCTAAGGGTTGTCCCCATATCATTACCAAAACAATGCTGTGTATTGTAAATAACATAATGATGTATACTTAAAATATCTGTGTAAGTATTAAAACAATACAAACCCCAAAAAATGCTTTTTAAGTTTAGAAACATTTTGACTCCCCCCTCCCTTGCCTCACAGAGAATGAGAGAACATACTGGTAGTTGGATTCGCCACAGTAACTGACGTTAGTTGTGGAATGTAGTAAGTAGGCGATTCAAGGCTATTTTATTCACATTAAACATCGGATGAAGTTGTGCTTTTCTCAAATATAAATTATGCTGAGTAATTCATAAATTAGTCATGAGTCTCATGACAAAAACTTCGCTATGTTAGTGTAATATAATGTAATGTTACCTGTTGGATAGAAATACACCCACTACAACTAACGTTACCATGGCGGTAAGCCTAACGTTATGTGTGGGAACTGATATTAGGGTTAATATTGAAGATCTACAGTTGTGTTTTGCTCAATATGATGTTAATTGGCTGATCAGTTAAATATAAATCCCCCCCGACCCCCTGGGATCAATGATCACCAAATCTAGTTATGAACACTTAAGCCTGTCAAAAAAACTAAACCGAAATCCAACGATTATAGAAGTTATCTCACATTAACGCTTTCTTCTTCATTGGTGCCTGGTGAGGAAAAACCTTAACGTGGTTTAATGTAGCCTACTAAGGGTGCTCCGATCGATCGGCCACCGATCGCTATCGGCCGATAATGGCTTTAAATAGTTTGATCGGTGGTCTCCATAAAGGCCGATCAGATAGGCCGATCAGATGACGCACTACCACGGATGTATTAAGAGCGCACTACTCCTGAGAACATTTTCAAAATGGCGGCGTCCCTACATTCAGCGGTCTGGCAGTTCTACAAGGTGTCTGAACGGCGGCAGAACAGCAGTTGGCCCGCGGCAGGCCGCGGAACGAAGACGCTAGGAGGACGGCTACCGCTTTTAAAAAGCGGCTGCCACCGGTGGTGCTCCGGCAAACGTGTTTGTGATTACACCATTCTGACGCTTCTACTGCCTCTGGAGCACCGCCGGTGGTCCGCCGACTCATTGCTATCTGGGAAAAAGACAATACACTAGCGATTAGCAACGTGTGTACCGAGGAAATACCACGAGGCGGAAAGCTCCAAAGACATTTAACACCACCAACCTCATCAGACATTTGAAGGTTAGTCACAGAAAGGAGGATGAGCAGTTTTCAAAGTTAGCTAACGCTAAGGCAGAGTGGAGTCGTGTAGCTAGCAGCTCCGGCGCCGCTCAAACAGCTGTTTCCCCGTGGGTGGGTGTGTGTCAGTGTGTGTGTGTGTGTGTGTGTGTGTGTGTGTGTGTGTGTGTATGTGTGTGTGTGTGTGTGTGTGTCTGACTGACTGTGTGTGTCTGTGTGTGCTAAAGAAATGTGCAGTGATTGAAAGGACATTTTTTAGATTTTGAGCTAGGACAGAAAGCCAAACAGTTACTGATACATTCTCTAAACATGTGTGACTGTTATGTAATGGCGTAATTTTCAGTTCATAAAAGTGATCGGTGATCGGTATCGGCCGATACGTCTTCCAGCAATCGGTGATCGGTGATCGGCCCCAAAAATCCTGATCGGAGCACCCTTATAGCCTACCTAAACAATGATCAATGATTACCACATTTCTCTCTCATATTGCTCCTCATAACCACTGAAAAATAAATCAAAACAGAAATTTGGTGATGGTTGTTAAACCACGTTAAGCTTTTTCACCTTAAGCGTTTTCTATGTCCCCTGACTGTCTAATGCTTTTTGAAAACTTAAGGCTTTCTTCTTCATAAAACGTGTCGGACATCATCACATTTTTGAATACATTTTTATTAATTTACATTAGTAAGCTACAGGACAGCATCTTTCAAAACATGACCTGTGCAAAAGAGAAAAAAAATGAATGCGTCATTGTACCCAGCACTTCTGGAAATGCACTTCTGAATGCGTCTGTGTCCCCAGCACATTTCAAACCAAACTGACGCCCATGCAACAAATGTAAATAAACATCAACACTGAATCACCCAAACAACACTAAAACCCAGATAACATAAATGCACACCCAAAGCACTAACAAAACATAATTAACACACTTAACCATTGTGTTGTCTTTAACCTTTGTGAGTAGTGTTTACAAGCTCGTTAGAATAGACACTGTGTCTTCTGTCAGGGGAGCCTCAGTAATCCTATGATGACTTGTGTCATGCACAGGCATGTGTGTGTGTGTGTCTAACAGAGTTAAAAATGCACTTTATTAATTCAAATTTCCAATTTATTTTTTATTTAAATCATATTTTATTTATCATTTAATGATTTGGTGGGTATTTGTGAATTTTATCTTATTGAGTTTAATTTATTTATCATACTGCTATTGTTTCCTGCAGAGATGTTGTTGCTGCGCTGCACCTCTATTGCATGGATGTATTAAGAGCAGTGTTTCCCCTAGGATTTATTTTAGCTGTGGTGGCAGGTAAAATTGACATGGAAAAGCCGCTTTAATGATGAATGGATTGATAAGCAGGCTACCATTCATACTGTATGCCTCATTTGCAATGAAATGATGCTGTTGCAAAATAATACAAACAGCAACTTCATCAAGAATAAAGAACGCAATGGTAAAGATCGCGTCATTCACGTGCATATTAAGTAGCCACATGTATCTGTTTTGGTCTTAGTTATAATACATCCATAGATTTACCGCTCCAGGAGAGAGGACGGTTCGCTCAGCCAGCAGTTAAGTATTTGTCCAAATTTCTAGATTCCCGCCAAGCTAAGCTAAGACTACAACCGACAGCTTTATTTGTTTTAGCTTGTTGGTAAAAATTAGAGTAGAGCTGAGTTTGGTAAAACAGCGCGTGGACGAGAGCAGACAGCAGATTAAAATATCACTTCCTACATGTTTATGCCGGTCTATACAGGTGAGTGCATTGATAATTATCGACTTTTTACTCACAAAGGTTTTACCGTAACCTACTTACAGTAACGAGACTAGCGTTCATCTGCCCCCCCAGCGGCCGTTGGTAATCCTCGGTATTGTTCCCTGTCAGGTGCTGCGCGTGTTTTAGATGTGTGTGAGCGTTAACACACATCTCGGCTGCGTGTGTGTGGCGTGCAGGCAAGAATCCCGGCATGTGAATAGAGACGGGGCTGGGTTTGTGCTCTACCTGTGAAGTGCGTGTCTGCGCTATTCTCCGACAATCAACATTGATACCGTGGCGTGGCGGCAGAAATTTAACTGTGGCGGTGCGCCACTTGCCAATCAACGTAGGGGAAACACTGAAGAGAACTGGATACAGCGTTCGGCGGGAAGCCCCGTTCATTCCAATGAGAGTGTTCAAAAGCGGATCAAGTAATCATGGAGCTCGGATCTTCTGGTTAAAGTTACTCAGGCTACCGAAGAATACCATAATTCCTCCATTTAATTAGGCCTAAGCGACGCACCCCAAGCCTCCATCCTTAACCGTTTTGCCAGCATTTTGCGTTAGCATTTGAATAAGGGTGCTCCGATCAGGATTTTTGGGGCCGATCACCGATTGCTGGAAGACGTATCGGCCGATACCGATCACTTTTATGAACTGAAAATTACGCCATTACATAACAGTCACACATGTTTAGAGAATGTATCAGTAACTGTTTGGCTTTCTGTCCTAGCTCAAAATCTAAAAAATGTCCTTTCAATCACTGCACATTTCTTCAGCACACACAGACACACACAGTCAGTCACACACACACACACACACACACACACACACACACACACACACACACACACACACACACACACACACACACACACACACACACGGGGAAACAGCTGTTTGAGCGGCGCCGAGCTGCTAGCTACACGACTCCGCTCTGCCTTAGCGTTAGCTAACTTTGAAAACTCCTCATCCTCCTTTCTGTGACTAACCTTCAAATGTCTGATGAGGTTGGTGGTGTTAAATGTCTTTGGAGCTTTCCGCCTCATGGTATTTCCTCGGTACACACGTTGCTAATCGCTAGTGTATTGTCTTTTTCACAGATAGCAATGAGTCGGCGGACCACCGGCGGTGCTCCAGAGGCAGTAGAAGCGTCAGAATGGTGTAATCACAAACACGTTTGCCGGAGCACCACCGGTGGCAGCCGCTTTTTAAAAGCGGTAGCCGTCTTCCTAGCGTCTTCGTTCCGCGGCCGGCCGCGGGCCAATTGCTGTTCTGCCACCGTTCAGACACCTTGTAGAACTGCCAGACCGCTGAATGTAGGGACGCCGCCATTTTGAAAATGTTCTCAGGAGTAGGGCGCTCTTAATACATCCGTGGTAGTGCATCATCTGATCGGCCTATCTGATCGGCCTTTATGGAGACTGTAGAAAAGGGTTGGTCCAATTTTACCCCGGCTCTAAAAGGCCAGAGTCTTTCTGACCCCTTCGGTCAGCTTCTCCTACTTTACCCTTTTGTGTTCGTTAATGGCAGACCAGGAAATAATAGTCAGGATTCATTCAGTTAAAATATAACATATCTTTAGTAAAATGATCAAATGATATTGCAAGAATACATCATATGCATATGGTTCAGTAGCTCCTTCAAGACTTCACTCACCCTACCACCAACAAGTCTCTCCAGGTCTGACCCCGGACTTTGCATTTCCCTATTCTTTTATTCATCTTTGGGTTCCTCCTTCCGTCCTTGCGTCTGGGTCGCCAATCGGTTAGATCACCCTCAGACTTTCTGTCTCCGAGAAGATAGCGAAGTTGCGCGCTAGCCTTGGGATCGCTCTCATTCTCTTCTTCTCTCATGGCCTAAATATTGTCTGTTACTTTAAGATATTTCATGCAAGTGCATTCTGTTCCAAATGTTTATCAAGTGTTTATCAGGAGCACTCTTGCTCCAGTAAATTTGAACACGTCATATCTTATACATGCCAGACAGGAGGAGACAGCGAGGCCATCCCAGGCTACATGACATTTTATCCTACACCCTCTTTTTCCGCAGCACACGCTGTGGAACATTACCACTAAAATGATAAAATAATGAATGGATCCCTCTTTCGAGATCTAAGTATGCCTTAATGATAATTAAAGCAATCGTTAACAACCAATCAAAATTGTAGATATCATGACAGAGCGGTGTGGTGTGTGTATCTTATATGTAGGTTTTAGCCACTACTGTAAGCTGCAATGTTACATCGCCTCCATGACTATACTTGATGGCTAAAATTATTTATGTGGAAATGTCTGAACATTGTGCAACAGCAATTATGGAAACAAACCTTTATTTATTAAAAATCATAATACTAAGATCATACTTCAAACCTATGTCTTGCTTAAGGCTATTTTGACTATGAGCTGATCTACAGCCCCGCGCAAGCTAACTGTGAAGCAAAGGAGGAAGTCTCTGATAGCAGATAAGAGGATAGAAACAACAGTTGGAGATAGGACAGGTGGGACTCTGGGAGAGGGGGCACTGGGTGGTGACAGGGAGCAATTTAGACCCAGCGTGACTGTACTCCTTCCTCCTCATCAGAGGAAGTGTCAGTCTCGTTCACATGGCCCTCCTCGTAGGCAGGGGGAATAAATTCAACTGTGGCTAACATCTGATAGGCGGGGGGAGCACCCTCTTTTGATAAGGCCGTAATTATCAATCTATTCATTAGGGTTCTGAGACAGGGGATTGCACAACAGCCGCAACACATGAGGCTGCTAGCAAATGCAGCTATGGAATCATGTCTTTCAACCTTTCAAATATTCCATGCATCCAATTGGTTACAGGGTCATCATTTATATCAACATTAACCATTGTAATTTTATGTTAATTCTTCCAAGCCATCAGACAAGTCTGTCTCAGTTGGCTCAGCCACGCCCCTCTCTGCATCACGTGTGTAATTTGGCAAAATGCTGTTGTAACACAATTCAAATGTAGTTTACTGTTGTCCACCAGAAAAGAATGACTCAAACCCCCACTCCAATCTGATTGCGTGCTTTGAACTCGTCTGGTAGCTACGCCTCTGGGTGCATCAGTCTACCACACATATACACTCTGTTATCAAGAGTGCTACCAGGAGTACCCCATCTTCTATGGGGCATGTTCAGGTGCAGCATGTGGGGCATGGGGGCATGGGGCATGTTCAGGTGCAGCCTGTAGAACATGGAAGCTCCACACAGCCACTACCCACCACCCCTCAGCTCTACTGGTGCTCTGATTAACAAGTGATAGTCGGTGTGATGTCCACAGACGAGTTCAGTCGGTGCACACTTTTTCCCTGTCCTGCTCCCGAGGAACAGGTGTAATTACACCTGGGAAAGGTTTAAGCAACAGGTGTTAGACATTATTTACTGGAGGAAACAGTAAACTCAATGACTTGTGTTCTTCCATTTTAGGTGTGAGGTTTAGAGCGTGCATAGCTAAACCCACTAAGGTCACCTTGCAACCCTGTGGCATAACTTTTGGTTATTCAATTTGAATGGGGCCTAACTGTCCCAGTGGAGCATTCTATGCAATTGTTAACCTTAGCTCTTTGTGTAGTCTACATAATCCACTCTAATCAGTGATAACTCGATTTCCGGTCAGTTGTTAGCTTGTTTGTGAATCTGTAAGATGTGAACAGATTAATCATACACTGTAAACAGTTTCTGTGGTTCAGGGTTAAATTAACTAATACAAAAAGCTTTTCATTTGATCAAAATATATCTGTGATTGTGAGCTGTCTGCTTTAACATTATCACACACATTGTCCTTCTGTCATCATGTTAAAGGTAAAGGGTGCATTTTAAAAGCTTCATCCAACTAAATAGTTTACTGATGTTAATATCAGGCTATTTCCACTGATGAACACGCAATTATTCTAAGTTATGTTCAACAAAATTCTGAGAACAGCAACAGCTGTTTGTTTCAATTTTCAACCAATTTAATTTGAATTTGTCCATGCAATCATTTCCCAATAAATCATCTGGGCAGCACTGAATCCTAATAGCATGTTCAAAAGTTGCCTATGTTATTGGTGCTCAAAAGTAGAACAGTGAAATGTACTTTAAACATTTCCTGACACACCAACTGAATTAACATAGTTGCCACTAATCTTGGTGGAAGCTGTCACAGGAAATTCAATGCAACAGATTTTATAATACCTTTTACAGACTAAATGTAATTTTTTTGTACCAAGTTTGTTGATAATCAATACATGTCCTAACCCTTCATATATGTGTGTTCACATGGGTGTAATCCTATTTATTTTTTTAAGTACAAATAAGTAATTTTAATATTAGGTTTTCCCAATAGTGTATGTGTATTTCAGAATGTGAGTCTGTAGGTGCTGGTACTTCCCTTCACAATGCGTCAGATGTGTCAGATCAGGACGGTCTCTCCCCCCCCCCCTCTCTCAGTCTGTCTGCTGCTCCAGACAGGATCCAGTGTCTTTCTGTTTGGTGAAGCAGACCCCAGGGCTGTTGAGTTTGTCACCGGTCCTGTAGCTGGAAGGGGGTGAACCGGACCTGGTCCCTGACACATCGAGGCACCGTGTGGCACAAAGCAGAACTCAGAGAAGCATTATTTGTTATATTTATCCATATGTATCACTTGGAAAAAACTTCTACTCCTTCAGCAAACATCAGTAATTATAAAACAGCATTCCTTTCCCTCTTTTTGAGGCATGAAAACTCATGACTCAATAACATATCAGCATATATAAATAATCTGTTTAGTGGTTTTAGCCATTAACACTCTGTCCTGTGTTAATACAGCAAAACTCTGTATAAAAAGCAATAAAAAAGTTAATTCCTCATATATAAAAACACAAAACAATAACAAAAACAAGAAGAAATCACCAAAATAAAATGTTTCCGATATCATCCTAATAGTGTAAACAATATGTCCTATATAAACTTAATAAAAACAAAGTCTGTAGTGCAACTTCACTGGAGAACCTCATTATCTAGTGTGACTGCACATAAAAAATAAGATCTCATGTCACCCTGCATTGGTTTCAATATTATCTCAACCAGCAAACTCAGATGAATCAAACAAAACAAAATAAAAACAATTATCTTTGGGTTGCAACACAAAGTAGTATTAATTGCTGTCTGATGTTCCTAAAAATCATTGTGAATTAAAGTTTGTTGGTGTAGTATTGGTAGAACGAAACTAAGAATCGTAATGTATGTCAAAAAACGTACCTCAGTGTATTAAAATCATTTCTGAGCCTAAACTGCACATCCAACTGTCTGTTCCACCATATACACAACTCCTGTCCTATCTTATCTGTGTGTGTGTGTGTGTGTATGTGTGTGTACTCTGGGAAGCCCTTCCCTCGGTTGTTCTCTGAGCCTTTGTAAGAAAGGAGTATTCCTCCATGTTGCATGAAACACACTGCTTTTCTATTTCTGATATATCATTGAAGAAAATGTTGCTACATTTAGGGTTTAGCCAACATAATAAGGTTATGCAGATAGTCATAGTGTAAGGGAAGTATTCAAATCAATTGCCTAAGTGAAAAGTATTAAATTAGCAATGCAAAAAAGCTCCACATGTTTGTTGAAAACTGGAAATGACTAACGCAGTTCCATCAATCAACGAAGTATTTAAACAACTAATCCTCTCAGCTGGAGTTCTAGGTCTGTTTGTTGGGCAGTTTAATAATAATAAAATGACATGTTTCATGACCATATGTTCAGCTTACAAAAGAAAAATTCCTAATTCATCTTTTGACAAAAATATGTCAGATCCCAATAATATCTAAAAGCACTTGACAAAAATCTTTTGTCTTACAAACCAAAAATCAACAGTTTGTCTATTACCTATATAAGATAAGGAAGATTTTTAGTGAGCCCACACTGGGGAACCACTGTTATGGTTTACTCTGACCTTGTGGCTTATCGGTTCACACTGAGAGGTCCTGTACTCACTTAGCCAGACTCACAGGCACTCTTCAGAGAAACAGATACGTTTTTATGTGTGAAATGGTATAAGCTCTTTTTAAGCCTAAATGAAAAGAACACACAGAAACAAAAAAGGGGAATATAAAGAATCATGATAGAATGTAATTTTTCCATTACATTCCACTCTTTTGATTACAGTCTAATCACATAAATCAAAATTCCCTAGTTATGGCAGCTAAAAATTTTCAATCACAAAAATATATTTAGCCTTTTGTTCTAGCTTTTTGTGCTTGCAATATAGTCACAGTGGTAATTTATTCTTACTGACCTTATGTCTTTGCTCAGACAAGAATGTTTAGAGGTGCCAGGGTGCCTGTCTTACAGTCCCGTTCTGATGGTGAGGTTCACCAACATGTTATGTGACATAAAACAAAAGTTGATATCCTGCTGGAGGTTCAAATTTGGCTAAGTTGGTAGACTCAATCAATAATTTCTAATAAGTGTTTAATCTCTCGCTTTTCTTTATTCCCACGGAATGCCCTTCCCTAGTGACGATCTCCAGTCTTTTTGCAAGCTGTCACAAACCTTCCCAAATCCTCCCCAAAGCATATGTCAATCCTTTAATAGGACAACTATCATTCCAATATTGTTCGTAGGTCTATTTGATAGACAGCTCTATGACGATAATGCATTTAATAAGCATATGTTTTATGTGCAAAACCAAAAACAAACAAACAAAAAAAAAATCCCAATTTGTCTTACCCCAAAATGTGTCAAATCACAACCGTATCTAAATGTTTTTTGACAAAACTCAAATTTTCTCCATATCTAAAAAATATATATATATATTTTTTTTAGATACACAGGAGAATCCAACTATGGTTAAGACTGACTCCAACAGCCAATAAGGAGTTAAAATCAAGACCACATGATTTTCATTGATCACTTCCTGTTTTAATGGGTCCTGTGTTTCTGGGGCATGTAGTCCGAATGCCGTGAGATGACTACATGCCCAAGGTTGACAACTTTTTAATCAAACTCACATCAACCTTTGGTATTGCTCAGAGATAGCACGACACCTGAGGAAAAAAAATGGTGAAATATCACTTGAAAAAGCTTTGTTTTTATTGTGCAAAAAATATCGGTGTGTGTTTGTAGGCACAGGTGTCACCCAACAGGTGAGCACTGCTGGCACAAATGCGCGCTGTGGTGAAAGTTTTCTTTATAATAATCTGTCCAGCCAGTCAGTCAGTCTGGGAAGTCATAAAATCATCCTGATTTTGTCTCCTGATCTGTAGGAGTCTGAAAAACATACTTTGTTTAGCAGTCAAGTTTTAAGTCATACTGCACATTTGTTTTTATGCCAGTAGACAATTTAATTCTTCAAAAAAAATGACAAAGAATAACCTTTCTGTATATTCTTCAGCTGGTTCAAATGAAGACAAGAGAAACACAGTAATTGTGTCTTCGTGTGTACCTCTGTAGGCAAAAACAATTTCTTATCAGCCCTGAGGTTACCAGGCTGGCAAATAGAAATGTACGCTTGAAATTTAACCAAAAGTGTGCATTTTAGAATGTGTCAGGAAAATCAGTCAAAGAAAATCAGATTTTTTATCAAGACGTACAACTTTAACCAGTACGGAAACAACCCCCAATTCCGAAATAGACACATTCAATTTCTGTCTAATAAGTTTACAACTTATACTTTGTAGGAGCAAAAAATGAGCATTCTGCTTGTCTATCTTGTTCAGGATCCTAAGGGTAATGCACAGAAATCATATGAGTGGTTCATTTTTCCTAGAATAATCATTCCTCCAGCACTATCCCCTTTCTAGAGAAAATAAAATGACAACTAGTCTATCAAAAAGCCTTCTGATTAGTAGTTCATTTTACCCAAAAATTGAATTAGTAAACCCCAATTTACCCAATAAAAATGACCAGTGAGCTTTGGTGTTAATTCCTTTAAACTCTAATATTTTAAATGTCTAGCACCAGTGTTAATCAAAAAAAATTATGAATGCTACTAATATAATTATACACCATTGGGCATTTCTTATAGGATTCGGAAGATAACATACTGTAAGTGCTGGTTTATAAATCCCCATCTTTGTAACAAACTTCCAGAAAACTGTTGGTCGGCACCAACTCTCAGCTCTTTTAAGTCAAGGCTGAAGACCTTACTTTTTGACACTGCCTTTTTCTAATTTGTTGTTCTGCACTGTGAATTTTATTTGTGTATTCTACTCATTTTCATGTAAAGCACTTTGAATTGTCCTGTTGCTGAAATGTGCTTTACACATAAAGCTGCCTTGCCTTGCCTAAATTGGTCAAAACCTATCTAGATTATCTTTTTAGAGCCTTTTTAACCTAATAATTTGTCCCTAGTAGCAAACAAAAAAACTGTATCCATGCAAAAAAAATTTTCTATTGCATGAAGCTGTGAGTGTGTGTGCTCAAAATTTCTCAGGCTCCTCCTCTCTGGTGGTTTGTGCGCGTGAAATTTGAGCCAGACACTCGCTGGCTGTTGGCCTGTCTACTCCTCTAAAGCTCTAGCTTGTTTGGTGGAAGTGTGTGTGTACTATAGGCTTCTGTCAATAAAGTTTCCCCTACTTCTCCGTAGTGAAAAAATGTGTGTGCGCTGCAGCCGCAGGCACAGACGGTCCCCTCCCCTCTTTTTCACCCGTTGTAATTTGATCCAGACAACGCTCGCAGCCGTTTAGACACAGTTCACGCACTCTAGGTTGAAGTTTATACTTCCCTGTTCTTTTCCTGACTGTTATTTATGCTAAAACTTTACCTTTTTAATGTGCCAAGATTATTATATTATTATCTTTGTAATATTTAATATAATTCTATTCTGAAAGTAGTCAGACGCGTAATTATTATTATTTTTTTGAACAGTTCTCTCTATTTTGACTACTTTCTCCACGAAATTACCACAGTTCAGTTGACACCGCTTATCTAACAACCCAACTTGTTTAGTCTACACGGTAGCCCCTCAACTAGGCCTCCCGTCGTATTATTAAACCAGACCAAACCTTATCGCCATTAATATCAACATTTCTAAAAATCCACAACACTTTCTATAACAACTTATAGTCAACGCTAAGCTAAGACCCTCTGTGCGTCCGATCCTCCTCCCTGTACAGGCGATACAAGCCTGGAGCTTTGTAACCAACGTCCTTGACTACACACAACTCAAGCAATGAGCACACACTATCTCACACACTCCTGCATATGTCAATACACTGCGTTCAATAACCCAATATTTGCCAAATCAACAATGCACATATACGACCCACATTGCGTACATTAAACCAACATTTGTCAAATCAACATTGCACATTAAAACCATATTGCATAAATTCATACCGTGCACACTTGTTTTCCAACTAGCTTTTTAGGGGCGAGATATCACTTATGAGCAGAGACCTTGCAGATCACTTTTGCATTTTTTATCTTAATCTTCACTTGATGTTTCCCAATTCATTCATGCATTTATTATTTGTTTCTGATTTTTATTTTAGCGACGCCAATTCTCCAAAAGGTAGTGTCCTTAAACCATATTTTGAAACCCAGTTTCCCTGTAGAAATCACAGTAGGCTACTACTAACAGTTCTGACCGGTTCAAGTTAAGGCAACAACCCTCTGCGGTTGTGTCTAGTGTTAGTATAGTCAACAATCCTCAGCGATTGTGACTGGTGTTAGTATCTAGGCAACAATCCTCAGCGATTGTGTCTAGTTTTACGTATAGGCAACAATCCTCAGCGATTGTGTCTTACGTATAGGCAACAACCCTCAGCGGTTGTGTCTGGTGTTAGTATATAGGCAACAATCCTCAGTGATTGTGTCTATTTTTACGTATAGGCAACAATCCTCAGCGATTGTGTCTTACGTATAGGCAACAACCCTCAGCGGTTGTGTCTGGTGTTAGTATATAGGCAACAATCCTCAGTGATTGTGTCTATTTTTACGTATAGGCAACAATCCTCAGCGATTGTGTCTTACGTATAGGCAACAACCCTCAGCGGTTGTGTCTAGGTTTTTTCATGCAATATCATTTACAGTATTTTCCATATCAGTATCACATTTTCTTTATAATTTAGTCAAGACCGAGATGTCTTATCCTCACAGATCCAAAAGAAATTTAGTTTGAGGTCCGAATGTGAGAATTTTGGAAAAACAGGAATTCTCTTCCCTTTACATTTTGGTGCACCATTTTGGATCAGCAGGGGAGAGTCCGGGTGAGAAGTCCGGCCAGAAAATTCTGGTTGGCTTCAGTTTTCAGCTTCCTGGTTGCTGGTCTTTACCACGCGTCGGAGGTCACCATGTAGAAAAGGGTTGGTCCAATTTTACCCCGGCTCTAAAAGGCCAGAGTCTTTCTGACCCCTTCGGTCAGCTTCTCCTACTTTACCCTTTTGTGTTCGTTAATGGCAGACCAGGAAAGAATAGTCAGGATTCGTTCAGTTAAAATATAACATATCTTTAGTAAAATGATCAAATGATATTGCAAGAATACATCATATGCATATGGTTCAGTAGCTCCTTCAAGACTTCACTCACCCTACCACCAACAAGTCTCTCCAGGTCTGACCCCGGACTTTGCATTTCCCTATTCTTTTATTCATCTTTGGGTTCCTCCTTCCGTCCTTGCGTCTGGGTCGCCAATCGGTTAGATCACCCTCAGACTTTCTGTCTCCGAGAAGATAGCGAAGTTGCGCGCTAGCCTTGGGATCGCTCTCATTCTCTTCTTCTCTCATGGCCTAAATATTGTCTGTTACTTTAAGATATTTCATGCAAGTGCATTCTGTTCCAAATGTTTATCAAGTGTTTATCAGGAGCACTCTTGCTCCAGTAAATTTGAACACGTCATATCTTATACATGCCAAACAGGAGGAGACAGCGAGGCCATCCCAGGCTACATGACATTTTATCCTACAAGACCACCGATCAAACTATTTAAAGCCATTATCGGCCGATACCGATCGGTGGGCGTTCGATCGGAGCACCCTTACATTTGAACAAAGTGCTGTGTGTGCAGACTGTAGTTACAGTAGGCCTATTGCCTGAGGCCTCTTGGAGGAGCAACATTTAGGTTTTAGTTTAGATCTCCCTGCAGGGGAAACAGTCTCTAACATCTTCCGTTTGAACTTCAACTTTACTCTGCAAACAAAAGTGTTGAACCTGGAATTGCCTCCAGGCCCGGCCCGGCCCGAAGATAGCGGCGGAAAATATAGGCCCGGCCTCGGGCAGAGAATCTAAACTCTACAACATATTAATCAACAATGAAAATAATTGTTAGTTGCACCATTGTACTCCTATGGTGTCCCCAGAACATTTCAAACCAAACTGACGCCCATGAGTAAATGTTATGTAAAAAGTAAACATTTGACTCCGAGAGTCGCTAAAAACTCTCTCTTGAGTCCTGCAGATACAGTACCAGGAATAGCCTGTTAAAATATAACAGCCTACTGTCCCTGCGAGTATTCATGGGACCTTCTGTCTCTGTCAGCTCCATGCAAAACGTGCAAAAGTTTCTAACAGTAAAACAAGTAAAAAAATCTTGTCCAATGCAAATAAGACAAACTTGTTATCTGTTTAGCCTGCAGTCTGTGTGTACATCTCCTGCTGGGGGACATTCTAAAACGCTTAACGTGAAAAAGCTTAACGTAGTTTAATGTACCTCAACATTGATCAATGATCACCAAATCTAGTTATGAACACTTAAGCCTGTCAAAAAAACTAAACCGAAATCCAACGATTATAGAAGTTATCTCACATTAACGCTTTCTTCTTCGTTGGTGCCAGGTGAGAAAAAACCTTAACATGGTTTAATGTAGCCTACCTAAACAATGATCAATGATTACCACATTTCACAAGGCGCCACTAGCTCATCAGCAGGCAACTAGGGGTTCAGTGTCTTGCCCAAGGACACTTTGACATGGGACTGCAGGGCTGGGGATCGAACCGCCAACCTTCCAATTGGCAGACGAACACTCTACCACTGAGCCACATCCAGCCCCAATGTGCGAAACGTTGGCTATTTCTTGAAAAAATATTCACTAATAATTTGTTTTCATGATTATTGCATAACTTCCAAATACGTACAGTTCAGTTATTATTATTTCTGGAAATAAATAAAAAAAATAATAAAAAATAAAAAATCTCATTCTCTCATTCTGATTGCTGTAGTCAGAGATGGGAAAAGTACTCACTTCTCATACTTAAGTAGAAGTACAGATACTTGTGTTAAAAAATACTCTGGTAAAAGTGGAAGTACTGATTTAACTTATTTACTCAAGTAAAAGTAATAAAGTACAGGCTTGGAAATGTACTTAAAGTATAAAAGTAAAAGTAGCCTTGCAAATGACAACCATTTTTTATACAAAGCTACCTGGACCACAAATGTTACTAGAGTGCAAGCTGAGAAACTTCAGTAGTGATAGATTGACATTCCAGCATTCAGGTTTAAATGTATCTTGTATGGGGTGAAGGACACAAGAGTTATTTACAACATGTATGTGGTCACCTATTCTAAGATTGTCTCTGTCAGGACTAAAGCGTCAGGTAACAGAGTCGTCCATATAAGGTGTGGAGGCTATTTTCTGTAACCACCAAGATGTATAAGTACTGTTCACTTTCATGTTACTTTAGACACTATGGGGTACATACGTCTTGTGTGTACACATGGTCTCTCCTTTGTTCAGATGATTGAATAAAGTACCAAATTACTCTTACTTGATGTCATCTGCTTTGTGACGGGTAATATGTCTCCTCGATCACTTCACTCATTGATCATTGTTTTATTACAAATGGCGTCACTGAATGCGAACAGTTCAGCTAAAGGTGAGTGAATAGTTGATTCCCTTTAAGAGGGATGACATGCTCACTGTTGAGAGCTTATCTGTTAAAGGACCTGTTTAAGGGGGGAGATGAGATGAAGTGAAGGAGACACGATTTGGCTCTAAAACGAAATTGAAAATGTAGTTTAAATTCCAAAGTTGTTTGACTGGCGTTTGAATTGTAAAAGGCTGTTGCCCCGGATCAAAATCTGACCTGTGCCTATAGTGTCGCGCGACACAAAAAAAAAAAAAAATAGTTGAGAAAGTGTAAATTGTGAGAATGTTGTGTTAAGATTGAGGAATACGACGACGAGGTAGAAAAAAAAAAAAAACGCGTGATACACAAGTGAGGTTGTGTGGTAAAACTGCTGCTGTTTGCCATGGGTGATATGGCGTGATAGGCCTTTGGGGTATGAATGTGTGCGCAGTTACTATCAAGACGTAGAGTCGTCTGGTTATAATATATAATTGTTGCTGGACTGCTTTGTGATTTATAAAATAATAGGTTTACAAAGTTGGAACGACTGATAATTGCACCAATAATTACAGGTTCGCTTTGAGTGTGAACTGGCTTTTGTGTAACTTGGTAGCGGACGCCTTGCGTGTGACGACACGTGAGGGGGGAATATATGATAGGCCATGGATATTGATGAATAATAACGCAGACAGATGATGGTTGGTCAAGCTGCAGAGAATGCAGAGATGGCAGAGGATGCCCTGATGATGCCCTGATGATGCCCTGATAATGCCGGCGGGGGTTTATGGAACGTGAGTGACAGAGTTGTGTGTTTGAGTTTAGCTACACAGGAATAAAGTAATTTAGAAGTTGACTTTGGTGGGGGATAGAGCCTGTGTAAAGCAATTCAAGAAACGAACCAGTCTCAAAAAATGACCAGTCAATCTCAATTCAACGATTTCGGATCAGGTAAAGTTTTGTGCATTTGTGGTAAGTGTTTGTCAAAGTTTGTGTTCGCGATTTAAAATGTTAAGCGTTAACATCGGAAAAAAAAAATAGAACAAGATTCACAGAGGAAACAATTTGTTTTGGGAACATTTAGAAGCTGAATTGACGAAACCGAGTAGCCTAATAATGTTGAGTAGTTTCGGAGCGATTTAAACGAGTGGACTGATTTTCGTTATCCACTTTGCGGTAGGTTTCATTAAAAGGATTTTGCTATTATGTTCGCAATAGTCGGTACATGGTCAAAGGGTAAAATTCAACTGTTCAGTTACCTCAGCCAGGGGGAGAGAGCCTGCCCGCAGCAGCTCGACCTCTGAACCAAACGGTATAAAAAGACATGCAGGAGTCGAGTTTAAAGACTGACAACCACAGAGAATCAAATAAGATAAGATCTATAACACGCGACACAAAATGATTAGTTTGTAAATGTGTGATTGATGCATAAGGAAAGAGTGATTTGTTGAATGAAATAACGTTTGTTTCTAAAAAACCTTGTATCTTTTTGTGGCCGGCCAGTCGTCCAGTTGTCATGTGTTCAGGTATCCGTGTGCATGAAAGTATGTGTGTCCAGACTCAGGTCTATGTGTCACAAGCAGAAGTTGAAGAATGTGTTTGTGAGAAGATATTTTTAGGAGATGCATGTCTTCTCTGCATGGAGAAGGGACAGAGAAAACAAGAAGGAGGAAGATAGGAAAAAACTACTAACCGATGGACCGGGGGGTAAATATAAAACATCTATAGAAATGGTAATGCAGTTAAATTTTCTGTTATGATTTGTGTCAGGAGACCAGGCATGAAGACTGATCACCTTCATGGGTGGGCTCAAGGACCTCATTGATAACATCTCAAAGAATGGGACCACTTGATTTTAGTGGAGCCATCTAACATGATTTTACGTGGGAAAGATAATTCAAAATTCTATAATTGTAGAGGGGTTCTAATTTTGCCAAGGTTCCCCACTGTCACGTGTTCACTCATCGCGACATGAGAGACATTTGTGAGAATGGGAAACAGAACGATTAAATCAAACTTGTGTGTGCAAAAAAAAACAGAGCAAATTAATTCATTCTGAAGAAAACTCAAACAGACTTAGTTTGAATGTTCTTTTTAGTCAAACTAAGAATGGTGATGGTGATGTTAAATTAAGAATCATAGAAAAATCATGAGTGAAATTGGGTTATAGACCTGCAAGTTCAAATTAAATTCTATTTGTTTTAAAGTTCTTAAGTTGATGGACAGAGCTGTTGGAATGTTTTCCAAGTTAAAATGTGAGGATTTTTCTGAACTTTTCTGCAAAGGTAATTTGAAGTATGATGGGTCACTATTTTAACTCAGGATATGTTTTTTGTATCACAGTTTGAAGAAATAATGTCATCTTTATATCAGAAATTAGAACATGAAAAGACTAATGCTTCTGGAGAGTTGTGTTTTGTGATATAGAGCCTCAGTGGTGTCAGAGTCCATCTCACTCCCCAGAACTACAGGATCGGAAGAAGAGTGGGACCAGATCAACGACTGAAGAACCAGACACTGTTGGACTCAACCACCGACAGGCCAATTCAACAAATGCTGGACTCGGATTTTCAACTCTGGAGGTTGAAAGGGACACAAATGGTTTTCGGGGTACTGACATGGAGGAAGGAATGTCACTATGCCCACCCAGTACTTTGGTGAAACATTCCCAGATGAACTGAATTAAATTGAAATTTGAGTATTTCAGCCGGACCTGCTGGAATGAAGAAGGAGACTCTGCCTGAAGGGACAGGTGATGAGGTCAGCGGACGGAGCAGCGAAGGAAGGGGAGTGAGAAGGACGGAGGATGGATTCTGACTCCACTGACGCAAGAACTCCACTGACGCAGGGAGAATGAGGTACTGCATTCCATTACATATTTTGATAAATACACATACTCTGGAGAAGTAGTTAATATTGTATTGTTAATCATTTTTACTTTCACTAATAGGGTTATGTCCAGATGAAAACGCCTATTTCAGTGTTCTATTTCAGTGTTCTATTTCAGTGCACCAACAAAATGGACAAGTTGAACATGTTTAGGATTCAGTGTTACTGAGATAACTTCTTGGGTAGTGATCTTAGGTACAAATCTAAATTGAAATTAATCTAGAGCATTAGTGAACTAGTTTCAAATGAAGTTTATAAATTTTAACTTTTACACAAAAGAAAGAATGTGTATCACAAGAATAAAAGACAAGACAATTTTCAATCACAGATATATTTGTTCAAATTAGTAATCTGTTCATGTCTTTTCTTTCTAAGTACAGATTCGAGAAAGGAAATCAGTTATTCCAGTCCAATGATGGATCAACATTTTTGTGACGTACATAAAAGTTTAGCGATCTGTAGGGAAAATCATGATTTTGCATAAGTTGTAGTGCTGTTAAGGTAGGGTTAAAAGATAACACGACTTACACTGACTCTAGAGTGTAGCTGTGCAATTCATTGAAATTTTGATAGCAATTACAATTTTGACTTATTGATTACACAAACATGTAATGGAGAGGAACGATTGTTTTCCACATTACATGTGCAAGTAGGTTTTGGTTTTACTTATGGTCAGAATGCAAAATGCAAACAGGGTTGAATCTGACAGGGTTTAAGATAATATTCACAATAAAAGGTCAAAATTTCAATAAGTATATGTGTGAAATCAAGAAATCAGTACTGACTAAAATACAGGGGTCTATTTTACAGTGTGGCAAAGTGGCTGCATTGCTTCATGCTATTATTGTTGTATATTCGATAGCATATTGCTGTGTGTCATGTGACTTTTTAAGTTTCTGTGCAGAATGTCAAATAGAGGAGAAAAAGGGGGAGTATGGAGTTCTCTCTTGTTTGAACATTTGCTACTACCATCAAGATCTGACAGCACAAGTGCCAGACCCAGAGACAGTAACTATGCCATCAGAGACAATGTCACAGAGAAGTCAAAGGGTGAAGAGAAATTTCACTATTCCAGTTTAAATTTCACTCTAAGTAACTATTCTGTTTTACTTTTGAGGTGAATGGAGGAGGAGATTCAAAGACAGTCGACACCGACGACTACAGAGTGTGAAGACTAAGAGATCCATTCACGAGCTTTGTGTCCTGTGTTTATTTAATTATTTAATTTATGTTACTATAAGGGTTACCATCAGTAATTATAAGGGGTCCAATGGGACTGGTAGAGGGTCAACACCTGATTTAGAAATAATTTAATGTAACTTAAAATAAGAGGGTCAAGATCATGTAAGGAATGCTGAAGGAAAGTTTTTTTTGAGCCATGCTATCATGACAACAATTTGTGATCGCCCCAAAGATTTTAGCTCGAAGCATTTTATAATGTGGGGGTCGTGGAGGAATTTCCTGGCCAAAATAAATCAATCAGGTTTTCGCCTCCATTGTGGTAGCATTGTGATTCCATGTTATTTGCCATTGATGTATTTTTGATGAATCATCTTTCAAAATGTATTCCATGTGTCCCTCTTGTTGCATATCAAAGTGTAGACTGTATATCAGCCAGGATTTAAAAAAGGGAGGATCTGATAGGTTGACATTCCAGCATTCAGGTTTAAATGTATCTTGTATGGGGTGAAGGACACAAGAGTTATTTACAACATGTATGTGGTCACCTATTCTAAGATTGTCTCTGTCAGGACTAAAGCGTCAGGTAACAGAGTCGTCCATATAAGGTGTGGAGGCTATTTTCTGTAACCACCAAGATGTATAAGTACTGTTCACTTTCATGTTACTTTAGACACTATGGGGTACATACGTCTTGTGTGTACACATGGTCTCTCCTTTGTTCAAATGATTGAATAAAGTACCAAATTACTCTTACTTGATGTCATCTGCTTTGTGACGGGTAATATGTCTCCTCGATCACTTCACTCATTGATCATTGTTTTATTACAAGTAGACATGGAGAAAAGGCTCTTTATGTATATATGCCATTGTCTACATTTTAAATGGATGTCTGCCAAAAGGCATAAAACATCACATATATGATTATTGTGACAGAGACTGGGACTCCAGGTTAATAAGATTCTGACTGAGTAGCAAGATATGAATTCAGGGGGGGGGGTGTCGGTTAAACGGCTTATTTGTGTGATGTGATGTCCTGTTGCGTTCAGGTTCGGTTGCGTTTCTCAAAAAGTTAAATCTGTCTTGTTTTTTCTCAATTCTAAGTGTTGTTTTTCCAGGACTTTAAATTAACGCCATCAATACTTAAATGTCTGTTGCCCGTGTACAGTTAGTATTCAGAAACGTCACAGTACCGACTGTCTGGGGTGTCGCTCTGGGACAGGCGAGTATGTGGCTGGGAGGGGGAAATCACAGTATACTCACTACAAAAAAATAGACTACACCACTGGTTAGTTCTACTCTAAAAGTATGCAGAACTTACATGTAGATTCCTTTAAATGATGATTAAAAATGGATCTGGATCTGTGAATTATTACAGAATCACAACTGAATTCATATCTTGCTACTCAGTCAGAATCTTATTAACCTGGAGTCCCAGTCTCTGTCACAATAATCATATATGTGATGTTTTAGGCCTTTTGGCAGACATCCATTTAAAATGTAGACAATGGCATATATACATAAAGAGCCTTTTCTCCATGTCTACTGAAGTTTCTCAGCTTGCACTCTAGTAACATTTGTGGTCCAGGTAGCTTTGCATAAAAAATGGTTGTCATTTGCAAGGCTACTTTTACTTTTATACTTTAAGTACATTTCCAAGCCTGTACTTTGTTACTTTTACTTGAGTAAATAAGTTAAATCAGTACTTCCACTTTTACCAGAGTATTTTTTAACACAAGTATCTGTACTTCTACTTAAGTATGAGAAGTGAGTACTTTTCCCATCTCTGACTGCCACACAAAACCATGACTAATAATTAGCATCATCATACAACTTTTGTATCGATTAGCAGTAAAATCTGCTGATAAGGGCCTACATTTACTCAAAAGTATTTAATAAACTGTTTACAATCTTCAGCACCATGGCTAACAAATGCATAAAAAGCAGACGGAAGGAGAAAAAGTTCCACTCTTTCTATTTTAGTTAATTATCTGACCATTGCTAACTAACATTACCATATAGTCATTTAATTGTGTAAAGCAATGCATATTTAAGATTTAAGAATTTACTCTAATGTTGCATAGTCATTGACCTTATGAAGGCCAGGAGTTCTCACTGTCTCTCATCATCTGAAACAAGGAAATATAAACATTGTATTCTGTTTACTGCTGTACTCCTGTCTCCTTCTCTTAATACATCCATGCTGTACTCAGACACACAGGTACACACACACATAGACACACAGCACACACACACGCACGTACACACACGCGCGCACGCGGTATCATATAAGCTACTCTCACTTACCAGGTAACAGTAGGCTAACGTTGGTGGCAGCTGCAGTATCACCCGACGTGGCAGCAGCTTCAGGGACAGACTTTAGAAAACACTGAAGTAGTGTTATTTAGGTCTGTTTAGTAACGTCTCATATCTCGTTACTTATAAAACGTTGTTCAAACTCTAGGTAACTAACTAGTTGCGAGAAAGGAAAGACCGCGCAAAGAATGCAACTTGTTGTTGCTTAGTAACGTTAAGTGACCTCACGTCAGATCCAGGGACACGGAAACCCCGAAGGTCCAAATGTCAGAGCTTCCCAACACAGACGGGGTGAATTTATGAATGAAAATGAGAACGTTCTGTCACAAACAATGTTGTTACGTATCATCGCGCTTTTGTAAGTGGGTAAGTAACGAACCACTTTTGTAAAACGTAAGGAGTAGAAAGTACCGGTATTTGTGTTAAAAATGTAAGGAGTAAAAGTAAAAAGTCGGCACAAAAATAAATAGTAAAGTAAAGTAAAAATACCTGAAAAATCTACTTAAGTACAGTAACGAAGTATTTGTACTTCGTTACTTCCCATCTCTGATGAAGAGTTACTGGCTGCACTAGTGTTCCGTTGTCTTAGTGTGTTTTTAGTAGTGAAAAGTAAAGTATACTGCAAGCTACTTTATTCTGATTCTAATAATTCTATTTAAGATGAGGTCCTACCACAAGGCTCCAGACCAGAGAGTGAGGAAGAAATCAGACAGCTACATAATGAGGGTGGTGAGTGTTCCTATAAAAGGGCCATGTCAGTGAAAGGGTGATAAGGAGAAAGATAAATGTTGCGGACAATATATTCGTAATTTAAGGTACATAATAGAACTTATTCAAAATTATAACGTGTCTTTTGGAGACAGTTCCATCTTTGAAGTAATTGCCCTTTTCCAGTTTAGAGCAATAGCCCCTCCAAATGTCTGTGCACGTCCCTGGTGCAAAACACATTTGAGTACCGTGAGATTCAGAGGATAATGGTCACCACTTTATAGGTGCTCTAAGCATTACGCATTTTTTAGGCTACAACATTTTTTGTCACATACAGCAAACATCTCCTCACTATCTGCTAGCTGCCTGTCCCCTGTAAAAAAACGCAGTCTCTGTAGACAGCCCAGGCTCCACAAACGCCAACAAAAACAAACTGCGCCAACCTGCACTGCGAAACATAACAGTGTTCCAGCCAATAACCAACAAGAAGGATTTGGGGGTGGGGGTTGGGGGGGTTAGTGCGCGGAAGCACGGAAGGAAGGGAGAGGGGACGGGATGAGGAGGAGGGAGGGGGGAGCTAGCCTCGTTTTGTTTGAAAATGCTTTGAACGTCAACAAGAAGTGCCGTCACCCAACATCGCTTAGAGCACCTTTTAAGTATAAAGTATGAAGAAGCATGGCTCGGAGGCTCTGATGCCCAAGAGGTACAGTAGGTAACACCCTGCTTCACATGAATACAGTTACAATATTTGCACCTGCCAGCAGCTCCACTTGAGCCTTGGGGGCTAACGGCAATTACTTTTTATAGCCCCAATATACACAGAGGTGGAGTAGGTGAAGATATACATTTTCAAAGCAAATATTCATAGATAATTCACTGTATATAAGAGCTGGTGTTTCTGTTGTTCATCACCTCCACACAGGACCACTGAAGCTGACACTGAGAAGAAAGAAGATAATCCTGCAGAAGGTTTGCTTCATCTCTTTTCTCACTACCTTGTTTCTTATGCTCTGTTGTCATCATCTCTACTTCCTCTTGTCCTGTATTTGAAGGGGCTCTTCAGAAATATCACTAACACATCTGTTTCTCTTTGTTGAAGATCATTTTTACCATTTGCATCATCTCAACCATGAAGATACTGATTGTGTGTCTACTGGTCTGTGCCTTGATGGCTCTGACCAGAGCTGCTGGTGAGTATTAACTGGGTCTGTAAGACCAGAAACTGTCCACATGCTGGGTCACTTATTTAGTTAGTCTTCTCTAAATATGTCCTGTTATTT
The DNA here is from genome assembly GCA_023631565.1 of Gymnocephalus cernua. Lineage (NCBI taxonomy): Eukaryota > Metazoa > Chordata > Actinopteri > Perciformes > Percidae > Gymnocephalus > Gymnocephalus cernua. Next base: position 24,439,295 of record CM042445.1, read on the forward strand.
ACTGACATCCATGCAGCGTTCCTCCTGCTCTGTTGCTTCTTTTATTTATCATTACTATCAATATTTCCTGAAAAAGAGGCCGATGCCGCCTCCTCTTTTATTCTGGCTGGACATTGGAGAGATTTTTTTATTCATGGGTCAAAGTCTTATCAAATTGACCATAAGAGGAATTACTTTAGGACTGGAAGTAATCAGTCTTGTCCTTCTTCACTGTAAAGAATAGGGAGCACATAGAGTTCAGTCACTAAGTTCTGTGTCAAACCTCCAGCTGTTCCAGAAGCAGAGCCGGGTAAGATGACAGGACCACTCGTTCAGGAAGGTGAGTTGATGTTTGTTCAGATTTTACAGGAATGCATTCTTATGATCAGCTCTACAAAGTTTTTGTTACTTTTACCTTTTACAGCTGAAACTTTAACGGTTTTGCCCTCTCTTGTCGACATCATTTACAGCTGCAACTGTTTCTGTGAAAATGAAAAAAACTTTGTTGTTGCCTCTTGTGTTCAGTTCTTTTCAAAATTTGTTTTCAGGGAAAAGTCACATCGTCAAGAGGTCTCCATCTTGTCCCGGAGGTTTCATTACTTACAGTGGTCTCTGTATGAATTACGTTCCAAAATACGACTACAAGCCTAAGCCTAAGCCTAGACCTCAGCCTCCGGTAATCAGGATTGATTTTTGATTCACTGCTTCTACGTAAACTTTGTTTTGTTTGTGTTGACTTGCACTCTTGGTTAATTGGCGTCTTCTTCTGACTTGTTGTCCTTCAACCTTTCTATTTATTAGTGTCATGGCAACTCCACTATAACTGCAGAGATTAATCGATTAATCGACTGAGTAATTTTAATAGAAAAAATGTCAAAATCTTTGATTCCAGCCTCTTTAATGTGACTATTTTCTAGTTTTTTCGCTCTTCTGTGACAGTACACTGAATATCTTTGTAGTTGTGGACTAAACAAGACATTTGAAGACGTCATCTTGGGATTTGGAAAACACTGATCGACATTCTTTACCATTTTCTGACATTTTGTAGACCAAACAACTAATCGATTAATCGACAATGAAAATCATTGTTAGTTGCAGCCCCTAAACTCCTGTCTGTCTGTCTGTCTGTCTGTATGTTTTGCAGAGAAAATGTCCCAAGTCTGTGGGCTTTGCAGCAATTATGAATGTTTGCTTGTGATGGAAAATGCTGGGATGATGTCCGGTGATGATCCCTGGGCTGACACAGAGGAATCAAGTACCTGTCGAGAGCACAAGCACAGTCAGAGTGAACTGGTCTTTCTTGTCTTTCACTATGCAAAATTAAAACGCTCAAGCATCTAAACCAGCTGGTCTGTGAGTCTGTGTTAAATCTAGTAGTTTGTTTTAAAACTTCTTACATCTCAAAGAACTCTGACTGTAACATCATTACATGGCATTGTGCACATACACTTTTTCAAGTATTGGGTGGGCGTTTCTATCACAAACATATGCTGTTAATGATGCATCAACCATCACATGGACCTTCCTGTTTGCAACAGTGTGTCAGAATCCTTTTTGTTTGCTTAATAGTGCCTCCCTCTGGACAAACTCTGTGTAATGACATAGGCAACATCTAACTATAAATCGTGTGTGTGTGTGTGTGTGTGTGTGTATGTGTATCTGCAACGTAACATTCCTCTTTCAGGTAGATGTAGTAGTGGTACAATGTTTTTTTCTCTGCAGTAGAAGTACACAGTAAGTCAGTAGTACACAGTAAGGTTGCATATTAAGTGCTTTGGGCAGAGACGGTTTAGAACCGAGAGGGCTCAATCAGGGGCAGTTCTACATTGATAGATAGATAGATAGATAGATAGATAGATAGATAGATAGATAGATAGATAGATAGATAGATAGATAGATAGATAGATAGATAGATAGATAGATAGATAGATAGATCCCAAACAAATGGGAAATACCAGTGTTGCAGCAGCATAATATCAGACACACAGCACACATACAGAATAGAAATGAAATAATAGGATACAATATACATATAGTAAATAGGATAAATAGTAATAGGATAGAATTTAAGAACAAATAATAAAAAATATATACAAGTTGGGAATAAAACTACAACTGTTTAACTAGTATTGATACAGCTGTACACGTCCTTGCGCTCCCCTGAATATGTGTACCTACTCCTTAAAACTACTAACGCCATGTAATGAGTAAGCAAGAATCAGTGAGAGATAACACATTAAAAACTTCAACAAGGTGCCATTTATTAATACAATAAAACTGTATACTCCTAATGAATCATAAAAGCTCTCTTTCCCTCTCTCTCTCTTATATTATCTATCTATCTATCTATCTATCTATCTATCTATCTATCTATCTATCTATCTATCTATCTATCTATCTATCTATCTATCTATCTATCTATCTATCTATCTATCTTCAAGAGGCCCTGTGCTATAATTTGAAGAGGTAGAAAAGCTACAATTCTCGTTAAGAAAGTTTGCATGATTTCTAATGTCTGATTCCAAGCACAACACTGAATCCATTGTATTTCGACCTTTACGGAACCCACTTTGATATCGAGAAAAAAGAGCTTTACTTTCTAGGAAATATGTTAACCTTTCAGTAACCATTCTTTCCATGATTTTACATAAATGTGACGTCAAGGCAATAGGTCTATAACTAGATGGATCTGAGGGGTCTTTCCCTGGTTTTAAAATAGGAACTACTATCGCTTGTTTCCACACTGAAGGAAGTTGTCCGATTTCCCAAATACTGTTAAAAAGTTTTAACACTTTGGCTTGTGAATTCTCTGTCATATGTTCCAACATTTTATAACACACTATCTTTTCCAGGAGTGGTTTGACGAGCACCAAAATCTGCTCTTTTCAACTCAAACATACTTAAAGGCAAATCTAATGGATGTCCTGACTCTTCTGCGTTATTTACTATTCCAGGATTCTCCATTAGTGTTCTGTTTCTACACTGCCTGGCCTCCTCTGAAAGATTACCAGAACTATGCACTGTCCTAAATGTTTGAGCAAGAAGCTCAGCCTTCTCTAAATTGTTGACAGCCATTTTGTCCCCACCAATCAACACTGCAATTTCATAATTCCCACGGATCCCACCCATTCTCCTAATCATTCCCCAGACATCTGATAACTGTACTTTTCTCCCAATACTATTGCAGTACTGCCTCCAAAATGTGCGTTTTTGAGTCCTAATTGTTCTCCTTACTATAGCCAGGGCCCTTTTATATATTGCCCTTTTATAGGCCCTTTCTGAGTTGCTTAATTCCTGCTTTTTATGGCTTTACTACATTCACTATTCCACCAGGGTACATTCTTGTTCCGTCCAGCTCTGGCACTTTCTGGAATATTTCCTTTAGCTGATTGTATTATTACACTAACTATATCATCATTATATTTATTTACATCCACCAGATTCTCCACTTGAAGTGTTTTAAAAGGGTTTGTACTTTCGTCTTGGAAAGCTTCCCAATTAGCATTTCCTAATTTCCACCTGGGAATAGTCTTTACCTTTTCAAAAAGAATCTTAGCACCAACTTCAGTCCACAGGATAGTGATCGCTACCCACTGTTGAATGTCTTACCACATCCCACTTACATATTCCTGCTATTGCACTAGAAACAAAAGTCAGATCAAGTGCTGTTTCGGTATTGTGCGTGCTATTACAGCGTGTACCTTCCCCAGTATTAATGCAGACTTAATTGTGCTCTTCTACAAATTCTTTAACAACTGCACCATTTGCATCTGTTTTATTACTTCCCCACAGTGAGTTATGAGAATTGAAGTCCCCACACCATACTACCCTATCTTGCAAAGATCCCCCAACATCCTCTAAAATATCTCTACTTAATTGTCCCCATGGATTATAATAATGTATTATACCTATAGGTCCTCTTTCTGCCCATATCTTGATCCCAATTGCTTCATGACCTATGCTCACATAAACAACTTTGTAACTCATTCCAGTCTTTATGAATGTTGCAACTCCTCCCCCTCTTCCAGTTCCCCTATCTTTTCTTACTGCAGTGTATCCCTTTATAACAAAATCCAACTGTGGTTTTAGCCATGTCTCTTGTATACAAAGCACGTTAGGTTTCTCTTTGAAATTATCTATATACTTCTTGAACTCTTGACCATTCGCTATTAAGCTTCTGAAGTACAATTAACACCATTAGGAAGATCCAGCCCATGCCTGAGAAACTTGTACATCATCAATAAGAATATCTTTAACCGTTTCCCAGTGAAGTCCTTTTCAAGGATTTCAATCACCTGTACGAACCCCGTCCCTCACTCTCTCATCTCTGTCCCTCTCCTCGTGAGTCTCCTCCTCACTGTGTCATAGGCGTAAATCCCAGGGGGCCGGGGGGGTCAGGACCCCCCCCCCCCCCCCCCCCCTCCCCAGCTAAGGGTTGTCCCCATATCATTACCAAAACAATGCTGTGTATTGTAAATAACATAATGATGTATACTTAAAATATCTGTGTAAGTATTAAAACAATACAAACCCCAAAAAATGCTTTTTAAGTTTAGAAACATTTTGACTCCCCCCTCCCTTGCCTCACAGAGAATGAGAGAACATACTGGTAGTTGGATTCGCCACAGTAACTGACGTTAGTTGTGGAATGTAGTAAGTAGGCGATTCAAGGCTATTTTATTCACATTAAACATCGGATGAAGTTGTGCTTTTCTCAAATATAAATTATGCTGAGTAATTCATAAATTAGTCATGAGTCTCATGACAAAAACTTCGCTATGTTAGTGTAATATAATGTAATGTTACCTGTTGGATAGAAATACACCCACTACAACTAACGTTACCATGGCGGTAAGCCTAACGTTATGTGTGGGAACTGATATTAGGGTTAATATTGAAGATCTACTGTTGTGTTTTGCTCAATATGATGTTAATTGGCTGATCAGTTAAATATAAATCCCCCCCGACCCCCTGGGATCAATGATCACCAAATCTAGTTATGAACACTTAAGCCTGTCAAAAAAACTAAACCGAAATCCAACGATTATAGAAGTTATCTCACATTAACGCTTTCTTCTTCATTGGTGCCTGGTGAGGAAAAACCTTAACGTGGTTTAATGTAGCCTACTAAGGGTGCTCCGATCGATCGGCCACCGATCGCTATCGGCCGATAATGGCTTTAAATAGTTCGATCGGTGGTCTCCATAAAGGCCGATCAGATAGGCCGATCAGATGACGCACTACCACGGATGTATTAGGAGCGCACTACTCCTGAGAACATTTTCAAAATGGCGGCCTCCCTACATTCAGCGGTCTGGCAGTTCTACAAGGTGTCTGAACGGCGGCAGAACAGCAGTTGGCCCGCGGCAGGCCGCGGAACGAAGACGCTAGGAGGACGGCTACCGCTTTTAAAAAGCGGCTGCCACCGGTGGTGCTCCGGCAAACGTGTTTGTGATTACACCATTCTGACGCTTCTACTGCCTCTGGAGCACCGCTGGTGGTCGCCAACTCATTGCTATCTGGGAAAAAGACAATACACTAGCGATTAGCAACGTGTGTACCGAGGAAATACCACGAGGCGGAAAGCTCCAAAGACATTTAACACCACCAACCTCATCAGACATTTGAAGGTTAGTCACAGAAAGGAGGATGAGCAGTTTTCAAAGTTAGCTAACGCTAAGGCAGAGCGGAGTCGTGTAGCTAGCAGCTCGGTGCCGCTCAAACAGCTGTTTCCCCGTGGGTGGGTGTGTGTCAGTGTGTGTGTGTGTGTGTGTGTGTATGTGTGTGTGTGTGTGTGTGTGTGTGTGTGTCTGACTGACTGTGTGTGTCTGTGTGTGCTAAAGAAATGTGCAGTGATTAAAAGGACATTTTTTAGATTTTGAGCTAGGACAGAAAGCCAAACAGTTACTGATACATTCTCTAAACATGTGTGACTGTTATGTAATGGCGTAATTTTCAGTTCATAAAAGTGATCGGTGATCGGTATCGGCCGATACGTCTTCCAGCAATCGGTGATCGGCCCCAAAAATCCTGATCGGAGCACCCTTATAGCCTACCTAAACAATGATCAATGATTACCACATTTCTCTCTCATATTGCTCCTCATAACCACTGAAAAATAAATCAAAACAGAAATTTGGTGATGGTTGTTAAACCACGTTAAGCTTTTTCACCTTAAGCGTTTTCTATGTCCCCTGACTGTCTAATGCTTTTTGAAAACTTAAGGCTTTCTTCTTCATAAAACGTGTCGGACATCATCACATTTTTGAATACATTTTTATTAATTTACATTAGTAAGCTACAGGACAGCATCTTTCAAAACATGACCTGTGCAAAAGAGAAAAAAAATGAATGCGTCATTGTACCCAGCACTTCTGGAAATGCACTTCTGAATGCGTCTGTGTCCCCAGCACATTTCAAACCAAACTGACGCCCATGCAACAAATGTAAATAAACATCAACACTGAATCACCCAAACAACACTAAAACCCAGATAACATAAATGCACACCCAAAGCACTAACAGAACATAATTAACACACTTAACCATTGTGTTGTCTTTAACCTTTGTGAGTAGTGTTTACAAGCTCGTTAGAATAGACACTGTGTCTTCTGTCAGGGGAGCCTCAGTAATCCTATGATGACTTGTGTCATGCACAGGCATGTGTGTGTGTGTGTCTAACAGAGTTAAAAATGCACTTTATTAATTCAAATTTCCAATTTATTTTTTATTTAAATCATATTTTATTTATCATTTAATGATTTGGTGGGTATTTGTGAATTTTATCTTATTGAGTTTAATTTATTTATCATACTGCTATTGTTTCCTGCAGAGATGTTGTTGCTGCGCTGCACCTCTATTGCATGGATGTATTAAGAGCAGTGTTTCCCCTAGGATTTATTTTAGCTGTGGTGGCAGGTAAAATTGACATGGAAAAGCCGCTTTAATGATGAATGGATTGATAAGCAGGCTACCATTCATACTGTATGCCTCATTTGCAATGAAATGATGCTGTTGCAAAATAATACAAACAGCAACTTCATCAAGAATAAAGAACGCAATGGTAAAGATCGCGTCATTCACGTGCATATTAAGTAGCCACATGTATCTGTTTTGGTCTTAGTTATAATACATCCATAGATTTACCGCTCCAGGAGAGAGGACGGTTCGCTCAGCCAGCAGTTAAGTATTTGTCCAAATTTCTAGATTCCCGCCAAGCTAAGCTAAGACTACAACCGACAGCTTTATTTGTTTTAGCTTGTTGGTAAAAATTAGAGTAGAGCTGAGTTTGGTAAAACAGCGCGTGGACGAGAGCAGACAGCAGATTAAAATATCACTTCCTACATGTTTATGCCGGTCTATACAGGTGAGTGCATTGATAATTATCGACTTTTTACTCACAAAGGTTTTACCGTAACCTACTTACAGTAACGAGACTAGCGTTCATCTGCCCCCCCAGTGGCCGTTGGTAATCCTCGGTATTGTTCCCTGTCAGGTGCTGCGCGTGTTTTAGATGTGTGTGAGCGTTAACACACATCTCGGCTGCGTGTGTGTGGCGTGCAGGCAAGAATCCCGGCATGTGAATAGAGACGGGGCTGGGTTTGTGCTCTACCTGTGAAGTGCGTGTCTGCGCTATTCTCCGACAATCAACATTGATACCGTGGCGTGGCGGCAGAAATTTAACTGTGGCGGTGCGCCACTTGCCAATCAACGTAGGGGAAACACTGAAGAGAACTGGATACAGCGTTCGGCGGGAAGCCCCGTTCATTCCAATGAGAGTGTTCAAAAGCGGATCAAGTAATCATGGAGCTCGGATCTTCTGGTTAAAGTTACTCAGGCTACCGAAGAATACCATAATTCCTCCATTTAATTAGGCCTAAGCGACGCACCCCAAGCCTCCATCCTTAACCGTTTTGCCAGCATTTTGCGTTAGCATTTGAATAAGGGTGCTCCGATCAGGATTTTTGGGGCCGATCACCGATTGCTGGAAGACGTATCGGCCGATACCGATCACTTTTATGAACTGAAAATTACGCCATTACATAACAGTCACACATGTTTAGAGAATGTATCAGTAACTGTTTGGCTTTCTGTCCTAGCTCAAAATCTAAAAAATGTCCTTTCAATCACTGCACATTTCTTCAGCACACACAGACACACACAGTCAGTCACACACACACACACACACACACACACACACACACACACACACACACACACACACACACACACACACACACACACACACGGGGAAACAGCTGTTTGAGCGGCGCCGAGCTGCTAGCTACACGACTCCGCTCTGCCTTAGCATTAGCTAACTTTGAAAACTCCTCATCCTCCTTTCTGTGACTAACCTTCAAATGTCTGATGAGATTGGTGGTGTTAAATGTCTTTGGAGCTTTCCGCCTCGTGGTATTTCCTCGGTACACACGTTGCTAATCGCTAGTGTATTGTCTTTTTCACAGATAGCAATGAGTCGGCGGACCACCGGCGGTGCTCCAGAGGCAGTAGAAGCGTCAGAATGGTGTAATCACAAACACGTTTGCCGGAGCACCACCGGTGGCAGCCGCTTTTTAAAAGCGGTAGCCGTCTTCCTAGCGTCTTCGTTCCGCGGCCGGCCGCGGGCCAATTGCTGTTCTGCCACCGTTCAGACACCTTGTAGAACTGCCAGACCGCTGAATGTAGGGACGCCGCCATTTTGAAAATGTTCTCAGGAGTAGGGCGCTCTTAATACATCCGTGGTAGTGCATCATCTGATCGGCCTATCTGATCGGCCTTTATGGAGACTGTAGAAAAGGGTTGGTCCAATTTTACCCCGGCTCTAAAAGGCCAGAGTCTTTCTGACCCCTTCGGTCAGCTTCTCCTACTTTACCCTTTTGTGTTCGTTAATGGCAGACCAGGAAAGAATAGTCAGGATTCGTTCAGTTAAAATATAACATATCTTTAGTAAAATGATCAAATGATATTGCAAGAATACATCATATGCATATGGTTCAGTAGCTCCTTCAAGACTTCACTCACCCTACCACCAACAAGGCTCTCCAGGTCTGACCCCGGACTTTGCATTTCCCTATTCTTTTATTCATCTTTGGGTTCCTCCTTCCGTCCTTGCGTCTGGGTCGCCAATCGGTTAGATCACCCTCAGACTTTCTGTCTCCGAGAAGATAGCGAAGTTGCGCGCTAGCCTTGGGATCGCTCTCATTCTCTTCTTCTCTCATGGCCTAAATATTGTCTGTTACTTTAAGATATTTCATGCAAGTGCATTCTGTTCCAAATGTTTATCAAGTGTTTATCAGGAGCACTCTTGCTCCAGTAAATTTGAACACGTCATATCTTATACATGCCAGACAGGAGGAGACAGCGAGGCCATCCCAGGCTACATGACATTTTATCCTACACCCTCTTTTTCCGCAGCACACGCTGTGGAACATTACCACTAAAATGATAAAATAATGAATGGATCCCTCTTTCGAGATCTAAGTATGCCTTAATGATAATTAAAGCAATCGTTAACAACCAATCAAAATTGTAGATATCATGACAGAGCGGTGTGGTGTGTGTATCTTATATGTAGGTTTTAGCCACTACTAAGCTGCAATGTTACATCGCCTCCATGACTATACTTGATGGCTAAAATTATTTATGTGGAAATGTCTGAACATTGTGCAACAGCAATTATGGAAACAAACCTTTATTTATTAAAAATCATAATACTAAGATCATACTTCAAACCTATGTCTTGCTTAAGGCTATTTTGACTATGAGCTGATCTACAGCCCCGCGCAAGCTAACTGTGAAGCAAAGGAGGAAGTCTCTGATAGCAGATAAGAGGATAGAAACAACAGTTGGAGATAGGACAGGTGGGACTCTGGGAGCAATTTAGACCCAGCGTGACTGTACTCCTTCCTCCTCATCAGAGGAAGTGTCAGTCTCGTTCACATGGCCCTCCTCGTAGGCAGGGGGAATAAATTCAACTGTGGCTAACATCTGATAGGCGGGGGGAGCACCCTCTTTTGATAAGGCCGTAATTATCAATCTATTCATTAGGGTTCTGAGACAGGGGATTGCACAACAGCCGCAACACATGAGGCTGCTAGCAAATGCAGCTATGGAATCATGTCTTTCAACCTTTCAAATATTCCATGCATCCAATTGGTTACAGGGTCATCATTTATATCAACATTAACCATTGTAATTTTATGTTAATTCTTCCAAGCCATCAGACAAGTCTGTCTCAGTTGGCTCAGCCACGCCCCTCTCTGCATCACGTGTGTAATTTGGCAAAATGCTGTTGTAACACAATTCAAATGTAGTTTACTGTTGTCCACCAGAAAAGAATGACTCAAACCCCCACTCCAATCTGATTGCGTGCTTTGAACTCGTCTGGTAGCTACGCCTCTGGGTGCATCAGTCTACCACACATATACACTCTGTTATCAAGAGTGCTACCAGGAGTACCCCATCTTCTATGGGGCATGTTCAGGTGCAGCCTGTAGAACATGGAAGCTCCACACAGCCACTACCCACCACCCCTCAGCTCTACTGGTGCTCTGATTAACAAGTGATAGTCGGTGTGATGTCCACAGACGAGTTCAGTCGGTGCACACTTTTTCCCTGTCCTGCTCCCGAGGAACAGGTGTAATTACACCTGGGAAAGGTTTAAGCAACAGGTGTTAGACATTATTTACTGGAGGAAACAGTAAACTCAATGACTTGTGTTCTTCCATTTTAGGTGTGAGGTTTAGAGCGTGCATAGCTAAACCCACTAAGGTCACCTTGCAACCCTGTGGCATAACTTTTGGTTATTCAATTTGAATGGGGCCTAACTGTCCCAGTGGAGCATTCTATGCAATTGTTAACCTTAGCTCTTTGTGTAGTCTACATAATCCACTCTAATCAGTGATAACTCGATTTCCGGTCAGTTGTTAGCTTGTTTGTGAATCTGTAAGATGTGAACAGATTAATCATACACTGTAAACAGTTTCTGTGGTTCAGGGTTAAATTAACTAATACAAAAAGCTTTTCATTTGATCAAAATATATCTGTGATTGTGAGCTGTCTGCTTTAACATTATCACACACATTGTCCTTCTGTCATCATGTTAAAGGTAAAGGGTGCATTTTAAAAGCTTCATCCAACTAAATAGTTTACTGATGTTAATATCAGGCTATTTCCACTGATGAACACGCAATTATTCTAAGTTATGTTCAACAAAATTCTGAGAACAGCAACAGCTGTTTGTTTCAATTTTCAACCAATTTAATTTGAATTTGTCCATGCAATCATTTCCCAATAAATCATCTGGGCAGCACTGAATCCTAATAGCATGTTCAAAAGTTGCCTATGTTATTGGTGCTCAAAAGTAGAACAGTGAAATGTACTTTAAACATTTCCTGACACACCAACTGAATTAACATAGTTGCCACTAATCTTGGTGGAAGCTGTCACAGGAAATTCAATGCAACAGATTTTATAATACCTTTTACAGACTAAATGTAATTTTTTCGTACCAAGTTTGTTGATAATCAATACATGTCCTAACCCTTCATATATGTGTGTTCACATGGGTGTAATCCTATTTATTTTTTTAAGTACAAATAAGTAATTTTAATATTAGGTTTTCCCAATAGTGTATGTGTATTTCAGAATGTGAGTCTGTAGGTGCTGGTACTTCCCTTCACAATGCGTCAGATGTGTCAGATCAGGACGGTCTCTCCCCCCCCCCCCCTCTCTCAGTCTGTCTGCTGCTCCAGACAGGATCCAGTGTCTTTCTGTTTGGTGAAGCAGACCCCAGGGCTGTTGAGTTTGTCACCGGTCCTGTAGCTGGAAGGGGGTGAACCGGACCTGGTCCCTGACACATCGAGGCACCGTGTGGCACAAAGCAGAACTCAGAGAAGCATTATTTGTTATATTTATCCATATGTATCACTTGGAAAAAACTTCTACTCCTTCAGCAAACATCAGTAATTATAAAACAGCATTCCTTTCCCTCTTTTTGAGGCATGAAAACTCATGACTCAATAACATATCAGCATATATAAATAATCTGTTTAGTGGTTTTAGCCATTAACACTCTGTCCTGTGTTAATACAGCAAAACTCTGTATAAAAAGCAATAAAAAAGTTAATTCCTCATATATAAAAACACAAAACAATAACAAAAACAAGAAGAAATCACCAAAATAAAATGTTTCCGATATCATCCTAATAGTGTAAACAATATGTCCTATATAAACTTAATAAAAACAAAGTCTGTAGTGCAACTTCACTGGAGAACCTCATTATCTAGTGTGACTGCACATAAAAAATAAGATCTCATGTCACCCTGCATTGGTTTCAATATTATCTCAACCAGCAAACTCAGATGAATCAAACAAAACAAAATAAAAACAATTATCTTTGGGTTGCAACACAAAGTAGTATTAATTGCTGTCTGATGTTCCTAAAAATCATTGTGAATTAAAGTTTGTTGGTGTAGTATTGGTAGAACGAAACTAAGAATCGTAATGTATGTCAAAAAACGTACCTCAGTGTATTAAAATCATTTCTGAGCCTAAACTGCACATCCAACTGTCTGTTCCACCATATACACAACTCCTGTCCTATCTTATCTGTGTGTGTGTGTGTGTGTATGTGTGTGTACTCTGGGAAGCCCTTCCCTCGGCTGTTCTCTGAGCCTTTGTAAGAAAGGAGTATTCCTCCATGTTGCATGAAACACACTGCTTTTCTATTTCTGATATATCATTGAAGAAAATGTTGCTACATTTAGGGTTTAGCCAACATAATAAGGTTATGCAGATAGTCATAGTGTAAGGGAAGTATTCAAATCAATTGCCTAAGTGAAAAGTATTAAATTAGCAATGCAAAAAAGCTCCACATGTTTGTTGAAAACTGGAAATGACTAACGCAGTTCCATCAATCAACGAAGTATTTAAACAACTAATCCTCTCAGCTGGAGTTCTAGGTCTGTTTGTTGGGCAGTTTAATAATAATAAAATGACATGTTTCATGACCATATGTTCAGCTTACAAAAGAAAAATTCCTAATTCATCTTTTGACAAAAATATGTCAGATCCCAATAATATCTAAAAGCACTTGACAAAAATCTTTTGTCTTACAAACCAAAAATCAACAGTTTGTCTATTACCTATATAAGATAAGGAAGATTTTTAGTGAGCCCACACTGGGGAACCACTGTTATGGTTTACTCTGACCTTGTGGCTTATCGGTTCACACTGAGAGGTCCTGTACTCACTTAGCCAGACTCACAGGCACTCTTCAGAGAAACAGATACGTTTTTATGTGTGAAATGGTATAAGCTCTTTTTAAGCCTAAATGAAAAGAACACACAGAAACAAAAAAGGGGAATATAAAGAATCATGATAGAATGTAATTTTTCCATTACATTCCACTCTTTTGATTACAGTCTAATCACATAAATCAAAATTCCCTAGTTATGGCAGCTAAAAATTTTCAATCACAAAAATATATTTAGCCTTTTGTTCTAGCTTTTTGTGCTTGCAATATAGTCACAGTGGTAATTTATTCTTACTGACCTTATGTCTTTGCTCAGACAAGAATGTTTAGAGGTGCCAGGGTGCCTGTCTTACAGTCCCGTTCTGATGGTGAGGTTCACCAACATGTTATGTGACATAAAACAAAAGTTGATATCCTGCTGGAGGTTCAAATTTGGCTAAGTTGGTAGACTCAATCAATAATTTCTAATAAGTGTTTAATCTCTCGCTTTTCTTTATTCCCACGGAATGCCCTTCCCTAGTGACGATCTCCAGTCTTTTTGCAAGCTGTCACAAACCTTCCCAAATCCTCCCCAAAGCATATGTCAATCCTTTAATAGGACAACTATCATTCCAATATTGTTCGTAGGTCTATTTGATAGACAGCTCTATGACGATAATGCATTTAATAAGCATATGTTTTATGTGCAAAACCAAAAACAAACAAACAAAAAAAAAATCCCAATTTGTCTTACCCCAAAATGTGTCAAATCACAACCGTATCTAAATGTTTTTTGACAAAACTCAAATTTTCTCCATATCTAAAAAATATATATATATATTTTTTTTAGATACACAGGAGAATCCAACTATGGTTAAGACTGACTCCAACAGCCAATAAGGAGTTAAAATCAAGACCACATGATTTTCATTGATCACTTCCTGTTTTAATGGGTCCTGTGTTTCTGGGGCATGTAGTCCGAATGCCGTGAGATGACTACATGCCCAAGGTTGACAACTTTTTAATCAAACTCACATCAACCTTTGGTATTGCTCAGAGATAGCACGACACCTGAGGAAAAAAAATGGTGAAATATCACTTGAAAAAGCTTTGTTTTTATTGTGCAAAAAATATCGGTGTGTGTTTGTAGGCACAGGTGTCACCCAACAGGTGAGCACTGCTGGCACAAATGCGCGCTGTGGTGAAAGTTTTCTTTATAATAATCTGTCCAGCCAGTCAGTCAGTCTGGGAAGTCATAAAATCATCCTGATTTTGTCTCCTGATCTGTAGGAGTCTGAAAAACATACTTTGTTTAGCAGTCAAGTTTTAAGTCATACTGCACATTTGTTTTTATGCCAGTAGACAATTTAATTCTTCAAAAAAAATGACAAAGAATAACCTTTCTGTATATTCTTCAGCTGGTTCAAATGAAGACAAGAGAAACACAGTAATTGTGTCTTCGTGTGTACCTCTGTAGGCAAAAACAATTTCTTATCAGCCCTGAGGTTAACAGGCTGGCAAATAGAAATGTACGCTTGAAATTTAACCAAAAGTGTGCATTTTAGAATGTGTCAGGAAAATCAGTCAAAGAAAATCAGATTTTTTATCAAGACGTACAACTTTAACCAGTACGGAAACAACCCCCAATTCCGAAATAGACACATTCAATTTCTGTCTAATAAGTTTACAACTTATACTTTGTAGGAGCAAAAAATGAGCATTCTGCTTGTTTATCTTGTTCAGGATCCTAAGGGTAATGCACAGAAATCATATGAGTGGTTCATTTTTCCTAGAATAATCATTCCTCCAGCACTATCCCCTTTCTAGAGAAAATAAAATGACAACTAGTCTATCAAAAAGCCTTCTGATTAGTAGTTCATTTTACCCAAAAATTGAATTAGTAAACCCCAATTTACCCAATAAAAATGACCAGTGAGCTTTGGTGTTAATTCCTTTAAACTCTAATATTTTAAATGTCTAGCACCAGTGTTAATCAAAAAAAATTATGAATGCTACTAATATAATTATACACCATTGGGCATTTCTTATAGGATTCGGAAGATAACATACTGTAAGTGCTGGTTTATAAATCCCCATCTTTGTAACAAACTTCCAGAAAACTGTTGGTCGGCACCAACTCTCAGCTCTTTTAAGTCAAGGCTGAAGACCTTACTTTTTGACACTGCCTTTTTCTAATTTGTTGTTCTGCACTGTGAATTTTATTTGTGTATTCTACTCATTTTCATGTAAAGCACTTTGAATTGTCCTGTTGCTGAAATGTGCTTTACACATAAAGCTGCCTTGCCTTGCCTAAATTGGTCAAAACCTATCTAGATTATCTTTTTAGAGCCTTTTTAACCTAATAATTTGTCCCTAGTAGCAAACAAAAAAACTGTATCCATGCAAAACATTTTTTCTATTGCATGAAGCTGTGAGTGTGTGTGCTCAAAATTTCTCAGGCTCCTCCTCTCTGGTGGTTTGTGCGCGTGAAATTTGAGCCAGACACTCGCTGGCTGTTGGCCTGTCTACTCCTCTAAAGCTCTAGCTTGTTTGGTGGAAGTGTGTGTGTACTATAGGCTTCTGTCAATAAAGTTTCCCCTACTTCTCCGTAGTGAAAAAATGTGTGTGCGCTGCAGCCGCAGGCACAGACGGTCCCCTCCCCTCTTTTTCACCCGTTGTAATTTGATCCAGACAACGCTCGCAGCCGTTTAGACACAGTTCACGCACTCTAGGTTGAAGTTTATACTTCCCTGTTCTTTTCCTGACTGTTATTTATGCTAAAACTTTACCTTTTTAATGTGCCAAGATTATTATATTATTATCTTTGTAATATTTAATATAATTCTATTCTGAAAGTAGTCAGACGCGTAATTATTATTATTTTTTTGAACAGTTCTCTCTATTTTGACTACTTTCTCCACGAAATTACCACAGTTCAGTTGACACCGCTTATCTAACAACCCAACTTGTTTAGTCTACACGGTAGCCCCTCAACTAGGCCTCCCGTCGTATTATTAAACCAGACCAAACCTTATCGCCATTAATATCAACATTTCTAAAAATCCACAACACTTTCTATAACAACTTATAGTCAACGCTAAGCTAAGACCCTCTGTGCGTCCGATCCTCCTCCCTGTACAGGCGATACAAGCGTGTATCACCTGGAGCTTTGTAACCAACGTCCTTGACTACACACAACTCAAGCAATGAGCACACACTATCTCACACACTCCTGCATATGTCAATACACTGCGTTCAATAACCCAATATTTGCCAAATCAACAATGCACATATACGACCCACATTGCGTACATTAAACCAACATTTGTCAAATCAACATTGCACATTAAAACCATATTGCATAAATTCATACCGTGCACACTTGTTTTCCAACTAGCTTTTTAGGGGCGAGATATCACTTATGAGCAGAGACCTTGCAGATCACTTTTGCATTTTTTATCTTAATCTTCACTTGATGTTTCCCAATTCATTCATGCATTTATTATTTGTTTCTGATTTTTATTTTAGCGACGCCAATTCTCCAAAAGGTAGTGTCCTTAAACCATATTTTGAAACCCAGTTTCCCTGTAGAAATCACAGTAGGCTACTACTAACAGTTCTGACCGGTTCAAGTTAAGGCAACAACCCTCTGCGGTTGTGTCTAGTGTTAGTATAGTCAACAATCCTCAGCGATTGTGACTGGTGTTAGTATCTAGGCAACAATCCTCAGCGATTGTGTCTAGTTTTACGTATAGGCAACAATCCTCAGCGATTGTGTCTTACGTATAGGCAACAACCCTCAGCGGTTGTGTCTGGTGTTAGTATATAGGCAACAATCCTCAGTGATTGTGTCTATTTTTACGTATAGGCAACAATCCTCAGCGATTGTGTCTTACGTATAGGCAACAACCCTCAGCGGTTGTGTCTGGTGTTAGTATATAGGCAACAATCCTCAGTGATTGTGTCTATTTTTACGTATAGGCAACAATCCTCAGCGATTGTGTCTTACGTATAGGCAACAACCCTCAGCGGTTGTGTCTAGGTTTTTTCATGCAATATCATTTACAGTATTTTCCATATCAGTATCACATTTTCTTTATAATTTAGTCAAGACCGAGATGTCTTATCCTCACAGATCCAAAAGAAATTTAGTTTGAGGTCCGAATGTGAGAATTTTGGAAAAACAGGAATTCTCTTCCCTTTACATTTTGGTGCACCATTTTGGATCAGCAGGGGAGAGTCCGGGTGAGAAGTCCGGCCAGAAAATTCTGGTTGGCTTCAGTTTTCAGCTTCCTGGTTGCTGGTCTTTACCACGCGTCGGAGGTCACCATGTAGAAAAGGGTTGGTCCAATTTTACCCCGGCTCTAAAAGGCCAGAGTCTTTCTGACCCCTTCGGTCAGCTTCTCCTACTTTACCCTTTTGTGTTCGTTAATGGCAGACCAGGAAAGAATAGTCAGGATTCGTTCAGTTAAAATATAACATATCTTTAGTAAAATGATCAAATGATATTGCAAGAATACATCATATGCATATGGTTCAGTAGCTCCTTCAAGACTTCACTCACCCTACCACCAACAAGTCTCTCCAGGTCTGACCCCGGACTTTGCATTTCCCTATTCTTTTATTCATCTTTGGGTTCCTCCTTCCGTCCTTGCGTCTGGGTCGCCAATCGGTTAGATCACCCTCAGACTTTCTGTCTCCGAGAAGATAGCGAAGTTGCGCGCTAGCCTTGGGATCGCTCTCATTCTCTTCTTCTCTCATGGCCTAAATATTGTCTGTTACTTTAAGATATTTCATGCAAGTGCATTCTGTTCCAAATGTTTATCAAGTGTTTATCAGGAGCACTCTTGCTCCAGTAAATTTGAACACGTCATATCTTATACATGCGAAACAGGAGGAGACAGCGAGGCCATCCCAGGCTACATGACATTTTATCCTACAAGACCACCGATCAAACTATTTAAAGCCATTATCGGCCGATACCGATCGGTGGGCGTTCGATCGGAGCACCCTTACATTTGAACAAAGTGCTGTGTGTGCAGACTGTAGTTACAGTAGGCCTATTGCCTGAGGCCTCTTGGAGGAGCAACATTTAGGTTTTAGTTTAGATCTCCCTGCAGGGGAAACAGTCTCTAACATCTTCCGTTTGAACTTCAACTTTACTCTGCAAACAAAAGTGTTGAACCTGGAATTGCCTCCCGGCCCGGCCCGGCCCGAAGATAGCGGCGGAAAATATAGGCCCGGCCTCGGGCAGAGAATCTAAACTCTACAACATATTAATCAACAATGAAAATAATTGTTAGTTGCACCATTGTACTCCTATGGTGTCCCCAGAACATTTCAAACCAAACTGACGCCCATGAGTAAATGTTATGTAAAAAGTAAACATTTGACTCCGAGAGTCGCTAAAAACTCTCTCTTGAGTCCTGCAGATACAGTACCAGGAATAGCCTGTTAAAATATAACAGCCTACTGTCCCTGCGAGTATTCATGGGACATTCTGTCTCTGTCAGCTCCATGCAAAACGTGCAAAAGTTTCTAACAGTAAAACAAGTAAAAAAATCTTGTCCAATGCAAATAAGACAAACTTGTTATCTGTTTAGCCTGCGGTCTGTGTGTACATCTCCTGCTGGGGGACATTCTAAAACGCTTAACGTGAAAAAGCTTAACGTAGTTTAATGTACCTCAACATTGATCAATGATCACCAAATCTAGTTATGAACACTTAAGCCTGTCAACTAAAGCGAAATCCAACGATTATAGAAGTTATCTCACATTAACGCTTTCTTCTTCGTTGGTGCCAGGTGAGGAAAAACCCTAACATGGTTTAATGTAGCCTACCTAAACAATGATCAATGATTACCACATTTCACAAGGCGCCACTAGCTCATCAGCAGGCAACTAGGGGTTCAGCGTCTTGCCCAAGGACACTTCGACATGGGACTGCAGGGCTGGGGATCGAACCACCAACCTTCCAATTGGCAGACGAACACTCTACCACTGAGCCACATCCAGCCCCAATGTGCGAAACGTTGGCTATTTCTTGAAAAAATATTCACTAATAATTTGTTTTCATGATTATTGCATAACTTCCAAATACGTACAGTTCAGTTATTATTATTTCTGGAAATAAATAAAAAAAATAATAAAAAATAAAAAATCTCATTCTCTCATTCTGATTGCTGTAGTCAGAGATGGGAAAAGTACTCACTTCTCATACTTAAGTAGAAGTACAGATACTTGTGTTAAAAAATACTCTGGTAAAAGTGGAAGTACTGATTTAACTTATTTAAAGTAAAAGTAATAAAGTACAGGCTTGGAAATGTTCTTAAAGTATAAAAGTAAAAGTAGCCTTGCAAATGACAACCATTTTTTATACAAAGCTACCTGGACCACAAATGTTACTAGAGTGCAAGCTGAGAAACTTCAGTAGTGATAGATTGACATTCCAGCATTCAGGTTTAAATGTATCTTGTATGGGGTGAAGGACACAAGAGTTATTTACAACATGTATGTGGTCACCTATTCTAAGATTGTCTCTGTCAGGACTAAAGCGTCAGGTAACAGAGTCGTCCATATAAGGTGTGGAGGCTATTTTCTGTAACCACCAAGATGTATAAGTACTGTTCACTTTCATGTTACTTTAGACACTATGGGGTACATACGTCTTGTGTGTACACATGGTCTCTCCTTTGTTCAGATGATTGAATAAAGTACCAAATTACTCTTACTTGATGTCATCTGCTTTGTGACGGGTAATATGTCTCCTCGATCACTTCACTCATTGATCATTGTTTTATTACAAATGGCGTCACTGAATGCGAACAGTTCAGCTAAAGGTGAGTGAATAGTTGATTCCCTTTAAGAGGGATGACATGCTCACTGTTGAGAGCTTATCTGTTAAAGGACCTGTTTAAGGGGGGAGATGAGATGAAGTGAAGGAGACACGATTTGGCTCTAAAACGAAATTGAAAATGTAGTTTAAATTCCAAAGTTGTTTGACTGGCGTTTGAATTGTAAAAGGCTGTTGCCCCGGATCAAAATCTGACCTGTGCCTATAGTGTCGCGCGACACAACAACAAAAAAAAATAGTTGAGAAAGTGTAAATTGTGAGAATGTTGTGTTAAGATTGAGGAATACGACGACGAGGTAGAAAAAAAAAAAAAACGCGTGATACACAAGTGAGGTTGTGTGGTAAAACTGCTGCTGTTTGCCATGGGTGATATGGCGTGATAGGCCTTTGGGGTATGAATGTGTGCGCAGTTACTATCAAGACGTAGAGTCGTCTGGTTATAATATATAATTGTTGCTGGACTGCTTTGTGATTTATAAAATAATAGGTTTACAAAGTTGGAACGACTGATAATTGCACCAATAATTACAGGTTCGCTTTGAGTGTGAACTGGCTTTTGTGTAACTTGGTAGCGGACGCCTTGCGTGTGACGACACGTGAGGGGGGAATATATGATAGGCCATGGATATTGATGAATAATAACGCAGACAGATGATGGTTAGTCAAGCTGCAGAGAATGCAGAGATGGCAGAGGATGCCCTGATGATGCCCTGATAATGCCGGCGGGGGTTTATGGAACGTGAGTGACAGAGTTGTGTGTTTGAGTTTAGCTACACAGGAATAAAGTAATTTAGAAGTTGACTTTGGTGGGGGATAGAGCCTGTGTAAAGCAATTCAAGAAACGAACCAGTCTCAAAAAATGACCAGTCAATCTCAATTCAACGATTTCGGATCAGGTAAAGTTTTGTGCATTTGTGGTAAGGGTTTGTCAAAGTTTGTGTTCGCGATTTAAAATGTTAAGCGTTAACATCGGAAAAAAAAAATAGAACAAGATTCACAGAGGAAACAATTTGTTTTGGGAACATTTAGAAGCTGAATTGACGAAACCGAGTAGCCTAATAATGTTGAGTAGTTTCGGAGCGATTTAAACGAGTGGACTGATTTTCGTTATCCACTTTGCGGTAGGTTTCATTAAAAGGATTTTGCTATTATGTTCGCAATAGTCGGTACATGGTCAAAGGGTAAAATTCAACTGTTCAGTTACCTCAGCCAGGGGGAGAGAGCCTGCCTGCAGCAGCTCGACCTCTGAACCAAACGGTATAAAAAGACATGCAGGAGTCGAGTTTAAAGACTGAAAACCACAGAGAATCAAATAAGATAAGATCTATAACACGCGACACAAAATGATTAGTTTGTAAATGTGTGATTGATGCATAAGGAAAGAGTGATTTGTTGAATGAAATAACGTTTGTTTCTAAAAAACCTTGTATCTTTTTGTGGCCGGCCAGTCGTCCAGTTGTCATGTGTTCAGGTATCCGTGTGCATGAAAGTATGTGTGTCCAGACTCAGGTCTATGTGTCACAAGCAGAAGTTGAAGAATGTGTTTGTGAGAAGATATTTTTAGGAGATGCATGTCTTCTCTGCATGGAGAAGGGACAGAGAAAACAAGAAGGAGGAAGATAGGAAAAAACTACTAACCGATGGACCGGGGGGTAAATATAAAACATCTATAGAAATGGTAATGCAGTTAAATTTTCTGTTATGATTTGTGTCAGGAGACCAGGCATGAAGACTGATCACCTTCATGGGTGGGCTCAAGGACCTCATTGATAACATCTCAAAGAATGGGACCACTTGATTTTAGTGGAGCCATCTAACATGATTTTACGTGGGAAAGATAATTCAAAATTCTATAATTGTAGAGGGGTTCTAATTTTGCCAAGGTTCCCCACTGTCACGTGTTCACTCATCGCGACATGAGAGACATTTGTGAGAATGGGAAACAGAACGATTAAATCAAACTTGTGTGTGCAAAAAAAAACAGAGCAAATTAATTCATTCTGAAGAAAACTCAAACAGACTTAGTTTGAATGTTCTTTTTAGTCGAACTAAGAATGGTGATGGTGATGTTAAATTAAGAATCATAGAAAAATCATGAGTGAAATTGGGTTATAGACCTGCAAGTTCAAATTAAATTCTATTTGTTTTAAAGTTCTTAAGTTGATGGACAGAGCTGTTGGAATGTTTTCCAAGTTAAAATGTGAGGATTTTTCTGAACTTTTCTGCAAAGGTAATTTGAAGTATGATGGGTCACTATTTTAACTCAGGATATGTTTTTTGTATCACAGTTTGAAGAAATAATGTCATCTTTATATCAGAAATTAGAACATGAAAAGACTAATGCTTCTGGAGAGTTGTGTTTTGTGATATAGAGCCTCAGTGGTGTCAGAGTCCATCTCACTCCCCAGAACTACAGGATCGGAAGAAGAGTGGGACCAGATCAACGACTGAAGAACCAGACACTGTTGGACTCAACCACCGACAGGCCAATTCAACAAATGCTGGACTCGGATTTTCAACTCTGGAGGTTGAAAGGGACACAAATGGTTTTCGGGGGTACTGACATGGAGGAAGGAATGTCACTATGCCCACCCAGTACTTTGGTGAAACATTCCCAGATGAACTGAATTAAATTGAAATTTGAGTATTTCAGCCGGACCTGCTGGAATGAAGAAGGAGACTCTGCCTGAAGGGACAGGTGATGAGGTCAGCGGACGGAGCAGCGAAGGAAGGGGAGTGAGAAGGACGGAGGATGGATTCTGACTCCACTGACGCAAGAACTCCACTGACGCAGGGAGAATGAGGTACTGCATTCCATTACATATTTTGATAAATACACATACTCTGGAGAAGTAGTTAATATTGTATTGTTAATCATTTTTACTTTCACTAATAGGGTTATGTCCAGATGAAAACGCCTATTTCAGTGTTCTATTTCAGTGTTCTATTTCAGTGCACCAACAAAATGGACAAGTTGAACATGTTTAGGATTCAGTGTTACTGAGATAACTTCTTGGGTAGTGATCTTAGGTACAAATCTAAATTGAAATTAATCTAGAGCATTAGTGAACTAGTTTCAAATGAAGTTTATAAATTTTAACTTTTACACAAAAGAAAGAATGTGTATCACAAGAATAAAAGACAAGACAATTTTCAATCACAGATATATTTGTTCAAATTAGTAATCTGTTCATGTCTTTTCTTTCTAAGTACAGATTCGAGAAAGGAAATCAGTTATTCCAGTCCAATGATGGATCAACATTTTTGTGACGTACATAAAAGTTTAGCGATCTGTAGGGAAAATCATGATTTTGCATAAGTTGTAGTGCTGTTAAGGTAGGGTTAAAAGATAACACGACTTACACTGACTCTAGAGTGTAGCTGTGCAATTCATTGAAATTTTGATAGCAATTACAATTTTGACTTATTGATTACACAAACATGTAATGGAGAGGAACGATTGTTTTCCACATTACATGTGCAAGTAGGTTTTGGTTTTACTTATGGTCAGAATGCAAAATGCAAACAGGGTTGAATCTGACAGGGTTTAAGATAATATTCACAATAAAAGGTCAAAATTTCAATAAGTATACGTGTGAAATCAAGAAATCAGTAATGACTAAAATACAGGAATCTATTTTACAGTGTGGCAAAGTGGCTGCATTGCTTCATGCTATTATTGTTGTATATTCGATAGCATATTGCTGTGTGTCATGTGACTTTTTAAGTTTCTGTGCAGAATGTCAAATAGAGGAGAAAAAGGGGGAGTATGGAGTTCTCTCTTGTTTGAACATTTGCTACTACCATCAAGATCTGACAGCACAAGTGCCAGACCCAGAGACAGTAACTATGCCATCAGAGACAATGTCACAGAGAAGTCAAAGGGTGAAGAGAAATTTCACTATTCCAGTTTAAATTTCACTCTAAGTAACTATTCTGTTTTACTTTTGAGGTGAATGGAGGAGGAGATTCAAAGACAGTCGACACCGACGACTACAGAGTGTGAAGACTAAGAGATCCATTCACGAGCTTTGTGTCCTGTGTTTATTTAATTATTTAATTTATGTTACTATAAGGGTTACCATCAGTAATTATAAGGGGTCCAATGGGACTGGTAGAGGGTCAACACCTGATTTAGAAATAATTTAATGTAACTTAAAATAAGAGGGTCAAGATCATGTAAGGAATGCTGAAGGAAAGTTTTTTTTGAGCCATGCTATCATGACAACAATTTGTGATCGCCCCAAAGATTTTAGCTCGAAGCATTTTATAATGTGGGGGTCGTGGAGGAATTTCCTGGCCAAAATAAATCAATCAGGTTTTCGCCTCCATCGTGGTAGCATTGTGATTCCATGTTATTTGCAATTGATGTATTTTTGATGAATCATCTTTCAAAATGTATTCCATGTGTCCCTCTTGTTGCATATCAAAGTGTAGACTGTATATCAGCCAGGATTTAAAAAAGGGAGGATCTGATAGGTTGACATTCCAGCATTCAGGTTTAAATGTATCTTGTATGGGGTGAAGGACACAAGAGTTATTTACAACATGTATGTGGTCACCTATTCTAAGATTGTCTCTGTCAGGACTAAAGCGTCAGGTAACAGAGTCGTCCATATAAGGTGTGGAGGCTATTTTCTGTAACCACCAAGATGTATAAGTACTGTTCACTTTCATGTTACTTTAGACACTATGGGGTACATACGTCTTGTGTGTACACATGGTCTCTCCTTTGTTCAAATGATTGAATAAAGTACCAAATTACTCTTACTTGATGTCATCTGCTTTGTGACGGGTAATATGTCTCCTCGATCACTTCACTCATTGATCATTGTTTTATTACAAGTAGACATGGAGAAAAGGCTCTTTATGTATATATGCCATTGTCTACATTTTAAATGGATGTCTGCCAAAAGGCATAAAACATCACATATATGATTATTGTGACAGAGACTGGGAGTCCAGGTTAATAAGATTCTGACTGAGTAGCAAGATATGAATTCAGGGGGGGGGGGGGGGGGGGGGGGGGGTGTCGGTTAAACGGCTTATTTGTGTGATGTGATGTCCTGTTGCGTTCAGGTTCGGTTGCGTTTCTCAAAAAGTTAAATCTGTCTTGTTTTTTCTCAATTCTAAGTGTTGTTTTTCCAGGACTTTAAATTAACGCCATCAATACTTAAATGTCTGTTGCCCGTGTACAGTTAGTATTCAGAAACGTCACAGTACCGACTGTCTGGGGTGTCGCTCTGGGACAGGCGAGTATGTGGCTGGGAGGGGGAAATCACAGTATACTCACTACAAAAAAATAGACTACACCACTGGTTAGTTCTACTCTAAAAGTATGCAGAACTTACATGTAGATTCCTTTAAATGATGATTAAAAATGGATCTGGATCTGTGAATTATTACAGAATCACAACTGAATTCATATCTTGCTACTCAGTCAGAATCTTATTAACCTGGAGTCCCAGTCTCTGTCACAATAATCATATATGTGATGTTTTAGGCCTTTTGGCAGACATCCATTTAAAATGTAGACAATGGCATATATACATAAAGAGCCTTTTCTCCATGGCTACTGAAGTTTCTCAGCTTGCACTCTAGTAACATTTGTGGTCCAGGTAGCTTTGCATAAAAAATGGTTGTCATTTGCAAGGCTACTTTTACTTTTATACTTTAAGTACATTTCCAAGCCTGTACTTTGTTACTTTTACTTGAGTAAATAAGTTAAATCAGTACTTCCACTTTTACCAGAGTATTTTTTAACACAAGTATCTGTACTTCTACTTAAGTATGAGAAGTGAGTACTTTTCCCATCTCTGACTGCCACACAAAACCATGACTAATAATTAGCATCATCATACAACTTTTGTATCGATTAGCAGTAAAATCTGCTGATAAGGGCCTACATTTACTCAAAAGTATTTAATAAACTGTTTACAATCTTCAGCACCATGGCTAACAAATGCATAAAAAGCAGACGGAAGGAGAAAAAGTTCCACTCTTTCTATTTTAGTTAATTATCTGACCATTGCTAACTAACATTACCATATAGTCATTTAATTGTGTAAAGCAATGCATATTTAAGATTTAAGAATTTACTCTAATGTTGCATAGTCATTGACCTTATGAAGGCCAGGAGTTCTCACTGTCTCTCATCATCTGAAACAAGGAAATATAAACATTGTATTCTGTTTACTGCTGTACTCCTGTCTCCTTCTCTTAATACATCCATGCTGTACTCAGACACACAGGTACACACACACATAGACACACAGCACACACACACGCACGTACACACACGCGCGCACGCGGTATCATATAAGCTACTCTCACTTACCAGGTAACAGTAGGCTAACGTTGGTGGCAGCTGCAGTATCACCCGACGTGGCAGCAGCTTCAGGGACAGACTTTAGAAAACACTGAAGTAGTGTTATTTAGGTCTGTTTAGTAACGTTTCATATCTCGTTACTTATAAAACGTTGTTCAAACTCTAGGTAACTAACTAGTTGCGAGAAAGGAAAGACCGCGCAAAGAATGCAACTTGTTGTTGCTTAGTAACGTTAAGTGACTTCACGTCAGATCCAGGGACACGGAAACCCCGAATGTCCAAATGTCAGAGCTTCCCAACACAGACGGGGTGAATTTATGAATGAAAATGAGAACGTTCTGTCACAAACAATGTTGTTACGTATCATTGCGCTTTTGTAAGTGGGTAAGTAACGAACCACTTTTGTAAAACGTAAGGAGTAGAAAGTACCGGTATTTGTGTTAAAAATGTAAGGAGTAAAAGTAAAAAGTCGGCACAAAAATAAATAGTAAAGTAAAGTAAAAATACCTGAAAAATCTACTTAAGTACAGTAACGAAGTATTTGTACTTTGTTACTTCCCATCTCTGATGAAGAGTTACTGGCTGCACTAGTGTTCCGTTGTCTTAGTGCGTTTTTAGTAGTGAAAAGTAAAGTATACTGCAAGCTACTTTATTCTGATTCTAATAATTCTATTTAAGATGAGGTCCTACCACAAGGCTCCAGACCAGAGAGTGAGGAAGAAATCAGACAGCTACATAATGAGGGTGGTGAGTGTTCCTATAAAAGGGCCATGTCAGTGAAAGGGTGATAAGGAGAAAGATAAATGTTGCGGACAATATATTCGTAATTTAAGGTACATAATAGAACTTATTCAAAATTATAACGTGTCTTTTGTAGACAGTTCCATCTTTGAAGTCATTGCCCTTTTCCAGTTTAGAGCAATAGCCCCTCCAAATGTCTGTGCACGTCCCTGGTGCATAACACATTTGAGTACCGTGAGATTCAGAGGATAATGGTCACCACTTTATAGGTGCTCTAAGCATTACGCATTTTTTAGGCTACAACATTTTTTGTCACATACAGCAAACATCTCCTCACTATCTGCTAGCTGCCTGTCCCCTGTAAAAAAACGCAGTCTCTGTAGACAGCCCAGGCTCCACAAACGCCAACAAAAACAAACTGCGCCAACCTGCACTGCGAAACATAACAGTGTTCCAGCCAATAACCAACAAGAAGGATTTGGGGGTGGGGGTTGGGGGGGTTAGTGCGCGGAAGCACGGAAGGAAGGGAGAGGGGACGGGATGAGGAGGAGGGAGGGGGGAGCTAGCCTCGTTTTGTTTGAAAATACTTTGAACGTCAACAAGAAGTGCCGTCACCCAACATCGCTTAGAGCACCTTTTAAGTGTAAAGTATGAAGAAGCATGGCACGGAGGCTCTGATGCCCAAGAGGTACAGTAGGTAACACCCTGCTTCACATGAATACAGTTACAATATTTGCACCTGCCAGCAGCTCCACTTGAGCCTTGGGGGCTAACGGCAATTACTTTTTATAGCCCCAATATACACAGAGGTGGAGTAGGTGAAGATATACATTTTCAAAGCAAATATTCATAGATAATTCACTGTATATAAGAGCTGGTGTTTCTGTTGTTCATCACCTCCACACAGGACCACTGAAGCTGACACAGAGAAGAAAGAAGATAATCCTGCAGAAGGTTTGCTTCATCTCTTTTCTCACTACCTTGTTTCTTATGCTCTGTTGTCATCATCTCTACTTCCTCTTGTCCTGTACTCGAAGGGGCTCTTCAGAAATATCACTAACACATCTGTTTCTCTTTGTTGAAGATCATTTTTACCATTTGCATCATCTCAACCATGAAGATACTGATTGTGTGTCTACTGGTCTGTGCCTTGATGGCTCTGACCAGAGCTGCTGGTGAGTATTAACTGGGTCTGTAAGACCAGAAACTGTCCACATGCTGTGTCACTTATTTAGTTAGTCTTCTCTAAATATGTCCTGTTATTTACTGACATCCATGCAGCGTTCCTCCTGCTCTGTTGCTTCTTTTATTTATCATTACTATCAATATTTCCTGAAAAAGAGGCCGATGCCGCCTCCTCTTTTATTCTGGCTGGACATTGGAGAGATTTTTTTATTCATGGGTCAAAGTCTTATCAAATTGACCATAAGAGGAATTACTTTAGGACTGGAAGTAATCAGTCTTGTCCTTCTTCACTGTAAAGAATAGGGAGCACATAGAGTTCAGTCACTAAGTTCTGTGTCAAACCTCCAGCTGTTCCAGAAGCAGAGCCGGGTAAGATGACAGGACCACTCGTTCAGGAAGGTGAGTTGATGTTTGTTCAGATTTTACAGGAATGCATTCTTATGATCAGCTCTACAAAGTTTTTGTTACTTTTACCTTTTACAGCTGAAACTTTAACGGTTTTGCCCTCTCTTGTCGACATCATTTACAGCTGCAACTGTTTCTGTGAAAATGAAAAAAACTTTGTTGTTGCCTCTTGTGTTCAGTTCTTTTCAAAATTTGTTTTCAGGGAAAAGTCACATCGTCAAGAGGTCTCCATCTTGTCCCGGAGGTTTCATTACTTACAGTGGTCTCTGTATGAATTACGTTCCAAAATACGACTACAAGCCTAAGCCTAAGCCTAGACCTCAGCCTCCGGTAATCAGGATTGATTTTTGATTCACTGCTTCTACGTAAACTTTGTTTTGTTTGTGTTGACTTGCACTCTTGGTTAATTGGCGTCTTCTTCTGACTTGTTGTCCTTCAACCTTTCTATTTATTAGTGTCATGGCAACTCCACTATAACTGCAGAGATTAACCGATTAATCGACTGAGTAATTTTAATAGAAAAAATGTCAAAATCTTTGATTCCAGCCTCTTTAATGTGACTATTTTCTAGTTTTTTCGCTCTTCTGTGACAGTACACTGAATATCTTTGTAGTTGTGGACTAAACAAGACATTTGAAGACGTCATCTTGGGATTTGGAAAACACTGATCGACATTCTTTACCATTTTCTGACATTTTGTAGACCAAACAACTAATCGATTAATCGACAATGAAAATCATTGTTAGTTGCAGCCCCTAAACTCCTGTCTGTCTGTCTGTCTGTCTGTCTGTATGTTTTGCAGAAAAAATGTCCCAAGTCTGTGGGCTTTGCAGCAATTATGAATGTTTGCTTGTGATGGAAAATGCTGGGATGATGTCCGGTGATGATTCCTGGGCTGACACAGAGGCATCTAGTACCTGTCGAGAGCACAAGCACAGTCGTTTTTGTGTCATCAGTCTCATATATATAACCTAAAGGCTCTATATCTCATTTCATATCTTTATCTTTTCTATCGCTGTAACGCTACCAAAGGAATGAAGCGACAAGTGACATACAGGAGCTGGATTGTCTCTTAGGCCTAAGAGCAGACTGAACGAGTTATGAAAATAATGCTTTTAGCAAAACTTTATTCTGTCTGGAGAGTGAACTGGTCTTTCTTGTCTTTCACTATGCAAAATTAAAACGCTCAAGCATCTAAACCAGCTGGTCTGTGAGTCTGTGTTAAATCTAGTAGTTTGTTTTAAAACTTCTTACATCTCAAAGAACTCTGACTGTAACATCATTACATGGCATTGTGCACATACACTTTTTCAAGTATTGGGTGGGCGTTTCTATCACAAACATATGCTGTTAATGATGCATCAACCATCACATGGACCTTCCTGTTTGCAACAGTGTGTCAGAATCCTTTTTGTGTTGCTTAATAGTGCCTCCCTCTGGACAAACTCTGTGTAATGACATAGGCAACATCTAACTATAAATCGTGTGTGTGTGTGTGTGTGTGTGTGTGTGTGTGTGTGTGTGTGTGTGTGTGTGTGTGTGTGTGTGTGTGTGTGTGTGTGTGTGTGTGTGTGCGTGTGTGTGTGCGTGTGTGTGTATCTTCAACGTAACATTCCTCTTTCAGGTAGATGTAGTAGTAGTACAATGTTTTTTTCTCTGCAGTAGAAGTACACAGTAAGTCAGTAGTACACAGTAAGGTTGCATATTAAGTGCTTTGGGCAGAGACGGTTTAGAACCGAGAGGGCTCAATCAGGGGCAGTTCTACATTGATAGATAGACAGACAGATACATAGATAGATATATTGATCCCAAACAAATGGGAAATACCAGTGTTGCAGCAGCATAATATCAGACACACAGCACACATACAGAATAGAAATGAAATAATAGGATACAATATACATATAGTAAATAGGATAAATAGTAATAGGATAGAATTTAAGAACAAATAATAAAAAATATATACAAGTTGGGAATAAAACTACAACTGTTTAACTAGTATTGATACAGCTGTACACGTCCTTGCGCTCCCCTGAATATGTGTACCTACTCCTTAAAACTACTAACGCCATGTAATGAGTAAGCAAGAATCAGTGAGAGATAACACATTAAAAACTTCAACAAGGTGCCATTTATTAATACAATAAAACGGTATACTCCTAATGAATCATAAAAGCTCTCTTTCTCTCTCTCTCTCTCTTATATTATCTATCTATCTATCTATCTATCTATCTATCTATCTATCTATCTATCTATCTATCTATCTATCTATCTATCTTCAAGAGGCCCTGTGCTATAATTTGAAGAGGTAGAAAAGCTACAATTCTCGTTAAGAAAGTTTGCATGATTTCTAATGTCTGATTCCAAGCACAACACTGAATCCATTGTATTTCGACCTTTACGGAACCCACTTTGATATCGAGAAAAAAGAGCTTTACTTTCTAGGAAATATGTTAACCTTTCAGTAACCATTCTTTCCATGATTTTACATAAATGTGACGTCAAGGCAATAGGTCTATAACTAGATGGATCTGAGGGGTCTTTCCCTGGTTTTAAAATAGGAACTACTATCGCTTGTTTCCACACTGAAGGAAGTTGTCCGATTTCCCAAATACTGTTAAAAAGTTTTAACACTTTGGCTAGTGAATTCTCTGTCATATGTTCCAACATTTTATAACACACTATCTTTTCCAGGAGTGGTTTGACGAGCACCAAAATCTGCTCTTTTCAACTCAAACATACTTAAAGGCAAATCTAATGGATGTCCTGACTCTTCTGCGTTATTTACTATTCCAGGATTCTCCATTAGTGTTCTGTTTCTACACTGCCTGGCCTCCTCTGAAAGATTACCAGAACTATGCACTGTCCTAAATGTTTGAGCAAGAAGCTCAGCCTTCTCTAAATTGTTGACAGCCATTTTGTCCCCACCAATCAACACTGCAATTTCATAATTCCCACGGATCCCACCCATTCTCCTAATCATTCCCCAGACATCTGATAACTGTACTTTTCTCCCAATACTATTGCAGTACTGCCTCCAAAATGTGCGTTTTTGAGTCCTAATTGTTCTCCTTACTATAGCCAGGGCCCTTTTATATATTGCCCTTTTATAGGCCCTTTCTGAGTTGCTTAATTCCTGCTTTTTATGGCTTTACTACATTCACTATTCCACCAGGGTACATTCTTGTTCCGTCTAGTTCTGGCACTTTCTGGAATATTTCCTTTAGCTGATTGTATTATTACACTAACTATATCATCATTATATTTATTTACATCCACCAGATTCTCCACTTGAAGTGTTTTAAAAGGGTTTGTACTTTCGTCTTGGAAAGCTTCCCAATTAGCATTTCCTAATTTCCACCTGGGAATAGTCTTTACCTTTTCAAAAAGAATCTTAGCACCAACTTCAGTCCACAGGATAGTGATCGCTACCCACTGTTGAATGTCTTACCACATCCCACTTACATATTCCTGCTATTGCACTAGAAACAAAAGTCAGATCAAGTGCTGTTTCGGTATTGTGCGTGCTATTACAGCGTGTACCTTCCCCAGTATTAATGCAGACTTAATTGTGCTCTTCTACAAATTCTTCAACAACTGCACCATTTGCATCTGTTTTATTACTTCCCCACAGTGAGTTATGAGAATTGAAGTCCCCACACCATACTACCCTATCTTGCAAAGATCCCCCAACATCCTCTAAAATATCTCTACTTAATTGTCCCCATGGATTATAATAATGTATTATACCTATAGGTCCTCTTTCTGCCCATATCTTGATCCCAATTGCTTTATGACCTATGCTCACATAAAAAACTTTGTTACTCATTCCAGTCTTCATGAATGTTGCAACTCCTCCCCCTCTTCCAGTTCCCCTATCTTTTCTTACTGCAGTGTATCCCTTTATAACAAAATCCAACTGTGGTTTTAGCCATGTCTCTTGTATACAAAGCACGTTAGGTTTCTCTTTGAAATTATCTATATACTTCTTGAACTCTTGACCATTCGCTATTAAGCTTCTGAAGTACAATTAACACCATTAGGAAGATCCAGCCCATGCCTGAGAAACTTGTACATCATCAATAAGAATATCTTTAACCGTTTCCCAGTGAAGTCCTTTTCAAGGATTTCAATCACCTGTACGAACCCCGTCCCTCACTCTCTCATCTCTGTCCCTCTCCTCGTGAGTCTCCTCCTCACTGTGTCATAGGCGTAAATCCCAGGGGGCCGGGGGGGTCAGGACCCCCCCCCCCCTCCCCAGCTAAGGGTTGTCCCCATATCATTACCAAAACAATGCTGTGTATTGTAAATAACATAATGATGTATACTTAAAATATCTGTGTAAGTATTAAAACAATACAAACCCCCAAAAATGCTTTTTAAGTTTAGAAACATTTTGACTCCCCCCTCCCTTGCCTCACAGAGAATGAGAGAACATATGGTAGTTGGATTCGCCACAGTAACTGACGTTAGTTGTGGAATGTAGTAAGTAGGCGATTCAAGGCTATTTTATTCACATTAAACATCGGATGAAGTTGTGCTTTTCTCAAATATAAATTATGCTGAGTAATTCATAAATTAGTCATGAGTCTCATGACAAAAACTTCGCTATGTTAGTGTAATATAATGTAATGTTACCTGTTGGATAGAAATACACCCACTACAACTAACGTTACCATGGCGGTAAGCCTAACGTTATGTGTGGGAACTGATATTAGGGTTAATATTGAAGATCTACTGTTGTGTTTTGCTCAATATGATGTTAATTGGCTGATCAGTTAAATATAAATCCCCCCCGACCCCCTGGGATCAATGATCACCAAATCTAGTTATGAACACTTAAGCCTGTCAAAAAAACTAAACCGAAATCCAACGATTATAGAAGTTATCTCACATTAACGCTTTCTTCTTCATTGGTGCCTGGTGAGGAAAAACCTTAACGTGGTTTAATGTAGCCTACTAAGGGTGCTCCGATCGATCGGCCACCGATCGCTATCGGCCGATAATGGCTTTAAATAGTTCGATCGGTGGTCTCCATAAAGGCCGATCAGATAGGCCGATCAGATGACGCACTACCACGGATGTATTAGGAGCGCACTACTCCTGAGAACATTTTCAAAATGGCGGCCTCCCTACATTCAGCGGTCTGGCAGTTCTACAAGGTGTCTGAACGGCGGCAGAACAGCAGTTGGCCCGCGGCAGGCCGCGGAACGAAGACGCTAGGAGGACGGCTACCGCTTTTAAAAAGCGGCTGCCACCGGTGGTGCTCCGGCAAACGTGTTTGTGATTACACCATTCTGACGCTTCTACGGCCTCTGGAGCACCGCTGGTGGTCGCCAACTCATTGCTATCTGGGAAAAAGACAATACACTAGCGATTAGCAACGTGTGTACCGAGGAAATACCACGAGGCGGAAAGCTCCAAAGACATTTAACACCACCAACCTCATCAGACATTTGAAGGTTAGTCACAGAAAGGAGGATGAGCAGTTTTCAAAGTTAGCTAACGCTAAGGCAGAGCGGAGTCGTGTAGCTAGCAGCTCGGTGCCGCTCAAACAGCTGTTTCCCCGTGGGTGGGTGTGTGTCAGTGTGTGTGTGTGTGTGTGTGTGTGTGTGTGTGTGTGTGTGTGTGTGTGTGTCTGACTGACTGTGTGTGTCTGTGTGTGCTAAAGAAATGTGCAGTGATTAAAAGGACATTTTTTAGATTTTGAGCTAGGACAGAAAGCCAAACAGTTACTGATACATTCTCTAAACATGTGTGACTGTTATGTAATGGCGTAATTTTCAGTTCATAAAAGTGATCGGTGATCGGTATCGGCCGATACGTCTTCCAGCAATCGGTGATCGGCCCCAAAAATCCTGATCGGAGCACCCTTATAGCCTACCTAAACAATGATCAATGATTACCACATTTCTCTCTCATATTGCTCCTCATAACCACTGAAAAATAAATCAAAACAGAAATTTGGTGATGGTTGTTAAACCACGTTAAGCTTTTTCACCTTAAGCGTTTTCTATGTCCCCTGACTGTCTAATGCTTTTTGAAAACTTAAGGCTTTCTTCTTCATAAAACGTGTCGGACATCATCACATTTTTGAATACATTTTTATTAATTTACATTAGTAAGCTACAGGACAGCATCTTTCAAAACATGACCTGTGCAAAAGAGAAAAAAAATGAATGCGTCATTGTACCCAGCACTTCTGGAAATGCACTTCTGAATGCGTCTGTGTCCCCAGCACATTTCAAACCAAACTGACGCCCATGCAACAAATGTAAATAAACATCAACACTGAATCACCCAAACAACACTAAAACCCAGATAACATAAATGCACACCCAAAGCACTAACAGAACATAATTAACACACTTAACCATTGTGTTGTCTTTAACCTTTGTGAGTAGTGTTTACAAGCTCGTTAGAATAGACACTGTGTCTTCTGTCAGGGGAGCCTCAGTAATCCTATGATGACTTGTGTCATGCACAGGCATGTGTGTGTGTGTGTCTAACAGAGTTAAAAATGCACTTTATTAATTCAAATTTCCAATTTATTTTTTATTTAAATCATATTTTATTTATCATTTAATGATTTGGTGGGTATTTGTGAATTTTATCTTATTGAGTTTAATTTATTTATCATACTGCTATTGTTTCCTGCAGAGATGTTGTTGCTGCGCTGCACCTCTATTGCATGGATGTATTAAGAGCAGTGTTTCCCCTAGGATTTATTTTAGCTGTGGTGGCAGGTAAAATTGACATGGAAAAGCCGCTTTAATGATGAATGGATTGATAAGCAGGCTACCATTCATACTGTATGCCTCATTTGCAATGAAATGATGCTGTTGCAAAATAATACAAACAGCAACTTCATCAAGAATAAAGAACGCAATGGTAAAGATCGCGTCATTCACGTGCATATTAAGTAGCCACATGTATCTGTTTTGGTCTTAGTTATAATACATCCATAGATTTACCGCTCCAGGAGAGAGGACGGTTCGCTCAGCCAGCAGTTAAGTATTTGTCCAAATTTCTAGATTCCCGCCAAGCTAAGCTAAGACTACAACCGACAGCTTTATTTGTTTTAGCTTGTTGGTAAAAATTAGAGTAGAGCTGAGTTTGGTAAAACAGCGCGTGGACGAGAGCAGACAGCAGATTAAAATATCACTTCCTACATGTTTATGCCGGTCTATACAGGTGAGTGCATTGATAATTATCGACTTTTTACTCACAAAGGTTTTACCGTAACCTACTTACAGTAACGAGACTAGCGTTCATCTGCCCCCCCAGTGGCCGTTGGTAATCCTCGGTATTGTTCCCTGTCAGGTGCTGCGCGTGTTTTAGATGTGTGTGAGCGTTAACACACATCTCGGCTGCGTGTGTGTGGCGTGCAGGCAAGAATCCCGGCATGTGAATAGAGACGGGGCTGGGTTTGTGCTCTACCTGTGAAGTGCGTGTCTGCGCTATTCTCCGACAATCAACATTGATACCGTGGCGTGGCGGCAGAAATTTAACTGTGGCGGTGCGCCACTTGCCAATCAACGTAGGGGAAACACTGAAGAGAACTGGATACAGCGTTCGGCGGGAAGCCCCGTTCATTCCAATGAGAGTGTTCAAAAGCGGATCAAGTAATCATGGAGCTCGGATCTTCTGGTTAAAGTTACTCAGGCTACCGAAGAATACCATAATTCCTCCATTTAATTAGGCCTAAGCGACGCACCCCAAGCCTCCATCCTTAACCGTTTTGCCAGCATTTTGCGTTAGCATTTGAATAAGGGTGCTCCGATCAGGATTTTTGGGGCCGATCACCGATTGCTGGAAGACGTATCGGCCGATACCGATCACTTTTATGAACTGAAAATTACGCCATTACATAACAGTCACACATGTTTAGAGAATGTATCAGTAACTGTTTGGCTTTCTGTCCTAGCTCAAAATCTAAAAAATGTCCTTTCAATCACTGCACATTTCTTCAGCACACACAGACACACACAGTCAGTCACACACACACACACACACACACACACACACACACACACACACACACACACACACACACGGGGAAACAGCTGTTTGAGCGGCGCCGAGCTGCTAGCTACACGACTCCGCTCTGCCTTAGCGTTAGCTAACTTTGAAAACTCCTCATCCTCCTTTCTGTGACTAACCTTCAAATGTCTGATGAGATTGGTGGTGTTAAATGTCTTTGGAGCTTTCCGCCTCGTGGTATTTCCTCGGTACACACGTTGCTAATCGCTAGTGTATTGTCTTTTTCACAGATAGCAATGAGTCGGCGGACCACCGGCGGTGCTCCAGAGGCAGTAGAAGCGTCAGAATGGTGTAATCACAAACACGTTTGCCGGAGCACCACCGGTGGCAGCCGCTTTTTAAAAGCAGTAGCCGTCTTCCTAGCGTCTTCGTTCCGCGGCCGGCCGCGGGCCAATTGCTGTTCTGCCACCGTTCAGACACCTTGTAGAACTGCCAGACCGCTGAATGTAGGGACGCCGCCATTTTGAAAATGTTCTCAGGAGTAGGGCGCTCTTAATACATCCGTGGTAGTGCATCATCTGATCGGCCTATCTGATCGGCCTTTATGGAGACTGTAGAAAAGGGTTGGTCCAATTTTACCCCGGCTCTAAAAGGCCAGAGTCTTTCTGACCCCTTCGGTCAGCTTCTCCTACTTTACCCTTTTGTGTTCGTTAATGGCAGACCAGGAAAGAATAGTCAGGATTCGTTCAGTTAAAATATAACATATCTTTAGTAAAATGATCAAATGATATTGCAAGAATACATCATATGCATATGGTTCAGTAGCTCCTTCAAGACTTCACTCACCCTACCACCAACAAGTCTCTCCAGGTCTGACCCCGGACTTTGCATTTCCCTATTCTTTTATTCATCTTTGGGTTCCTCCTTCCGTCCTTGCGTCTGGGTCGCCAATCGGTTAGATCACCCTCAGACTTTCTGTCTCCGAGAAGATAGCGAAGTTGCGCGCTAGCCTTGGGATCGCTCTCATTCTCTTCTTCTCTCATGGCCTAAATATTGTCTGTTACTTTAAGATATTTCATGCAAGTGCATTCTGTTCCAAATGTTTATCAAGTGTTTATCAGGAGCACTCTTGCTCCAGTAAATTTGAACACGTCATATCTTATACATGCCAGACAGGAGGAGACAGCGAGGCCATCCCAGGCTACATGACATTTTATCCTACACCCTCTTTTTCCGCAGCACACGCTGTGGAACATTACCACTAAAATGATAAAATAATGAATGGATCCCTCTTTCGAGATCTAAGTATGCCTTAATGATAATTAAAGCAATCGTTAACAACCAATCAAAATTGTAGATATCATGACAGAGCGGTGTGGTGTGTGTATCTTATATGTAGGTTTTAGCCACTACTAAGCTGCAATGTTACATCGCCTCCATGACTATACTTGATGGCTAAAATTATTTATGTGGAAATGTCTGAACATTGTGCAACAGCAATTATGGAAACAAACCTTTATTTATTAAAAATCATAATACTAAGATCATACTTCAAACCTATGTCTTGCTTAAGGCTATTTTGACTATGAGCTGATCTACAGCCCCGCGCAAGCTAACTGTGAAGCAAAGGAGGAAGTCTCTGATAGCAGATAAGAGGATAGAAACAACAGTTGGAGATAGGACAGGTGGGACTCTGGGAGAGGGGGCACTGGGTGGTGACAGGGAGCAATTTAGACCCAGCGTAACTGTACTCCTTCCTCCTCATCAGAGGAAGTGTCAGTCTCGTTCACATGGCCCTCCTCGTAGGCAGGGGGAATAAATTCAACTGTGGCTAACATCTGATAGGCGGGGGGAGCACCCTCTTTTGATAAGGCCGTAATTATCAATCTATTCATTAGGGTTCTGAGACAGGGGATTGCACAACAGCCGCAACACATGAGGCTGCTAGCAAATGCAGCTATGGAATCATGTCTTTCAACCTTTCAAATATTCCATGCATCCAATTGGTTACAGGGTCATCATTTATATCAACATTAACCATTGTAATTTTATGTTAATTCTTCCAAGCCATCAGACAAGTCTGTCTCAGTTGGCTCAGCCACGCCCCTCTCTGCATCACGTGTGTAATTTGGCAAAATGCTGTTGTAACACAATTCAAATGTAGTTTACTGTTGTCCACCAGAAAAGAATGACTCAAACCCCCACTCCAATCTGATTGCGTGCTTTGAACTCGTCTGGTAGCTACGCCTCTGGGTGCATCAGTCTACCACACATATACACTCTGTTATCAAGAGTGCTACCAGGAGTACCCCATCTTCTATGGGGCATGTTCTTTTATGGGACCTGTTCAGGTGCAGCCTGTAGAACATGGAAGCTCCACACAGCCACTACCCACCACCCCTCAGCTCTACTGGTGCTCTGATTAACAAGTGATAGTCGGTGTGATGTCCACAGACGAGTTCAGTCGGTGCACACTTTTTCCCTGTCCTGCTCCCGAGGAACAGGTGTAATTACACCTGGGAAAGGTTTAAGCAACAGGTGTTAGACATTATTTACTGGAGGAAACAGTAAACTCAATGACTTGTGTTCTTCCATTTTAGGTGTGAGGTTTAGAGCGTGCATAGCTAAACCGACTAAGGTCACCTTGCAACCCTGTGGCATAACTTTTGGTTATTCAATTTGAATGGGGCCTAACTGTCCCAGTGGAGCATTCTATGCAATTGTTAACCTTAGCTCTTTGTGTAGTCTACATAATCCACTCTAATCAGTGATAACTCGATTTCCGGTCAGTTGTTAGCTTGTTTGTGAATCTGTAAGATGTGAACAGATTAATCATACACTGTAAACAGTTTCTGTGGTTCAGGGTTAAATTAACTAATACAAAAAGCTTTTCATTTGATCAAAATATATCTGTGATTGTGAGCTGTCTGCTTTAACATTATCACACACATTGTCCTTCTGTCATCATGTTAAAGGTAAAGGGTGCATTTTAAAAGCTTCATCCAACTAAATAGTTTACTGATGTTAATATCAGGCTATTTCCACTGATGAACACGCAATTATTCTAAGTTATGTTCAACAAAATTCTGAGAACAGCAACAGCTGTTTGTTTCAATTTTCAACCAATTTAATTTGAATTTGTCCATGCAATCATTTCCCAATAAATCATCTGGGCAGCACTGAATCCTAATAGCATGTTCAAAAGTTGCCTATGTTATTGGTGCTCAAAAGTAGAACAGTGAAATGTACTTTAAACATTTCCTGACACACCAACTGAATTAACATAGTTGCCACTAATCTTGGTGGAAGCTGTCACAGGAAATTCAATGCAACAGATTTTATAATACCTTTTACAGACTAAATGTAATTTTTTCGTACCAAGTTTGTTGATAATCAATACATGTCCTAACCCTTCATATATGTGTGTTCACATGGGTGTAATCCTATTTATTTTTTTAAGTACAAATAAGTAATTTTAATATTAGGTTTTCCCAATAGTGTATGTGTATTTCAGAATGTGAGTCTGTAGGTGCTGGTACTTCCCTTCACAATGCGTCAGATGTGTCAGATCAGGACGGTCTCTCCCCCCCCCCTCTCTCAGTCTGTCTGCTGCTCCAGACAGGATCCAGTGTCTTTCTGTTTGGTGAAGCAGACCCCAGGGCTGTTGAGTTTGTCACCGGTCCTGTAGCTGGAAGGGGGTGAACCGGACCTGGTCCCTGACACATCGAGGCACCGTGTGGCACAAAGCAGAACTCAGAGAAGCATTATTTGTTATATTTATCCATATGTATCACTTGGAAAAAACTTCTACTCCTTCAGCAAACATCAGTATTTATAAAACAGCATTCCTTTCCCTCTTTTTGAGGCATGAAAACTCATGACTCAATAACATATCAGCATATATAAATAATCTGTTTAGTGGTTTTAGCCATTAACACTCTGTCCTGTGTTAATACAGCAAAACTCTGTATAAAAAGCAATAAAAAAGTTAATTCCTCATATATAAAAACACAAAACAATAACAAAAACAAGAAGAAATCACCAAAATAAAATGTTTCCGATATCATCCTAATAGTGTAAACAATATGTCCTATATAAACTTAATAAAAACAAAGTCTGTAGTGCAACTTCACTGGAGAACCTCATTATCTAGTGTGACTGCACATAAAAAATAAGATCTCATGTCACCCTGCATTGGTTTCAATATTATCTCAACCAGCAAACTCGGATGAATCAAACAAAACAAAATAAAAACAATTATCTTTGGGTTGCAACACAAAGTAGTATTAATTGCTGTCTGATGTTCCTAAAAATCATTGTGAATTAAAGTTTGTTGGTGTAGTATTGGTAGAACGAAACTAAGAATCGTAATGTATGTCAAAAAACGTACCTCAG
The DNA here is from genome assembly GCA_023631565.1 of Gymnocephalus cernua. Lineage (NCBI taxonomy): Eukaryota > Metazoa > Chordata > Actinopteri > Perciformes > Percidae > Gymnocephalus > Gymnocephalus cernua. Next base: position 24,480,399 of record CM042445.1, read on the forward strand.
TGTATTAAAATCATTTCTGAGCCTAAACTGCACATCCAACTGTCTGTTCCACCATATACACAACTCCTGTCCTATCTTATCTGTGTGTGTGTGTGTGTGTGTGTATGTGTGTTGTTGTGGAAAATACCCATAATGCAGCAGGTGTAGATTAATTAACTGTTTTAGAATAATTGAAGATGAAACAAGTAACAAGAAATAGTAGACTGAAACCAATGTAGGTTTTTGTAATTTATTGAAGTACATATATTCTGCGCAGAATAGGAGAACTCGTTCACAAGATGCACGCAGCAACATGTGGAAGAGTCTTCAAAGTTCACACATCAAGAACATCAGCTTAAATACACAGATAAGAGAGAGGGAGTGACATTGCTTTAAGCACACAATTCAATGTAATAACAAATGAAGATAGACCTTCTGGTCTGTCTGGTTCACAGGGATGTTGTGTCGTATAACTTGTAGAGACCTTGTGACTACGGTTGTATCTCAGTAAACCTAGGTTGGCTATTTTCTCACAGACAAATGTATTTAACTTCTCCTTGGGGGAGACATAACAAGAGCACATACAGAAAGACATAGTTACTTGGGTAAAATATAATTTTGCCATCACACTCCACTCTTTTGATTACAACCTAATCACAATAAAATAATTCAAAATTATATTTAAATATGTTGGTTGTAGTTAGCATGTTTTTTTTTTGTTTTTTTTTGTGAGGGATGAAAAAGAAACCCTCAGATTAAAGGGACAATATCTCACACAAAACAAAAACAAACAAAACAAACACCACTCTTTAGGTTAAATGAAATCAAACTAAATGAGATAAATCATAAATCTGAGTGGCTGTCCAATAAAAGTTACACTGTGTCTGAGTCGTTGTCCGTTTCGTCAGTCTTTTGAGTCATATGTGGGAAAGTTGTTAAAGCCAGAGATTTACAATTACAATCAAATTCTCAAGACTCTGTGAACTTTATCAATATTGTGTGAATCGGCTACTGTCCTATACTAAGGCAAAAAGGCCTGAAACGAATTTCTCTCCTTCCCCTGGCACCTTTCGCTTTACCCTAATGAAGCCGCCTCACGGAGGAATGTAATGCGCGTAGTGATGAGTGGCCTGCACAAGGGAAGACAAAACCGTAATTGAAGGGGTCAGATAAATTAAAGTGCATCTACCCGTCCATAAGGGTGGCAGAAATTGATATCAGGAGTCACCACAGAGCCAGACAAAATCCACTAACAAGCCCGCACCAGAATCATCTGGCCAGCGCAAGCAAGTGGGTTTTGGATGGATCCAGAATGGATGCCTCAATGACCCCTGGAGATGAAAACAAGCATGCACTAAGTTTAAATTTACCGTTTCCGCATGTGTTGTTCAGTGTGCGCTTGCAGTCGGTAGTCGAACCCAAGTGGGACCCCAAAAGACGAGCGTGTTCTATGCAAAGGTCATGAGTCAAATTTGTCAGGCTGTGATGAAATTGACCAAATAGCATCGGATGCTTTACCGTTTTTAGTTTTAATCAGAGTACCATTAAGGGAACGCACTAGACGATTAGCGAATTCAGTGTCAGTAACATAGCAGGAGAAGAAAATGTAACTCTTTATTGACAGTCGATTCTAGAAAAAGAGTAAGGTTCTCTCTGCTGCGTAGTTGTCATAGTACCTACATGGAAGGGTCAGTGTCGTTAAAATCATAAAGGGAGTAGTTATGCTGACTGGTGGTTTGTCAAACTTCTCTAAACATAAACAAAGCGATAATCAGACATACAGTGATAAAAAAGAAACTGGTTACACATCTGATAACTTCACACAGACGCGGCTGGTGCCACTGAATTCTCCATGGTCTCAGTTGCTCCATGCTGTGATGGAGGGAGAGTCTGCACCCTGTGGGATGTGCTGTGTGTGTGTGTGTGGAGCACAGCAGAGGAATGTCTGTCAGATGGAGAATGTGTGACGTCACTGCTGCTGCTGCATGTGTGTGTGAAGAAAAATGTACGATACCAAATGTTTGGCTATTAGAGATGTTATCTGGCTGTTCTGTCAAACGGTTTGTTCCCACGTAGTCGTCTCGGGGGGGTTGCTGAAAAGTGCACAGAGTCCGTCTGTCAGGCACGTTTTTCAGTCCTCCGGCGTAGGTGACACCTGGCTTAGGGCACTTGTAGCAGGCTTTGGCTCGCCTGAGACCTTCCCTGGGTCCGGGACTCTCCGGCAATGCGATGCCTGAACCCAAGTTGCCCTCTCAGCGACCTCTACGGCGGTGTGGGTGATGAGAAGAAACCTGGAATGGGCCTTTCCACCGTTTGGATTGCCAGTTCTTTCTCCGAGATCTTTGATGCCAACAAAAGTCCCCGGGCTCCTCTGCTGCTCTGGGCAGACCTGCGGAAAACTGGACTCTAATGGCAGAAAGAGCATAGGAGAGTTGCATACATTCTATCCTATCACTTCGCACAGAGCGGTGGATGGAGGGGGTGCCTTTGGGGCCTCTGTCCCTACCTGTGTCAAAAAAGATTTTTTTAACACCCTAAAAAGTGAACTCCTATTTTAAAAGCTATGTTTTGGAAGCTATTATTAGCCTATTTTTAAATGCTATTATTTCCCTACTAATTATTATTACGCCCGTTATATTATTATATGTTACCATATCATCCCTACTCATTAAGGCATGACAAAGCACATGACTTAATATGCAGCAAATATAATAATCTGTGTCATTAGTTTAGTAATTAACACTGACTTGTGGTAATACAGCAAAACCCTATATAAGAGCAAGAGAAAAAGTCCAATAAACATTTGTTTAGAGGGAAGAATCACCAACAAAGTGTTTAACTTTGATTAGCACTTAATAATGCAATGTAGACAGTTTGTAATTTAGTCGCTTAAAAATACAAAATGAAGACTATAATGCAAGTTTAAAAACAATTGACTAGGGCACAATCTGAAATGAACTGAGTTTAGCTTTAAACCCGATATAAATCCAATACCGCGTTGTAATCTAGTCAAAACAAAACAAGTGTGAATTAACAAAAGATATGTTTATTTCAAGGCAGTATTGTCAAGCAATACAAAGTAAGGCTAATCAAAATTTGTGAATAACTGAAAGTGTTATGAATTAAAGTTAAGTGGGTTATCGAAAACACGGGCACTTTAATTAACAATCTATCAATAGAAGTGTTACCTGACCAGGGACAGGAATCACATAATATAATGTATGCATCAGGCATTTTGCTCAAGAAATGCTTCGTCTCTAATTGTGCTAAACTAGAAACCTTATTTACTCAGTCAACGCTACAAACTTAATTATAGGCATTTTATTTGGCCTTTAAGCAGGGAAAGCTACTATGCAAGTAGTGATGTTATTTAAAGCTACAGCTTGAAACTTTGATAAAAACCTGTCTCAATATTTGCTTATACCAATCAGATCATCTGTGGAAACAAATTAGGGAAACAACCAAATTGCACACTAAAATAAGCTTCTGAAAGAATTTTAGGTGAGAAATACGCAATGAACTAACAGAATATTGATCATTTTATTCAATTTGGCATTCAGGTTTACTGCAGTTCATGGGCAGTCATTTGACACTATGCAGAGATTCCTCGGTTCTGATTTGTAACTAGTTCTTGGAAAACCTAGGAAAAACAGAGGAACATTATCTTTTCACTGACTGTCTGTGTAATGTGCTCCTGTTTTTAGGCTAAACAAATTACCTACTGAACCTTAACTGTTACTAAAATTTACTTAAAAATCTACTTAAAAATCCAAATGATGTGAACACTTTATACTTTTAACATCTTACTTATGAAGCTACTATTATCCCTCCTGTTTGAGGCATGTAAAACACATGACTCAAACACTCAGTATATATAAATAATGTTTTAGTGGTTTCTCCATTAACACTGCCCTGTCTTACACAGAAATACCTGTATAAAAGTAACAAAAGTTAAAACACCAATCACCAAAAGAAAACGTTTTCAACATCATGTTAATAGTTTAAACAATTTTATCATATAGTAACTAAAATGCAACCAAAATCTATAGTGCAGTTCTGCTGAAATCCCACTAGAGTACAATATTAAATGCTGATAGATCTCTATAAACCTGAATCAGTTTCAATATGGTCTTAACCAAGAAACTCAGATATACCCAGCAAACTATGTTTATCATGTTTGCAACACAAAATAATACTAATTGCTGTCTAGTATTTAGCATAGTCACAAATTAAACTAAGCGCTGAGTGCTTCAGTCTGGTTATCCAATTTGTATTTTGAAAACATATCACATTGTACGATCTATGCCAAGACGTGTATCAAAATCAACATTGCTGAACCTAAATTCGAAATCCAAATGTCCTTATGTTATCTTTGGGTGTGTGTGTGTGAAAGCCCCTACCTTGGCTGCTTCTCTGAGCTTCTGTAAGGAAAGAAAACAAACACACCCCTCCTTTCTGCATGGTAACACACACATTTCAACGCCTTTAAAGAAGATGTTGCCTCACAGTTTAGAAAACTGTAAGTGTTCAAATAAATTCTGTTAGCCAATTAAATGGTTTTAGCACCTACTCATTAAATTGATTAGTAGGTCTAGTTGATAGACAACCCTAAAACAAGTAATACAATCATAAACATGTTTGGTGTAACAAATTCCAAATTGTGTCACCCCAAAAAGTGTTCTAAGTGTTTGGTTTGTTTATTTTAGACAAAGAGACTCAAAAATAATCTTCCCATCTAACGAAAATGATTTACTGGCCTGGAAACTGTATGTATAATGCTTGTTGTCCGTTATCTGTGTGTGTTACTCAGGGAGAGCCTGTCTGCCAGCTGTCCTTCTTCAAGGACAGAGGAGACCCGTGTTATCGCTTAGTGGCTAATTCATTTGGAACAGAGGCATGTGAAAGTATTTCAGGTTGTTATGCAAAAATAGAAAAACAGATCAGAATTGACATTCCGTGTCCACTGGAGTACTGAGGAAAAGAGGAATGTTAGACAATGCATCAACAGTAACACATTTATGTAACATCCCCTATAATCCCCTGAAGAATAGTGTACAAAGTAAGTCCGTAACACGAAATGTTTTTACAAGAGCTCAAAATTCCTACTTAGCTAAAGGAAAATCAAACTTGGTTAGAAACGATTCCCAGCAGTTAATAGGGAGTTAAAACCGGAAAAAAAACGCATGAGATCACTTCCTGTCTTAGAGGTGTGGTTTTTTTCTGGGACATGTAGTCCGAGTTGTCGTGTGATGACTACAAGCAGAAAAAGAAACAGTGATACACCAACGTTTGGAGTTGCTCAGAGATAGCGCGGTATCTGAGAGTGAAACATCAATTGAAAAGAACTTTATTTTTACCGTGCACAACGAATTGTGTTTGAAGCACAGGTGTCACTCAACCGGTGGGCACCTGCAGGCACAAACACGCGCTTGCGGTGAAGATGTGTCTGAACTAATCAGTGCAGTCAGTCGGTCTGTCACAGTCCAGTCAGGAAAAAAAAGTCCTGATAGTGTCTCATGATCTATAGGAGAGAAAAACAAACAGGATGTGAGACAATGAGTAAAGGAAAATATGCCGTGGTTTTATCAGTCAAGTGACAAGCACTGAAGCTCATCCTTTAATCCAAAAAACCCATCTGTGTGTTCTTCATCTGGAACAAAAAAGAAAAACGAGAGTGCCCAGTCATTTTGTTGTGACTTTGGGTGTATCTCTCTAGGCAAAAACAATGTTTACGTCTTATCAGACGGGAGGTTTAACAGTCTGACAGAGAGAAACGCACACTTGGAGCTTTAAGCAAAAAGTGTGTGTTTATAATGTGTCCAAAACAGTTAGCCAACTAATGATTGGTATTCAGACACACAATTCCAAAAACGTATTACTTTACAAACATTTGGCCTGTTTTAGTTTTTTTCCCTGGATAATCTGTAGGAAAACCTGTCAGAAAAAACTTTCTAACTTGCCGTCTATTCTACCTAAAAGGAAATAAAATTATAATCCCCATTTTCCCAAATAAAAATGACCAGCGTTAATGCTTTTTAACTCTAATATTTTAATTTTAGAACCCCAAAACACACTCAGATTTATGAGCGTTACTAATGTCAAATGCACACGTCAGGCAGCTGTCACCGGATCTGAGAAAATACATAGTCTAGTCTACTGTAATTTGGGGGGGGGTAAACTCTGTCAAGAATATCGTCTTCAGACGCGTTTTATTGGAAACCTATCTGTATCACTCTATATCCTAAATAGCAAACAAAACAAAGAGCAAGACAGTGTATCAGTGCGAAGCAGTGTCTTCATTGCAAAGCATTGTGTGTGCATTTTGTTTTGAGTGTGGTTTTTTTACTCATCTGTAGCCGGCGTGAGCGTGGTCCCCAGACTTTTCAGCACCTCCGCCCGTGTTGTTTCTCTGTCCCACCGTCCTTGGACACATCCGTCTCCAATGTCCGTGCTGACCACAGTTGAAACAAGTGACTTTATCCACTTGTTGAATGTTGCCACGGAGTCCTCTCCCCCCACCTCTCACCTGCCTCCCACCCCTGTCTCTGTTGACAACAGCAGCTGTCATGGCTTCCAACAGTTTCATCGGTTTCTCCTCGCGGTGTTTTTGAGACCTTCTGTCCATGTTTCTATCTATCCGCTCGATGTCCAGCAGGACGAGCAGCTCTATCAGGCGTGGGTCAAGATCTTTGAGTTCTGTCCGCTGCTGATGGAGTGGAGGGGCTGAAGCAGGGAGTGGATCAGGTGTCTTCTCCTCTGGCATGCACGTGGCCTGTGGCTGCTCGGGCACGGCTGGTCTGTGCGTCGTCTGTGGTGGGTGAGATGGTGTTGGCGGAGGGCTTCCAAGCGGGAAACTCACGACCCTAGGACTCGGATAGAGAGAGTAAGAAGCATTACAGTCAGAGTGTGTGTGCAGGTTATCAGTGTTTAGCAGAGAAGGCTCAGGTTGTAATTGCAGTTTCTCCCTGATGTTGGCTTCGTTTATCCATATTTGAAAGCATTTTTTGTTATCCCGTAAGAACTTTAATTTGTAATACCTTTTAATTTTTGATTTCCCCCCTACTCTGATTTCTTCTTCCTCTAATCCCTGTCTCAGATCTTTTAGCTTGCCCGTGCACAGCGTTCCCTTTTCAGGAAAGCCAAAACTCTCAACCCAATATGGTCCTACATATTTAACACTCTGAAGGCCGTACTTTTTCACCATTTCTTCAATAAGCTACCCTGCCAGGGCGGGTGACGACGACTGGTCGGAGCCCATTTCAATACCGAAATGAGGGAAAACGTTTTCTTAACCGTGCTCGTAAACCGTCGCTCACGAGGTCGCTTTCGGACATAAAGCGACAGAAAAACCGATCAATGGTTCAATTCCCGGAAGAACCACCGAACAACCGTAAGCAAGTCAGCGTCGCTTAAAATCAAGGGTTTAATTCCCGGATAAACCACCCAAAAACCGTAAGCAAGTCAGTGTCGCTTAAAATCAAGGGTTTAATTCCCGGATAAACCACCCAAAAACCGTAAGCAAGTCAGTGTCGCTTAAGACGTCACCCGAATGCCGCCCTGACAGGGTCCCTCTCTGAGACATGGTAGCCCGAGTGTTGTTTGTGCAGTCAGAATAACAGAAAAAAAAAACCCAAAAGGTCCTCAGTCTTTTCACGTGTCAAACACGACAGTATTTGTTTCTTATGTCTTCACAAGTCAATTCAAATTATTGTAATTTTTAGAAAAACATAAACTTACCCTGCTGTTAGGAGATTTTCCTTTTCTTTTAGATCAGCGTGGAGTGTCCCGGGGAGCTCTGTGCGTGCTTACTGATCCTCCACTCTGAAACTTTGATTTAGAGGTTTGAGGCGTTATCTCTGGCCATGGAGGGCACAGAAATTCCGGAGAGCAAGTCCTCAGCCCACGCACAGAAGCTCACCAGCAGACACCCAGCACTGATCCCACTTCTGACACCAGTTTGTTGTGGAAAATACCCATAATGCAGCAGGTGTAGATTAATTAACTGTTTTAGAATAATTGAAGATGAAACAAGTAACAAGAAATAGTAGACTGAAACCAATGTAGGTTTTTGTAATTTATTGAAGTACAGATATTCTGCGCAGAATAGGAGAACTCGTTCACAAGATGCACGCAGCAACATGTGGAAGAGTCTTCAAAGTTCACACATCAAGAACATCAGCTTAAATACACAGATAAGAGAGAGGGAGTGACATCGCTTTAAGCACACAATTCAATGTAATAACAAATGAAGATAGACCTTCTGGTCTGTCTGGTTCACAGGGATGTTGTGTCGTATAACTTGTAGAGACCTTGTGACTACGGTTGTATCTCAGTAAACCTAGGTTGGCTATTTTCTCACAGACAAATGTATTTAACTTCTCCTTGGGGGAGACATAACAAGAGCACATACAGAAAGACATAGTTACTTGGGTAAAATATAATTTTGCCATCACAGTGTGTACTCTGGGAAGCCCTTCCCTCGGCTGTTCTCTGAGCCTTTGTAAGAAAGGAGTATTCCTCCATGTTGCATGAAACACACTGCTTTTCTATTTCTGATATATCATTGAAGAAAATGTTGCTACATTTAGGGTTTAGCCAACATAATAAGGTTATGCAGATAGTCATAGTGTAAGGGACGTATTCAAATCAATTGCCTAAGTGAAAAGTATTAAATTAGCAATGCAAAAAAGCTCCACATGTTTGTTGAAAACTGGAAATGACTAACGCAGTTCCATCAATCAACGAAGTATTTAAACAACTAATCCTCTCAGCTGGAGTTCTAGGTCTGTTTGTTGGGCAGTTTAATAATAATAAAATGACATGTTTCATGACCATATGTTCAGCTTACAAAAGAAAAATTCCTAATTCATCTTTTGACAAAAATATGTCAGATCCCAATAATATCTAAAAGCACTTGACAAAAATCTTTTGTCTTACAAACCAAAAATCAACAGTTTGTCTATTACCTATATAAGATAAGGAAGATTTTTAGTGAGCCCACACTGGGGAACCACTGTTATGGTTTACTCTGACCTTGTGGCTTATCGGTTCACACTGAGAGGTCCTGTACTCACTTAGCCAGACTCACAGGCACTCTTCAGAGAAACTGATACGTTTTTATGTGTGAAATGGTATAAGCTCTTTTTAAGCCTAAATGAAAAGAACACACAGAAACAAAAAAGGGGAATATAAAGAATCATGATAGAATGTAATTTTTCCATTACATTCCACTCTTTTGATTACAGTCTAATCACATAAATCAAAATTCCCTAGTTATGGCAGCTAACAATTTTCAATCACAAAAATATATTTAGCCTTTTGTTCTAGCTTTTTGTGCTTGCAATATAGTCACAGTGGTAATTTATTCTTACTGACCTTATGCCTTTGCTCAGACAAGAATGTTTAGAGGTGCCAGGGTGCCTGTCTTACAGTCCCGTTCTGATGGTGAGGTTCACCAACATGTTATGTGACATAAAACAAAAGTTGATATCCTGCTGGAGGTTCAAATTTGGAAAAGTTGGTAGACTCAATCAATAATTTCTAATAAGTGTTTAATCTCTCGCTTTTCTTTATTCCCACGGAATGCCCTTCCCTAGTGACGATCTCCAGTCTGTTTGCAAGCTGTCACGAACCTTCCCAAATCCTCCCCAAAGCATATGTCAATCCTTTAATAGGACAACTATCATTCCAATATTGTTCGTAGGTCTATTTGATAGACAGCTCTATGACGATAATGCATTTAATAAGCATATGTTTTATGTGCAAAACCAAAAACAAACAAACAAAAAAAAAAACCCAATTTGTCTTACCCCAAAATGTGTCAAATCACAACCGTATCTAAATGTTTTTTGACAAAACTCAAATTTTCTCCATATATCCATTTTTTTTAGATACACAGGAGAATCCAACTATGGTTAAGACTGACTCCAACAGCCAATAAGGAGTTAAAATCAAGACCACATGATTTTCATTGATCACTTCCTGTTTTAATGGGTCCTGTGTTTCTGGGGCATGTAGTCCGAATGCCGTGAGATGACTACATGCCCAAGGTTGACAACTTTTTAATCAAACTCACATCAACGTTTGGTATTGCTCAGAGATAGCACGACACCTGAGGAAAAAAAATGGTGAAATATCACTTGAAAAAGCTTTGTTTTTATTGTGCAAAAAATATCGGTGTGTGTTTGTAGGCACAGGTGTCACCCAACAGGTGAGCACTGCTGGCACAAATGCGCGCTGTGGTGAAAGTTTTCTTTATAATAATCTGTCCAGCCAGTCAGTCAGTCTGGGAAGTCATAAAATCATCCTGATTTTGTCTCCTGATCTGTAGGAGTCTGAAAAACATACTTTGTTTAGCAGTCAAGTTTTAAGTCATACTGCACATTTGTTTTTATGCCAGTAGACAATTTAATTCTTCAAAAAAAATGACAAAGAATAACCTTTCTGTATATTCTTCAGCTGGTTCAAATGAAAACAAGAGAAACACAGTAATTGTGTCTTCGTGTGTACCTCTGTAGGCAAAAACAATTTCTTATCAGCCCTGAGGTTACCAGGCTGGCAAATAGAAATGTACGCTTGAAATTTAACCAAAAGTGTGCATTTTAGAATGTGTCAGGAAAATCAGTCAAAGAAAATCAGATTTTTTATCAAGACGTACAACTTTAACCAGTACGGAAACAACCCCCAATTCCGAAATAGACACATTCAATTTCTGTCTAATAAGTTTACAACTTATACTTTGTAGGAGCAAAAAATGAGCATTCTGCTTGTCTATCTTGTTCAGGATCCTAAGGGTAATGCACAGAAATCATATGAGTGGTTCATTTTTCCTAGAATAATCATTCCTCCAGCACTATCCCCTTTCTAGAGAAAATAAAATGACAACTAGTCTATCAAAAAGCCTTCTGATTAGTAGTTCATTTTACCCAAAAATTGAATTAGTAAACCCCAATTTACCCAATAAAAATGACCAGTGAGCTTTGGTGTTAATTCCTTTAAACTCTAATATTTTAAATGTATAGCACCAGTGTTAATCAAAAAAAATTATGAATGCTACTAATATAATTATACACCATTGGGCATTTCTTATAGGATTCGGAAGATAACATACTGTAAGTGCTGGTTTATAAATCCCCATCTTTGTAACAAACTTCCAGAAAACTGTTGGTCGGCACCAACTCTCAGCTCTTTTAAGTCAAGGCTGAAGACCTTACTTTTTGACACTGCCTTTTTCTAATTTGTTGTTCTGCACTGTGAATTTTATTTGTGTATTCTACTCATTTTCATGTAAAGCACTTTGAATTGTCCTGTTGCTGAAATGTGCTTTACACATAAAGCTGCCTTGCCTTGCCTAAATTGGTCAAAACCTATCTAGATTATCTTTTTAGAGCCTTTTTAACCTAATAATTTGTCCCTAGTAGCAAACAAAAAAACTGTATCCATGCAAAACATTTTTTCTATTGCATGAAGCTGTGAGTGTGTGTGCTCAAAATTTCTCAGGCTCCTCCTCTCTGGTGGTTTGTGCGCGTGAAATTTGAGCCAGACACTCGCTGGCTGTTGGCCTGTCTACTCCTCTAAAGCTCTAGCTTGTTTGGTGGAAGTGTGTGTGTACTATAGGCTTCTGTCAATAAAGTTTCCCCTACTTCTCCGTAGTGAAAAAATGTGTGTGCGCTGCAGCCGCAGGCACAGACGGTCCCCTCCCCTCTTTTTCACCCGTTGTAATTTGATCCAGACAACGCTCGCAGCCGTTTAGACACAGTTCACGCACTCTAGGTTGAAGTTTATACTTCCCTGTTCTTTTCCTGACTGTTATTTATGCTAAAACTTTACCTTTTTAATGTGCCAAGATTATTATATTATTATCTTTGTAATATTTAATATAATTCTATTCTGAAAGTAGTCAGACGCGTAATTATTATTATTTTTTTGAACAGTTCTCTCTATTTTGACTACTTTCTCCACGAAATTACCACAGTTCAGTTGACACCGCTTATCTAACAACCCAACTTGTTTAGTCTACACGGTAGCCCCTCAACTAGGCCTCCCGTCGTATTATTAAACCAGACCAAACCTTATCGCCATTAATATCAACATTTCTAAAAATCCACAACACTTTCTATAACAACTTATAGTCAACGCTAAGCTAAGACCCTCTGTGCGTCCGATCCTCCTCCCTGTACAGGCGATACAAGCCTGGAGCTTTGTAACCAACGTCCTTGACTACACACAACTCAAGCAATGAGCACACACTATCTCACACACTCCTGCATATGTCAATACACTGCGTTCAATAACCCAATATTTGCCAAATCAACAATGCACATATACGACCCACATTGCGTACATTAAACCAACATTTGTCAAATCAACATTGCACATTAAAACCATATTGCATAAATTCATACCGTGCACACTTGTTTTCCAACTAGCTTTTTAGGGGCGAGATATCACTTATGAGCAGAGACCTTGCAGATCACTTTTGCATTTTTTATCTTAATCTTCACTTGATGTTTCCCAATTCATTCATGCATTTATTATTTGTTTCTGATTTTTATTTTAGCGACGCCAATTCTCCAAAAGGTAGTGTCCTTAAACCATATTTTGAAACCCAGTTTCCCTGTAGAAATCACAGTAGGCTACTACTAACAGTTCTGACCGGTTCAAGTTAAGGCAACAACCCTCTGCGGTTGTGTCTAGTGTTAGTATAGTCAACAATCCTCAGCGATTGTGACTGGTGTTAGTATCTAGGCAACAATCCTCAGCGATTGTGTCTAGTTTTACGTATAGGCAACAATCCTCAGCGATTGTGTCTTACGTATAGGCAACAACCCTCAGCGGTTGTGTCTGGTGTTAGTATATAGGCAACAATCCTCAGCGATTGTGTCTAGTGTTAGTATAGGCAACAATCCTCAGTGATTGTGTCTATTTTTACGTATAGGCAACAATCCTCAGCGATTGTGTCTTACGTATAGGCAACAACCCTCAGCGGTTGTGTCTGGTGTTAGTATATAGGCAACAATCCTCAGCGATTGTGTCTAGTGTTAGTATAGGCAACAATCCTCAGTGATTGTGTCTATTTTTACGTATAGGCAACAATCCTCAGCGATTGTGTCTTACGTATAGGCAACAACCCTCAGCGGTTGTGTCTAGGTTTTTTCATGCAATATCATTTACAGTATTTTCCATATCAGTATCACATTTTCTTTATAATTTAGTCAAGACCGAGATGTCTTACCCTCACAGATCCAAAAGAAATTTAGTTTGAGGTCCGAATGTGAGAATTTTGGAAAAACAGGAATTCTCTTCCCTTTACATTTTGGTGCACCATTTTGGATCAGCAGGGGAGAGTCCGGGTGAGAAGTCCGGCCAGAAAATTCTGGTTGGCTTCAGTTTTCAGCTTCCTGGTTCCTGGTCTTTACCACGCGTCGGAGGTCACCATGTAGACCACCGATCAAACTATTTAAAGCCATTATCGGCCGATACCGATCGGTGGGCGTTCGATCGGAGCACCCTTACATTTGAACAAAGTGCTGTGTGTGCAGACTGTAGTTACAGTAGGCCTATTGCCTGAGGCCTCTTGGAGGAGCAACATTTAGGTTTTAGTTTAGATCTCCCTGCAGGGGAAACAGTCTCTAACATCTTCCGTTTGAACTTCAACTTTACTCTGCAAACAAAAGTGTTGAACCTGGAATTGCCTCCCGGCCCGGCCCGGCCCGAAGATAGCGGCGGAAAATATAGGCCCGGCCTCGGGCAGAGAATCTAAACTCTACAACATATTAATCAACAATGAAAATAATTGTTAGTTGCACCATTGTACTCCTATGGTGTCCCCAGAACATTTCAAACCAAACTGACGCCCATGAGTAAATGTTATGTAAAAAGTAAACATTTGACTCCGAGAGTCGCTAAAAACTCTCTCTTGAGTCCTGCAGATACAGTACCAGGAATAGCCTGTTAAAATATAACAGCCTACTGTCCCTGCGAGTATTCATGGGACCTTCTGTCTCTGTCAGCTCCATGCAAAACGTGCAAAAGTTTCTAACAGTAAAACAAGTAAAAAAATCTTGTCCAATGCAAATAAGACAAACTTGTTATCTGTTTAGCCTGCAGTCTGTGTGTACATCTCCTGCTGGGGGACATTCTAAAACGCTTAACGTGAAAAAGCTTAACGTAGTTTAATGTACCTCAACATTGATCAATGATCACCAAATCTAGTTATGAACACTTAAGCCTGTCAAAAAAACTAAACCGAAATCCAACGATTATAGAAGTTATCTCACATTAACGCTTTCTTCTTCGTTGGTGCCAGGTGAGAAAAAACCTTAACATGGTTTAATGTAGCCTACCTAAACAATGATCAATGATTACCACATTTCACAAGGCGCCACTAGCTCATCAGCAGGCAACTAGGGGTTCAGTGTCTTGCCCAAGGACACTTTGACATGGGACTGCAGGGCTGGGGATCGAACCGCCAACCTTCCAATTGGCAGACGAACACTCTACCACTGAGCCACATCCAGCCCCAATGTGCGAAACGTTGGCTATTTCTTGAAAAAATATTCACTAATAATTTGTTTTCATGATTATTGCATAACTTCCAAATACGTACAGTTCAGTTATTATTATTTCTGGAAATAAATAAAAAAAATAATAAAAAATAAAAAATCTCATTCTCTCATTCTGATTGCTGTAGTCAGAGATGGGAAAAGTACTCACTTCTCATACTTAAGTAGAAGTACAGATACTTGTGTTAAAAAATACTCTGGTAAAAGTGGAAGTACTGATTTAACTTATTTACTCAAGTAAAAGTAATAAAGTACAGGCTTGGAAATGTACTTAAAGTATAAAAGTAAAAGTAGCCTTGCAAATGACAACCATTTTTTATACAAAGCTACCTGGACCACAAATGTTACTAGAGTGCAAGCTGAGAAACTTCAGTAGTGATAGATTGACATTCCAGCATTCAGGTTTAAATGTATCTTGTATGGGGTGAAGGACACAAGAGTTATTTACAACATGTATGTGGTCACCTATTCTAAGATTGTCTCTGTCAGGACTAAAGCGTCAGGTAACAGAGTCGTCCATATAAGGTGTGGAGGCTATTTTCTGTAACCACCAAGATGTATAAGTACTGTTCACTTTCATGTTACTTTAGACACTATGGGGTACATACGTCTTGTGTGTACACATGGTCTCTCCTTTGTTCAGATGATTGAATAAAGTACCAAATTACTCTTACTTGATGTCATCTGCTTTGTGACGGGTAATATGTCTCCTCGATCACTTCACTCATTGATCATTGTTTTATTACAAATGGCGTCACTGAATGCGAACAGTTCAGCTAAAGGTGAGTGAATAGTTGATTCCCTTTAAGAGGGATGACATGCTCACTGTTGAGAGCTTATCTGTTAAAGGACCTGTTTAAGGGGGGAGATGAGATGAAGTGAAGGAGACACGATTTGGCTCTAAAACGAAATTGAAAATGTAGTTTAAATTCCAAAGTTGTTTGACTGGCGTTTGAATTGTAAAAGGCTGTTGCCCCGGATCAAAATCTGACCTGTGCCTATAGTGTCGCGCGACACAACAAAAAAAAAAAATAGTTGAGAAAGTGTAAATTGTGAGAATGTTGTGTTAAGATTGAGGAATACGACGACGAGGTAGAAAAAAAAAAAAAACGCGTGATACACAAGTGAGGTTGTGTGGTAAAACTGCTGCTGTTTGCCATGGGTGATATGGCGTGATAGGCCTTTGGGGTATGAATGTGTGCGCAGTTACTATCAAGACGTAGAGTCGTCTGGTTATAATATATAATTGTTGCTGGACTGCTTTGTGATTTATAAAATAATAGGTTTACAAAGTTGGAACGACTGATAATTGCACCAATAATTACAGGTTCGCTTTGAGTGTGAACTGGCTTTTGTGTAACTTGGTAGCGGACGCCTTGCGTGTGACGACACGTGAGGGGGGAATATATGATAGGCCATGGATATTGATGAATAATAACGCAGACAGATGATGGTTGGTCAAGCTGCAGAGAATGCAGAGATGGCAGAGGATGCCCTGATGATGCCCTGATGATGCCCTGATAATGCCGGCGGGGGTTTATGGAACGTGAGTGACAGAGTTGTGTGTTTGAGTTTAGCTACACAGGAATAAAGTAATTTAGAAGTTGACTTTGGTGGGGGATAGAGCCTGTGTAAAGCAATTCAAGAAACGAACCAGTCTCAAAAAATGACCAGTCAATCTCAATTCAACGATTTCGGATCAGGTAAAGTTTTGTGCATTTGTGGTAAGTGTTTGTCAAAGTTTGTGTTCGCGATTTAAAATGTTAAGCGTTAACATCGGAAAAAAAAAATAGAACAAGATTCACAGAGGAAACAATTTGTTTTGGGAACATTTAGAAGCTGAATTGACGAAACCGAGTAGCCTAATAATGTTGAGTAGTTTCGGAGCGATTTAAACGAGTGGACTGATTTTCGTTATCCACTTTGCGGTAGGTTTCATTAAAAGGATTTTGCTATTATGTTCGCAATAGTCGGTACATGGTCAAAGGGTAAAATTCAACTGTTCAGTTACCTCAGCCAGGGGGAGAGAGCCTGCCCGCAGCAGCTCGACCTCTGAACCAAACGGTATAAAAAGACATGCAGGAGTCGAGTTTAAAGACTGACAACCACAGAGAATCAAATAAGATAAGATCTATAACACGCGACACAAAATGATTAGTTTGTAAATGTGTGATTGATGCATAAGGAAAGAGTGATTTGTTGAATGAAATAACGTTTGTTTCTAAAAAACCTTGTATCTTTTTGTGGCCGGCCAGTCGTCCAGTTGTCATGTGTTCAGGTATCCGTGTGCATGAAAGTATGTGTGTCCAGACTCAGGTCTATGTGTCACAAGCAGAAGTTGAAGAATGTGTTTGTGAGAAGATATTTTTAGGAGATGCATGTCTTCTCTGCATGGAGAAGGGACAGAGAAAACAAGAAGGAGGAAGATAGGAAAAAACTACTAACCGATGGACCGGGGGGTAAATATAAAACATCTATAGAAATGGTAATGCAGTTAAATTTTCTGTTATGATTTGTGTCAGGAGACCAGGCATGAAGACTGATCACCTTCATGGGTGGGCTCAAGGACCTCATTGATAACATCTCAAAGAATGGGACCACTTGATTTTAGTGGAGCCATCTAACATGATTTTACGTGGGAAAGATAATTCAAAATTCTATAATTGTAGAGGGGTTCTAATTTTGCCAAGGTTCCCCACTGTCACGTGTTCACTCATCGCGACATGAGAGACATTTGTGAGAATGGGAAACAGAACGATTAAATCAAACTTGTGTGTGCAAAAAAAAACAGAGCAAATTAATTCATTCTGAAGAAAACTCAAACAGACTTAGTTTGAATGTTCTTTTTAGTCGAACTAAGAATGGTGATGGTGATGTTAAATTAAGAATCATAGAAAAAACATGAGTGAAATTGGGTTATAGACCTGCAAGTTCAAATTAAATTCTATTTGTTTTAAAGTTCTTAAGTTGATGGACAGAGCTGTTGGAATGTTTTCCAAGTTAAAATGTGAGGATTTTTCTGAACTTTTCTGCAAAGGTAATTTGAAGTATGATGGGTCACTATTTTAACTCAGGATATGTTTTTTGTATCACAGTTTGAAGAAATAATGTCATCTTTATATCAGAAATTAGAACATGAAAAGACTAATGCTTCTGGAGAGTTGTGTTTTGTGATATAGAGCCTCAGTGGTGTCAGAGTCCATCTCACTCCCCAGAACTACAGGATCGGAAGAAGAGTGGGACCAGATCAACGACTGAAGAGCCAGACACTGTTGGACTCAACCACCGGCAGGCCAATTCAACAAATGCTGGACTCGGATTTTCAACTCTGGAGGTTGAAAGGGACACAAATGGTTTTCGGGGTACTGACATGGAGGAAGGAATGTCACTATGCCCACCCAGTACTTTGGTGAAACATTCCCAGATGAACTGAACTAAAATGAAATTTGAGTATTTCAGCCGGACCTGCTGGAATGAAGAAGGAGACTCTGCCTGAAGGGACAGGTGATGAGGTCAGCGGACGGAGCAGCGAAGGAAGGGGAGTGAGAAGGACGGAGGATGGATTCTGACTCCACTGACGCAAGAACTCCACTGACGCAGGGAGAATGAGGTACTGCATTCCAGTACATATTTTGATAAATACACATACTCTGGAGAAGTAGTTAATATTGTATTGTTAATCATTTTTACTTTCACTAATAGGGTTATGTCCAGATGAAAACGCCTATTTCAGTGTTCTATTTCAGTGTTCTATTTCAGTGTTCTATTTCAGTGCACCAACAAAATGGACAAGTTGAACATGTTTAGGATTCAGTGTTACTGAGATAACTTCTTGGGTAGTGATCTTAGGTACAAATCTAAATTGAAATTAATCTAGAGCATTAGTGAACTAGTTTCAAATGAAGTTTATAAATTTTAACTTTTACACAAAAGAAAGAATGTGTATCACAAGAATAAAAGACAAGACAATTTTCAATCACAGATATATTTGTTCAAATTAGTAATCTGTTCATGTCTTTTCTTTCTAAGTACAGATTCGAGAAAGGAAATCAGTTATTCCAGTCCAATGATGGATCAACATTTTTGTGACGTACATAAAAGTTTAGCGATCTGTAGGGAAAATCATGATTTTGCATAAGTTGTAGTGCTGTTAAGGTAGGGTTAAAAGATAACACGACTTACACTGACTCTAGAGTGTAGCTGTGCAATTCATTGAAATTTTGATAGCAATTACAATTTTGACTTATTGATTACACAAACATGTAATGGAGAGGAACGATTGTTTTCCACATTACATGTGCAAGTAGGTTTTGGTTTTACTTATGGTCAGAATGCAAAATGCAAACAGGGTTGAATCTGACAGGGTTTAAGATAATATTCACAATAAAAGGTCAAAATTTCAATAAGTATACGTGTGAAATCAAGAAATCAGTAATGACTAAAATACAGGAATCTATTTTACAGTGTGGCAAAGTGGCTGCATTGCTTCATGCTATTATTGTTGTATATTCGATAGCATATTGCTGTGTGTCATGTGACTTTTTAAGTTTCTGTGCAGAATGTCAAATAGAGGAGAAAAAGGGGGAGTATGGAGTTCTCTCTTGTTTGAACATTTGCTACTACCATCAAGATCTGACAGCACAAGTGCCAGACCCAGAGACAGTAACTATGCCATCAGAGACAATGTCACAGAGAAGTCAAAGGGTGAAGAGAAATTTCACTATTCCAGTTTAAATTTCACTCTAAGTAACTATTCTGTTTTACTTTTGAGGTGAATGGAGGAGGAGATTCAAAGACAGTCGACACCGACGACTACAGAGTGTGAAGACTAAGAGATCCATTCACGAGCTTTGTGTCCTGTGTTTATTTAATTATTTAATTTATGTTACTATAAGGGTTACCATCAGTAATTATAAGGGGTCCAATGGGACTGGTAGAGGGTCAACACCTGATTTAGAAATAATTTAATGTAACTTAAAATAAGAGGGTCAAGATCATGTAAGGAATGCTGAAGGAAAGTTTTTTTTGAGCCATGCTATCATGACAACAATTTGTGATCGCCCCAAAGATTTTAGCTCGAAGCATTTTATAATGTGGGGGTCGTGGAGGAATTTCCTGGCCAAAATAAATCAATCAGGTTTTCGCCTCCATCGTGGTAGCATTGTGATTCCATGTTATTTGCAATTGATGTATTTTTGATGAATCATCTTTCAAAATGTATTCCATGTGTCCCTCTTGTTGCATATCAAAGTGTAGACTGTATATCAGCCAGGATTTAAAAAAGGGAGGATCTGATAGGTTGACATTCCAGCATTCAGGTTTAAATGTATCTTGTATGGGGTGAAGGACACAAGAGTTATTTACAACATGTATGTGGTCACCTATTCTAAGATTGTCTCTGTCAGGACTAAAGCGTCAGGTAACAGAGTCGTCCATATAAGGTGTGGAGGCTATTTTCTGTAACCACCAAGATGTATAAGTACTGTTCACTTTCATGTTACTTTAGACACTATGGGGTACATACGTCTTGTGTGTACACATGGTCTCTCCTTTGTTCAAATGATTGAATAAAGTACCAAATTACTCTTACTTGATGTCATCTGCTTTGTGACGGGTAATATGTCTCCTCGATCACTTCACTCATTGATCATTGTTTTATTACAAGTAGACATGGAGAAAAGGCTCTTTATGTATATATGCCATTGTCTACATTTTAAATGGATGTCTGCCAAAAGGCATAAAACATCACATATATGATTATTGTGACAGAGACTGGGACTCCAGGTTAATAAGATTCTGACTGAGTAGCAAGATATGAATTCAGGGGGGGGGGGGGGGGGGGTGTCGGTTAAACGGCTTATTTGTGTGATGTGATGTCCTGTTGCGTTCAGGTTCGGTTGCGTTTCTCAAAAAGTTAAATCTGTCTTGTTTTTTCTCAACTCTAAGTGTTGTTTTTCCAGGACTTTAAATTAACGCCATCAATACTTAAACGTCTGTTGCCCGTGTACAGTTAGTATTCAGAAACGTCACAGTACCGACTGTCTGGGGTGTCGCTCTGGGACAGGCGAGTATGAGGCTGGGAGGGGGAAATCACAGTATACTCACTACAAAAAAATAGACTACACCACTGGTTAGTTCTACTCTAAAAGTATGCAGAACTTACATGTAGATTCCTTTAAATGATGATTAAAAATGGATCTGGATCTGTGAATTATTACAGAATCACAACTGAATTCATATATTGTTACTCAGTCAGAATCTTATTAACCTGGAGTCCCAGTCTCTGTCACAATAATCATATATGTGATGTTTTAGGCCTTTTGGCAGACATCCATTTAAAATGTAGACAATGGCATATATACATAAAGAGCCTTTTCTCCATGGCTACTGAAGTTTCTCAGCTTGCACTCTAGTAACATTTGTGGTCCAGGTAGCTTTGCATAAAAAATGGTTGTCATTCACAAGGCTACTTTTACTTTTATACTTTAAGTACATTTCCAAGCCTGTACTTTGTTACTTTTACTTGAGTAAATAAGTTAAATCAGTACTTCCACTTTTACCAGAGTATTTTTTAACACAAGTATCTGTACTTCTACTTAAGTATGAGAAGTGAGTACTTTTCCCATCTCTGACTGCCACACAAAACCATGACTAATAATTAGCATCATCATACAACTTTTGTATCGATTAGCAGTAAAATCTGCTGATAAGGGCCTACATTTACTCAAAAGTATTTAATAAACTGTTTACAATCTTCAGCACCATGGCTAACAAATGCATAAAAAGCAGATGGAAGGAGAAAAAGTTCCACTCTTTCTATTTTAGTTAATTATCTGACCATTGCTAACTAACATTACCATATAGTCATTTAATTGTGTAAAGCAATGCATATTTAAGATTTAAGAATTTACTCTAATGTTGCATAGTCATTGACCTTATGAAGGCCGGGAGTTCTCACTGTCTCTCTCATCATCTGAAACAA
Organism: Gymnocephalus cernua; assembly: GCA_023631565.1. Taxonomy (NCBI): domain Eukaryota; kingdom Metazoa; phylum Chordata; class Actinopteri; order Perciformes; family Percidae; genus Gymnocephalus; species Gymnocephalus cernua. Next base: position 24,501,924 of record CM042445.1, read on the forward strand.
GGAAATATAAACATTGTATTCTGTTTACTGCTGTACTCCTGTCTCCTTCTCTTAATACATCCATGCTGTACTCAGACACACAGGTACACACACACATAGACACACAGCACACACACACGCACGTACACACACGCGCGCACGCGGTATCATATAAGCTACTCTCACTTACCAGGTAACAGTAGGCTAACGTTGGTGGCAGCTGCAGTATCACCCGACGTGGCAGCAGCTTCAGGGACAGACTTTAGAAAACACTGAAGTAGTGTTATTTAGGTCTGTTTAGTAACGTTTCATATCTCGTTACTTATAAAACGTTGTTCAAACTCTAGGTAACTAACTAGTTGCGAGAAAGGAAAGACCGCGCAAAGAATGCAACTTGTTGTTGCTTAGTAACGTTAAGTGACTTCACGTCAGATCCAGGGACACGGAAACCCCGAATGTCCAAATGTCAGAGCTTCCCAACACAGACGGGGTGAATTTATGAATGAAAATGAGAACGTTCTGTCACAAACAATGTTGTTACGTATCATTGCGCTTTTGTAAGTGGGTAAGTAACGAACCACTTTTGTAAAACGTAAGGAGTAGAAAGTACCGGTATTTGTGTTAAAAATGTAAGGAGTAAAAGTAAAAAGTCGGCACAAAAATAAATAGTAAAGTAAAGTAAAAATACCTGAAAAATCTACTTAAGTACAGTAACGAAGTATTTGTACTTTGTTACTTCCCATCTCTGATGAAGAGTTACTGGCTGCACTAGTGTTCCGTTGTCTTAGTGCGTTTTTAGTAGTGAAAAGTAAAGTATACTGCAAGCTACTTTATTCTGATTCTAATAATTCTATTTAAGATGAGGTCCTACCACAAGGCTCCAGACCAGAGAGTGAGGAAGAAATCAGACAGCTACATAATGAGTGTTAAGCTCTGGTTTGACTCAGACAACTAGAAGCAGGCACACAACACAGTAAGGCAGTTTTTGTATGTTTATTGAGTTGACGTAGATGATGGATGCTTGAGAGCGGAGTGGAGAGGTGAGCAGAGCGGCGAGAGTGAGGCTTGGCAGGATGGCTGGTTGAGAGTGGAGCGGCGAGGTGAGCAGAACAGCGTAGGTGTAGATGATGAGTGGCAGCAGTAAATCCAGAGAGCAGGGTCTGAATGAGATGGAGATGGATTAGCCGAGAACACAATGGGCAAGCAAAAACTGGAAAACCGAGAATACATAGAGTAGATCACTAGAGCACAGAGTAGAGCCACGTTACCACGAGAATGGTTGCAACGAACTGGCGCCGAAGAGGTGAACGGCCCGGGTAGATATCTGGTGAGTGATTTCTGGAATGAGCTGCAGCTGGATGGTGATTGATTGCTGGGATGGTTTGCAGGTGGCTGGAGCAGAGCAGAGGGGTGGCTACGCCCACAGACCAAAATCCTCAAAACATGGAATGAGAGAAATGTCCAGCAGAGGGAGACAAACACACAAAACACCAAAGGGAAGGTAGAGACAGACAAGGACAGGCATAGAACCACAACAGTACCCCCCCCTCAATGGACGCCACCTGGCGTCCCACCAGGCTTGTCAGGGTGGTCCCGATGGAAATCGGTGACCAACTGAGGGTCCAAAATGAAACGCTTGGGGATCCAGGAGCGTTCCTCTGGCCCGTAACCCTCCCAGTCCACCAAATAATGGAAACCCCGACCACGCCTCCGGACGTCGAGGAGTCTCCGCACCGTGTAGGCCGGATGATCATCGATAAGGCGAGGCGGAGGAGGGGGATCCGCAGGTGGGCAAAGAGGGCTTGAAGAGACAGGCTTCAACTGGGAGACGTGGAAGGTAGGATGGATCTTCATGGACCGAGGGAGCCTCAACCGAACAGCCGAGGGGTTGATGATGGAAGCAACCTCAAAGGGCCCCAAGAACCGGGGCGACAGCTTACGGGAGTCCGTCCGTAGGGGAATGTTGCTGGACGAGAGCCAGACCTTCTGACCAGGTTGGTATAGTGGTGCAGGAACCCGGTGTCTATCGGCCACCTCCTTATTCCGCTCCACGGTCCGGACGAGAGCCTCCCGGGTGTCATCCCAGATCTTGCGGCAGCGGGCAAGGTTTTCCTGGACTGAAGGAACCGCCAAATCCCTCTCCTGTGATGGAAACAAAGGGGGTTGGTATCCCAGCGATGCTTCGAACGGGGAGAGACCGGAGGCAGACGAAGTGAGTGAGTTGTGGGCGTACTCGACCCAGGGGAGATGTCTGGCCCACGTAGAAGGATTCTGAGCTGCTACACAGCGTAACGCAGCCTCTAGGTCTTGATTGGTCCTCTCAGTTTGGCCATTGGTCTGAGGATGGTAACCAGAGGAGAGAGAGACAGAGGCACCCAGAGCAGAACAGAAATCCTTCCACAATTGAGAAATGAACTGTGGGCCCCTGTCAGAGACAATGTCCACAGGTATTCCATGGAGACGGAATACATGTAGGACAAAGAGGTCCGCTGTCTCACTGGCAGACGGTAATTTAGGTAATGCAACAAAATGGGCAGATTTAGAGAACCTGTCCACAATAGTGAGTATGGTGTCATTACCTTCTGACTGAGGAAGACCAGTGACGAAATCCAAAGCCACATGGGACCAGGGGCGACTAGGTACTGGAAGGGGAAGCAGCAGACCAGAGGGAGACCGGTGGGATGCCTTACTCTGGGCACAGGTGGTACATGCAGCCACATAGGCCCTGACATCTGCCTCAGCGGAGGGCCACCAGAAGTGTCGCCTGAGCAATGTGAGAGTGCGTCTCATACCAGGGTGACAGGCGAAGCGGGAGGTGTGGATCCAGTGAAGAACCTGGGGTCGTACTGCTGAAGGAACGTAGAGAAGATTGGGGGGTCCGTTAGCAGGCCCGGGGTCCGTCTCCTGCGCTGTCCTGACTAGGTCCTCGATCTCCCAGCGGACTGCCGCCACGACGCAGGAAGCGGGCAGGATGGGTTCTGGAGTGCTGGTCTCATCATCATCCGAGAACTGGCGAGAGAGAGCGTCAGGTTTGACGTTTCGCGTACCAGGGCGATACGTAAGCACAAAATTAAAACGGCTGAAAAACAGGGCCCATCTGGCTTGGCGAGAGTTTAGCCTCTTGGCCGACTGGATGTAGGCCAAGTTCTTGTGGTCTGTCCAGACGATGAAGGGCTGCTCAGCTCCGTCCAGCCAATGCCTCCACTCCTCCAAAGCCAACTTAACAGCCAGAAGCTCCCGGTTTCCAACGTCGTAATTGTGTTCTGCTGGGGAAAGTTTCTTGGAGAAGTAAGCCACGGGGTGGAGCTTCTGGTCCGAGGTGGAGCGTTGGGACAGGACAGCTCCCACCCCGGAATCAGAAGCATCCACCTCAACAACAAATTGAGAATTGGTATCTGGATGAATTAGCACAGGAGCAGTAGTAAACAGTCCTTTAAGGGTACTCACAGCATTCCCGGCTTCTGATGTCCACAGGAACGGGACCTTGGGAGAGGTGAGCTTAGTCAGAGGAGCCACCACCCGGCTGAAGTCTTTGATGAAACGACGATAGAAGTTAGCAAAGCCGAGGAATCGCTGAAGCTGTTTACGTGAGGTGGGTGTTGGCCAATCAGTCACGGCACTTATCTTCTCCGGATCCGGGGAAACTTGTCCTCGCTCAATAACAAACCCCAAGAAAGGGACAGATTGACGGTGGAACTCACACTTTTCAGCCTTTACAAACAGTTTGTTCTCAAGAAGACGTTGGAGGACCTGGCGGACGTGGGAAATGTGTTGCTCATGGGATTGGGAGAAAATCAGTATATCGTCCAGGTAGACAAAAACAAAACGGTGGAGAAAGTCCCTAAGGACATCGTTAACTAGAGACTGAAAAACAGCCGGGGCGTTGGTAAGGCCGAACGGCATGACCAGGTACTCGAAATGTCCAAGGGGTGTGTTAAAGGCTGTTTTCCACTCGTCCCCTTTCTTGATGCGGACCAGGTGGTAGGCGTTGCGTAGATCGAGTTTCGTGAATATGGTAGCTCCCTGAAGGGATTCAAAAGCCGAATTGATCAGAGGCAAGGGGTATGTGTTTTTAATGGTGATATTATTGAGTCCTCGGTAGTCGATGCAGGGACGCAGGGTTTTGTCTTTCTTATCGACGAAGAAAAAACCGGCGCCGACAGGGGAAGAAGAGGGACGGATTATGCCGGAGGCTAGGGAGTCCCGTATGTAAGTCTCCATCGCTTCCCTCTCAGGCCGGGACAAGTTGAATAAACGGCTGGATGGTAAGGGAGCACCAGGTAGGAGCTCTATGGCGCAGTCATAGGGTCTGTGGGGCGGTAATGAGAGTGCTTTGGCTTTACTGAAAACCTCAACTAAATCTAGATACTCTTCTGGGACTGAGGAAAGGTCGGAAATTGGGTCGAGAGGAGCAGGGAGGTGTCCAGAGGGCGGAATTGCCGATCCAAGGCAGGTAGAATGGCAACGAGTGCTCCAACTGAGGATTTTCTGATTATGCCAATCAATGTGGGGATTGTGAATGCTAAGCCAGGGGTAACCGAGGAGAAGGGGAGAGGTGGAGGAGGAAACTACTTTGAACTGAATAGTTTCCCTGTGATTACCAGACAGTATGAGAGAGACGGGAACGGTTTGGTGCGTTATCTGGGCAAAACAGTTACCGTCGATGGCAGTTACTGGGATAGGGGAAGGCAGGGGAATAACGGGAATGGCGGCTTGCTTGACCAGGTTTATGTCGAGAAAATTATCTTCTGATCCGGAGTCAATGAACGCGTTTAACGGAAGGGAAAAGGTACCGAATTGGAGTGTAGCTGAAACAGATAATCGAGGGTTTGTGGGAACAGAGTCATCTTTAGGGCTCGCAAGGACACCCACCCTTACCTGCGAGCCGTGTCTTTTGGTCGAATGGGACAGCTGACTAGGAAGTGGGTGGCGTCGCCACAGTAAAGACATTTACCAGCCTGAATGCGCTGCTGTCTCTCTGCTGGGGATAATTTTGCGCGGCCTAGCTGCATGGGCTCTCCTGTCTCCTTAGCGGAGGGTTCAAAAGGGTGTGCGCGCTGAGCTGGTCGGGTTGTGACCCGGTAGGTTGAGGGCTGCTCTTCCCTGCCATTGGTGCGGGCTCGACCGCTTCTGTCCTGTCGTCTCTCACTTAGCCGGTTGTCAATCTTAATAGCTAAGGAAACGAGAGAATGGAGGTCAGTGGTTTCAGTACGAACAGATAACTCATCTTTGACATGGTCACTCAACCCGTTACAAAAAACTCCCTGGAGTGCGTCATCGTTCCATTTTGAGTCTGCTGCTAGTGTCCAGAACTCAACGGCATAATCTGCCACACTGCTAGTGCCCTGGCGTAGCTTAAGTAGCCTCTTGGAGGCAGTGTCAGCATGGTCTGGGTGGTCAAACACAATTTTAAGACGTCTGGAAAAATCATCAAAAGAGTATCCTTCAGTGCGCTGGTTAGAAAAAACCGCTTCAGCCCAGACCAGCGCTCTGCCCCTGAGCAGTCCCAAAGCATAATGTACCTTAGTCATCTCAGAGGAGAAAGAATGGGGCTTCTGCGCAAAAACCAGGTGACACTGAAGCAGGAATCCACGACACTTATTTAGCTCTCCGGCGAAGGGTTCAGGTGGGGTGACTGGGGGTTCCCGGGGAACAGGAGCAGCAGCTAGGTCTGGGAAAACAGGAGGAGTTGAAGACAGAGGAACAGAAAAAGAGGCATTAGGAGTTACCAGATCAGCCACTTGTGAAGTTAATTTGGTAATTTGATCCAACAGCTGCCGGTTGTTGTCCAAAAGGGTCCGGATTAATTGTTCGTGTTGACCTAACAGCATGCCCTGAGAGTGGATGGCACGCTGCAAGCCGTCTTCCTGTGTACCGTGTGAAGCTTCTGCTGAGTCCATTGTCTTGGCCAGTTCGTTCTGTTAAGCTCTGGTTTGACTCAGACAACTAGAAGCAGGCACACAACACAGTAAGGCAGTTTTTGTATGTTTATTGAGTTGACGTAGATGATGGATGCTTGAGAGCGGAGTGGAGAGGTGAGCAGAGCGGCGAGAGTGAGGCTTGGCAGGATGGCTGGTTGAGAGTGGAGCGGCGAGGTGAGCAGAACAGCGTAGGTGTAGATGATGAGTGGCAGCAGTAAATCCAGAGAGCAGGGTCTGAATGAGATGGAGATGGATTAGCCGAGAACACAATGGGCAAGCAAAAACTGGAAAACCGAGAATACATAGAGTAGATCACTAGAGCACAGAGTAGAGCCACGTTACCACGAGAATGGTTGCAACGAACTGGCGCCGAAGAGGTGAACGGCCCGGGTAGATATCTGGTGAGTGATTTCTGGAATGAGCTGCAGCTGGATGGTGATTGATTGCTGGGATGGTTTGCAGGTGGCTGGAGCAGAGCAGAGGGGTGGCTACGCCCACAGACCAAAATCCTCAAAACATGGAATGAGAGAAATGTCCAGCAGAGGGAGACAAACACACAAAACACCAAAGGGAAGGTAGAGACAGACAAGGACAGGCATAGAACCACAACAATGAGGGTGGTGAGTGTTCCTATAAAAGGGCCATGTCAGTGAAAGGGTGATAAGGAGAAAGATAAATGTTGCGGACAATATATTCGTAATTTAAGGTACATAATAGAACTTATTCAAAATTATAACGTGTCTTTTGTAGACAGTTCCATCTTTGAAGTCATTGCCCTTTTCCAGTTTAGAGCAATAGCCCCTCCAAATGTCTGTGCACGTCCCTGGTGCATAACACATTTGAGTACCGTGAGATTCAGAGGATAATGGTCACCACTTTATAGGTGCTCTAAGCATTACGCATTTTTTAGGCTACAACATTTTTTGTCACATACAGCAAACATCTCCTCACTATCTGCTAGCTGCCTGTCCCCTGTAAAAAAACGCAGTCTCTGTAGACAGCCCAGGCTCCACAAACGCCAACAAAAACAAACTGCGCCAACCTGCACTGCGAAACATAACAGTGTTCCAGCCAATAACCAACAAGAAGGATTTGGGGGTGGGGGTTGGGGGGGTTAGTGCGCGGAAGCACGGAAGGAAGGGAGAGGGGACGGGATGAGGAGGAGGGAGGGGGGAGCTAGCCTCGTTTTGTTTGAAAATACTTTGAACGTCAACAAGAAGTGCCGTCACCCAACATCGCTTAGAGCACCTTTTAAGTATAAAGTATGAAGAAGCATGGCTCGGAGGCTCTGATGCCCAAGAGGTACAGTAGGTAACACCCTGCTTCACATGAATACAGTTACAATATTTGCACCTGCCAGCAGCTCCACTTGAGCCTTGGGGGCTAACGGCAATTACTTTTTATAGCCCCAATATACACAGAGGTGGAGTAGGTGAAGATATACATTTTCAAAGCAAATATTCATAGATAATTCACTGTATATAAGAGCTGGTGTTTCTGTTGTTCATCACCTCCACACAGGACCACTGAAGCTGACACTGAGAAGAAAGAAGATAATCCTGCAGAAGGTTTGCTTCATCTCTTTTCTCACTACCTTGTTTCTTATGCTCTGTTGTCATCATCTCTACTTCCTCTTGTCCTGTACTCGAAGGGGCTCTTCAGAAATATCACTAACACATCTGTTTCTCTTTGTTGAAGATCATTTTTACCATTTGCATCATCTCAACCATGAAGATACTGATTGTGTGTCTACTGGTCTGTGCCTTGATGGCTCTGACCAGAGCTGCTGGTGAGTATTAACTGGGTCTGTAAGACCAGAAACTGTCCACATGCTGTGTCACTTATTTAGTTAGTCTTCTCTAAATATGTCCTGTTATTTACTGACATCCATGCAGCGTTCCTCCTGCTCTGTTGCTTCTTTTATTTATCATTACTATCAATATTTCCTGAAAAAGAGGCCGATGCCGCCTCCTCTTTTATTCTGGCTGGACATTGGAGAGATTTTTTTATTCATGGGTCAAAGTCTTATCAAATTGACCATAAGAGGAATTACTTTAGGACTGGAAGTAATCAGTCTTGTCCTTCTTCACTGTAAAGAATAGGGAGCACATAGAGTTCAGTCACTAAGTTCTGTGTCAAACCTCCAGCTGTTCCAGAAGCAGAGCCGGGTAAGATGACAGGACCACTCGTTCAGGAAGGTGAGTTGATGTTTGTTCAGATTTTACAGGAATGCATTCTTATGATCAGCTCTAGAAAGTTTTTGTTACTTTTACCTTTTACAAATGAAACTTTAACGGTTTTGCCCTCTCTTGTCGACATCATTTACAGGTGCAACTGTTTCTGTGAAAATGAAAAAAACTTTGTTGTTGCCTCTTGTGTTCAGTTCTTTTCAAAATTTGTTTTCAGGGAAAAGTCACATCGTCAAGAGGTCTCCATCTTGTCCCGGAGGTTTCATTACTTACAGTGGTCTCTGTATGAATTACGTTCCAAAATACGACTACAAGCCTAAGCCTAAGCCTAGACCTCAGCCTCCGGTAATCAGGATTGATTTTTGATTCACTGCTTCTACGTAAACTTTGTTTTGTTTGTGTTGACTTGCACTCTTGGTTAATTGGCGTCTTCTTCTGACTTGTTGTCCTTCAACCTTTCTATTTATTAGTGTCATGGCAACTCCACTATAACTGCAGAGATTAACCGATTAATCGACTGAGTAATTTTAATAGAAAAAATGTCAAAATCTTTGATTCCAGCCTCTTTAATGTGACTATTTTCTAGTTTTTTCGCTCTTCTGTGACAGTACACTGAATATCTTTGTAGTTGTGGACTAAACAAGACATTTGAAGACGTCATCTTGGGATTTGGAAAACACTGATCGACATTCTTTACCATTTTCTGACATTTTGTAGACCAAACAACTAATCGATTAATCGACAATGAAAATCATTGTTAGTTGCAGCCCCTAAACTCCTGTCTGTCTGTCTGTCTGTCTGTATGTTTTGCAGAAAAAATGTCCCAAGTCTGTGGGCTTTGCAGCAATTATGAATGTTTGCTTGTGATGGAAAATGCTGGGATGATGTCCGGTGATGATTCCTGGGCTGACACAGAGGCATCTAGTACCTGTCGAGAGCACAAGCACAGTCGTTTTTGTGTCATCAGTCTCATATATATAACCTAAAGGCTCTATATCTCATTTCATATCTTTATCTTTTCTATCGCTGTAACGCTACCAAAGGAATGAAGCGACAAGTGACATACAGGAGCTGGATTGTCTCTTAGGCCTAAGAGCAGACTGAACGAGTTATGAAAATAATGCTTTTAGCAAAACTTTATTCTGTCTGGAGAGTGAACTGGTCTTTCTTGTCTTTCACTATGCAAAATTAAAACGCTCAAGCATCTAAACCAGCTGGTCTGTGAGTCTGTGTTAAATCTAGTAGTTCTTACATCTCAAAGAACTCTGACTGTAACATCATTACATGGCATTGTGCACATACACTTTTTCAAGTATTGGGTGGGCGTTTCTATCACAAACATATGCTGTTAATGATGCATCAACCATCACATGGACCTTCCTGTTTGCAACAGTGTGTCAGAATCCTTTTTGTGTTGCTTAATAGTGCCGCCCTCTGGACAAACTCTGTGTAATGACATAGGCAACATCTAACTATAAATCGTGTGTGTGTGTGTGTGTGTGTGTGTGTGTGTGTGTGTGTGTGTGTGTGTGTATCTGCAACGTAACATTCCTCTTTCAGGTAGATGTAGTAGTAGTACAATGTTTTTTCTCTGCAGTAGAAGTACACAGTAAGTCAGTAGTACACAGTAGGGTTGCATATTAAGTGCTTTGGGCAGAGACGGTTTAGAACCGAGAGGGCTCAATCAGGGGCAGTTCTACATTGATAGATAGATAGATAGATAGATAGATAGATAGATAGATAGATAGATAGATAGATAGATAGATAGATAGATAGATAGATAGATAGATAGATAGATAGATAGATAGATAGATAGATAGATCCCAAACAAATGGGAAATACCAGTGTTGCAGCAGCATAATATCAGACACACAGCACACATACAGAATAGAAATGAAATAATAGGATACAATATACATATAGTAAATAGGATAAATAGTAATAGGATAGAATTTAAGAACAAATAATAAAAAATATATACAAGTTGGGAATAAAACTACAACTGTTTAACTAGTATTGATAAAGCTATACACGTCCTTGCGCTCCCCTGAATATGTGTACATACTCCTTAAAACTATTAACGCCATGTAATGAGTAAGCAAGAATCAGTGAGAGATAACACATTAAAAACTTCAACAAGGTGCCATTTATTAATACAATAAAACGGTATACTCCTAATGAATCATAAAAGCTCTCTTTCCCTCTCTCTCTTATATTATCTATCTATCTGTCTATCTATCTATCTATCTATCTATCTATCTATCTATCTATCTATCTATCTATCTATCTATCTATCTATCTATCTATCTATCTATCTATCTATCTATCTATCTATCTATCTTCAAGAGGCCCTGTGCTATAATTTGAAGAGGTAGAAAAGCTACAATTCTCGTTAAGAAAGTTTGCATGATTTCTAATGTCTGATTCCAAGCACAACACTGAATCCATTGTATTTCGACCTTTACGGAACCCACTTTGATATCGAGAAAAAAGAGCTTTACTTTCTAGGAAATATGTTAACCTTTCAGTAACCATTCTTTCCATGATTTTACATAAATGTGACGTCAAGGCAATAGGTCTATAACTAGATGGATCTGAGGGGTCTTTCCCTGGTTTTAAAATAGGAACTACTATCGCTTGTTTCCACACTGAAGGAAGTTGTCCGATTTCCCAAATACTGTTAAAAAGTTTTAACACTTTGGCTAGTGAATTCTCTGTCATATGTTCCAACATTTTATAACACACTATCTTTTCCAGGAGTGGTTTGACGAGCACCAAAATCTGCTCTTTTCAACTCAAACATACTTAAAGGCAAATCTAATGGATGTCCTGACTCTTCTGCGTTATTTACTATTCCAGGATTCTCCATTAGTGTTCTGTTTCTACACTGCCTGGCCTCCTCTGAAAGATTACCAGAACTATGCACTGTCCTAAATGTTTGAGCAAGAAGCTCAGCCTTCTCTAAATTGTTGACAGCCATTTTGTCCCCACCAATCAACACTGCAATTTCATAATTCCCACGGATCCCACCCATTCTCCTAATCATTCCCCAGACATCTGATAACTGTACTTTTCTCCCAATACTATTGCAGTACTGCCTCCAAAATGTGCGTTTTTGAGTCCTAATTGTTCTCCTTACTATAGCCAGGGCCCTTTTATATATTGCCCTTTTATAGGCCCTTTCTGAGTTGCTTAATTCCTGCTTTTTATGGCTTTACTACATTCACTATTCCACCAGGGTACATTCTTGTTCCGTCCAGCTCTGGCACTTTCTGGAATATTTCCTTTAGCTGATTGTATTATTACACTAACTATATCATCATTATATTTATTTACATCCACCAGATTCTCCACTTGAAGTGTTTTAAAAGGGTTTGTACTTTCGTCTTGGAAAGCTTCCCAATTAGCATTTCCTAATTTCCACCTGGGAATAGTCTTTACCTTTTCAAAAAGAATCTTAGCACCAACTTCAGTCCACAGGATAGTGATCGCTACCCACTGTTGAATGTCTTACCACATCCCACTTACATATTCCTGCTATTGCACTAGAAACAAAAGTCAGATCAAGTGCTGTTTCGGTATTGTGCGTGCTATTACAGCGTGTACCTTCCCCAGTATTAATGCAGACTTAATTGTGCTCTTCTACAAATTCTTTAACAACTGCACCATTTGCATCTGTTTTATTACTTCCCCACAGTGAGTTATGAGAATTGAAGTCCCCACACCATACTACCCTATCTTGCAAAGATCCCCCAACATCCTCTAAAATATCTCTACTTAATTGTCCCCATGGATTATAATAATGTATTATACCTATAGGTCCTCTTTCTGCCCATATCTTGATCCCAATTGCTTCATGACCTATGCTCACATAAACAACTTTGTAACTCATTCCAGTCTTTATGAATGTTGCAACTCCTCCCCCTCTTCCAGTTCCCCTATCTTTTCTTACTGCAGTGTATCCCTTTATAACAAAATCCAACTGTGGTTTTAGCCATGTCTCTTGTATACAAAGCACGTTAGGTTTCTCTTTGAAATTATCTATATACTTCTTGAACTCTTGACCATTCGCTATTAAGCTTCTGAAGTACAATTAACACCATTAGGAAGATCCAGCCCATGCCTGAGAAACTTGTACATCATCAATAAGAATATCTTTAACCGTTTCCCAGTGAAGTCCTTTTCAAGGATTTCAATCACCTGTACGAACCCCGTCCCTCACTCTCTCATCTCTGTCCCTCTCCTCGTGAGTCTCCTCCTCACTGTGTCATAGGCGTAAATCCCAGGGGGCCCCCTCCCCAGCTAAGGGTTGTCCCCATATCATTACCAAAACAATGCTGTGTATTGTAAATAACATAATGATGTATACTTAAAATATCTGTGTAAGTATTAAAACAATACAAACCCCAAAAAATGCTTTTTAAGTTTAGAAACATTTTGACTCCCCCCTCCCTTGCCTCACAGAGAATGAGAGAACATATGGTAGTTGGATTCGCCACAGTAACTGACGTTAGTTGTGGAAGGTAGTAAGTAGGCGATTCAAGGCTATTTTATTCACATTAAACATCGGATGAAGTTGTGCTTTTCTCAAATATAAATTATGCTGAGTAATTCATAAATTAGTCATGAGTCTCATGACAAAAACTTCGCTATGTTAGTGTAATATAATGTAATGTTACCTGTTGGATAGAAATACACCCACTACAACTAACGTTACCATGGCGGTAAGCCTAACGTTATGTGTGGGAACTGATATTAGGGTTAATATTGTTAGGCAATGGTCAACCCAGCACACAGAGAAAACAGACACGACAAGGGAGTGGAAAAATTAAATAAAAATTATTTTAATATTGACTCAATTGTCTTAGTCCAAAAATATAACAGAAGAACAGGAACAGAGTGGCTCGTCTGCTCCGGAGGTAGGAGAGGTTGAGGCAGGCAAGCAGGCAGGCAGACAGGCTGGTAGGCAGGGCAGGCAGACAGGCAGGCTGGTAGGCAGGTAGACAGGATGGGAGGTAAATCAAAACTAAAGGTAGAACAAAAGACAGGTTAGGAGGAGTTACGAGCCAGGCAAAAGACAAAATACGGAACTCTACTGGTGAGCCAAGTTACCGCTCAAGTTAGTATAACGATCTGGCGTCGGTGGAGAGTCATGCCCAGGTATAAGTAGTGCAGGTCTGATGAGCGAATAAGATGCAGCTGTGAAGGCAGGAATCACGGGAACAACCCGTAGCTGCACAGGTGAGGCAGATCCTGAGCACGCCCCTTGATCCACTCTGGACACACACCGACAGACTAACATACATAAAGGGGACAAACATAAAAACAGATACAACAGACAAAGAGGGGACAAAACAAGGAGGAAGGGAAACAGAAAAGGGAGAAACAAGCTGCCCACATAACAGTACCCCCCCCTCAATGGTCGCCACCTGGCGACCCACCAGGCCTGTCAGGGTTGTCGCGATGGAAGTCCGTGATAAGCTGAGGATCCAACACAAAACGCTTCGGGACCCAAGACCGCTCCTCCGGTCCATAACCTTCCCAATCGACAAGGTATTGGAGACCCCTACCCCGCCGCCGAGAGTCCAGGAGCCTATTGACGGTGTAAGCCGGATGGTCGTCAATGAGGCGAACAGGTGGAGGCGGATCTGCCGGCGGACACAAAGGGCTGGAGGACACAGGTTTCAGTTGGGAGACGTGGAAAGTAGGGTGTATCTTCATGGCTGAAGGCAACTTCAAACGAACCGCAGCGGGGTTAACGATGGACTCCACCACAAACGGACCCAGGTACCGAGGAGACAGCTTGCGTGACTCTGTACGAAGAGGTACGTTCTTAGATGACAGCCAAACTTCTTGACCTGGACGAAACACAGGTGCGGGAGTCCGGCGTCTATCTGCCGTCGTCTTGTTCCTGTCGGTGGTCCGAAGCAACGCTTCCCGAGCGTCTGTCCACACCCTCTGACAGCGGCGGAGGTTCTCCTGAACCGAAGGAACAGCCAATTCCTTTTCCTGAGCAGGAAACAGAGGAGGTTGGTAACCCATGGTTACTTCGAAGGGTGAAAGGCCAGTGGCAGAGGTAGTAAGGGAGTTGTGGGCGTACTCTATCCAAGGCAGGTGTTTGGCCCAGGATGACGGATGTTGAGCAGCCACACAACGAAGGGTTGCTTCGAGATCTTGGTTGGCTCTTTCAGTTTGACCGTTGGTCTGGGGATGAAACCCTGAGGACAGACTAACAGAAGCACCCAAAGCAGAACAGAAAACCTTCCAAACACGGGAAGTAAACTGTGGGCCTCTATCGGAAACGATGTCCACAGGTATTCCATGGGGACGGAATACATGTTGGACTAAGAGGTCCGCTGTCTCACTGGCAGACGGTAATTTAGGTAATGCTATATAGTGAACAGATTTAGAGAATCTGTCCACAATGGTAAGTATAGTATCATTACCTTCAGACTTGGGTAGGCCGGTGACAAAATCCAAGGCTATGTGGGACCAGGGACGGCTGGGAACTGGGAGGGGTAGAAGCAGCCCCGAAGGAGACTGATGGGAGGCTTTGCCCCGAGCACAGGTTGAACAGGCTGCCACAAAAGCCCGAACGTCATTTTCCATTGAAGGCCACCAGAAATGTCTCTTTAGCAGCGTCAACATGCGTCTCATCCCAGGGTGACCAGCAAAACGGGAGGTGTGGATCCACTGCAGTACCCGAGACCGGGCCGTCTCGGGAACAAAAAGCAGGTTGGGAGGTCCATCACCCGGTCCCGGGTCCGTCGCCAGCGCCGTCTTCACCAGAGACTCGATCTCCCACTGCACTGCCGCCACGACGCATGAGGAAGGTAGAACTGCCTCAGGCTCGCTGGTCTCCGAAGGGTCAGCAAACTGGCGGGACAAAGCATCAGGTTTAACATTTCTGGACCCCGGTCTGTAGGTTAGAATAAAGTTAAACCTACTAAAAAACAGGGCCCATCTGGCTTGGCGTGAGTTGAGTCTCTTAGTGGCTTGGATGTAAGCCAAGTTTTTGTGGTCTGTCCAGACCACAAAAGGCAGTTCAGCGCCGTCCAGCCAGTGCCGCCATTCTTCCAGTGCTAGCTTGACCGCCAGCAGTTCCCGGTTTCCAACGTCGTAATTCCGTTCTGTGGGAGACAATTTCTTGGAGAAAAAAGCACAGGGGTGAAGCTTTTGGTCAGTGGGGGAGCGCTGGGAGAGTACTGCTCCCACGCCTGAGTCAGATGCGTCCACCTCCACAATGAACTGCAGAGAGGTGTTGGGGTGTATCAACACGGGGGAAGTGGAAAACAGTTCCTTCAAAACCCCAAACGCCTGCTCCGCCTCAGGGGACCACAGAAAAGGGACTTTAGGAGATGTGAGCCTAGTTAGGGGTGCCACCACTTTACTAAAACCCTTAATGAATCTTCGGTAGAAGTTTGCAAAGCCCAAAAACCGTTGAAGTTGCTTACGGGTGGTGGGTGCGGGCCATTCGGTCACTGCCCGGATCTTCTCGGGGTCCGCCTTCACCTGCCCGCTCTCAACGATGAATCCAAGGAATGAGGTAGACTGTTTGTGGAACTCACACTTCTCTGCTTTGACGTACAGCTTATTCTCCAAAAGCCGTTGAAGGACTTGACGGACGTGTGACTCATGCTCCTCAGGTGACTTGGAAAAAACAAGAATATCATCCAGGTATACAAAGACAAAACGGTTCAAAAAATCCCTAAGGACATTGTTCACCATGGCTTGGAATACAGCAGGGGCGTTGGAAAGCCCAAAGGGCATGACCAAATACTCAAAATGTCCTAGTGGAGTGTTGAAAGCGGTTTTCCACTCATCTCCCTTTCGGATTCTGACAAGGTGATAAGCATTCCTGAGGTCTAGCTTGGAGAAAACTGTGGCGCCATGCAGAGGTTCAAAAGCTGAGTTGATGAGTGGAAGGGGATATTTGTTTTTAACAGTTATGTTGTTTAAACCCCTGAAATCGATACAGGGGCGTAATGACTTGTCTTTCTTTTCCACAAAAAAGAAACCTGCACCCAAAGGAGACGATGAGGGACGGATTATGCCCGAGGCCAGGGAATCACCAATGTACTGCTCCATTGTCTCTCTTTCCGGTCTGGACAGGTTGTATAAGCGACTAGAGGGCAAGGGAGCACCAGGAAGCAGTTCAATAGGGCAGTCATAAGGCCTATGTGGTGGTAGAGACAGAGCCTTGTCTTTACTGAAAACCTCAGCTAAGTCATGGTACTCTTTGGGAACAGATGTCAGATCAGGAGGAGCTGAGGGAAGAGTAGGGTTACAGCTAGTGGGGGGAACTGCTGACCTGAGGCACTCAGAATGGCAGTGAGTGCTCCAACTGAGAATGGTGTGTCGTGTCCAATCAATTTGTGGGTTGTGAAGAGCCAACCAGGGGAAACCAAGGATTAGGGGGGTAGCTGAGCCAGACATAACTCTTAACTGAATGTTTTCACTATGGTTGCCAGAAATCACTAGGGAGACGGGGGTGGTTTGATGAGTTATCTCAGCGAGGAGGCGCCCATCAAGGGCTGTGACACGAATGGGGGTAGGTAGTGGCTCCACGGGGATACGAGCTTGTGTAATGAACTGGTGGCTAATAAAGTTGTCTTCTGCACCAGAGTCTATTAGAGCTGAGAGTGGTAGGGAATGACTTTGAAAACGTAAAGTTACAGGTACTTGTAATTGGGGAATGATGGGTTCAGGATCTAGTTCTGGGCTCGCAAGTAGACCCACCTTTACGAGCGAGCCTTGTCTTTTGGTCGCTTAGGGCATGTAGCCAGAATGTATGTGGCGTCTCCACAGTACAGGCACTCACCCGCCTGGAGGCGCCGTTGCCGCTCTGCTGGAGGTAGTCGAGCTCGACCCACTAGCATTGGTTCCTCCACAGAGCTTGGGATGGGATCAGGAACTAGAAACTGCCGGCTCCGGGGAGGCGAGACGTGAGTGGTCGAAGGCTGGGGAACTCGTCCTCCTAGATGTGGCCGACCGCCTTTCTCCCGACGCCTCTCCCGCAACCGGTTGTCAAGCTTAATGGACAGGGAAACGAGAGAAAGTAAATCATGTGGCTCGTCCCGAGCAGCCAGTTCATCTTTAATGGCGTCATTCAAACCGTTAAGAAACGCTCCTTGAAGTGCCACATTATTCCACTTGGAGTCTGCTGCCAAAGTCCAGAACTCAATTGAGTACTCAGCCACACTGTTAGATCCCTGCCTCAAATTAAAAAGTCTCTTCGAGGAATTACCCACATGGTCAGGATGGTCAAAAACAGTCTTCAATTCAGCAGAAAAATCAGAAAAAGTCAATCCAGACAAAGTTTGATTAGAGCACACAGCCTCCGCCCAAACCAGAGCTCTCCCTCTTAATAGCCCCAGAACATAATGTACCTTAGAAGAATCAGTAGAAAAAGACGGTCTCTGCCGAAAAATCAAGTCACACTGTAGCAAAAATCCCCGGCACTTGTCCAATTCTCCATAGAATGGTTCAGGCGACGTGACAGGGGGTTCCCGATGGAGCGAAGCCTGCAGGATGTCCGAGGAGGCAGCTTGGGGTGCATCTAACTGGGGGTCAGAGAGAGATGGAGAACAGATAACAGACAATTTCGAGACTTGTGTAGTTAGCTGAGTAATCTGGTTCAGCAGTTGATGATTATTTTCCAAAAGAGTCCGAATAAATTGGTCATGCTGTCCTAGCAACATTCCTTGAGCCTGGATTGCTTGCTGGAAGTTGTCTTTGTTTGCCTCGTGCTGTTTCTCTGTTGGGTCCATGGCCAGATCGTTCTGTTAGGCAATGGTCAACCCAGCACACAGAGAAAACAGACACGACAAGGGAGTGGAAAAATTAAATAAAAATTCTTTTAATATTGACTCAATTGTCTTAGTCCAAAAATATAACAGAAGAACAGGAACAGAGTGGCTCGTCTGCTCCGGAGGTAGGAGAGGTTGAGGCAGGCAGGCAGGCAGGCAGACAGGCTGGTAGGCAGGGCAGGCAGACAGGCTGGTAGGCAGGCAGGCTGGTAGGCAGGTAGACAGGATGGGAGGTAAATCAAAACTAAAGGTAGAACAAAAGACAGGTTAGGAGGAGTTACGAGCCAGGCAAAAGACAAAATACGGAACTCTACTGGTGAGCCAAGTTACCGCTCAAGTTAGTATAACGATCTGGCGTCGGTGGAGAGTCATGCCCAGGTATAAGTAGTGCAGGTCTGATGAGCGAATAAGATGCAGCTGTGAAGGCAGGAATCACGGGAACAACCCGTAGCTGCACAGGTGAGGCAGATCCTGAGCACGCCCCTTGATCCACTCTGGACACACACCGACAGACTAACATACATAAAGGGGACAAACATAAAAACAGATACAACAGACAAAGAGGGGACAAAACAAGGAGGAAGGGAAACAGAAAAGGGAGAAACAAGCTGCCCACATAACAAATATTGAAGATCTACAGTTGTGTTTTGCTCAATATGATGTTAATTGGCTGATCAGTTAAATATAAATCCCCCCCGACCCCCTGGGATCAATGATCACCAAATCTAGTTATGAACACTTAAGCCTGTCAAAAAAACTAAACCGAAATCCAACGATTATAGAAGTTATCTCACATTAACGCTTTCTTCTTCATTGGTGCCTGGTGAGGAAAAACCTTAACGTGGTTTAATGTAGCCTACTAAGGGTGCTCCGATCGATCGGCCACCGATCGGTATCGGCCGATAATGGCTTTAAATAGTTTGATCGGTGGTCTCCATAAAGGCCGATCAGATAGGCCGATCAGATGACGCACTACCACGGATGTATTAAGAGCGCACTACTCCTGAGAACATTTTCAAAATGGCGGCCTCCCTACATTCAGCGGTCTGGCAGTTCTACAAGGTGTCTGAACGGCGGCAGAACAGCAGTTGGCCCGCGGCAGGCCGCGGAACGAAGACGCTAGGAGGACGGCTACCGCTTTTAAAAAGCGGCTGCCACCGGTGGTGCTCCGGCAAACGTGTTTGTGATTACACCATTCTGACGCTTCTACTGCCTCTGGAGCACCGCTGGTGGTCGCCAACTCATTGCTATCTGGGAAAAAGACAATACACTAGCGATTAGCAACGTGTGTACCGAGGAAATACCACGAGGCGGAAAGCTCCAAAGACATTTAACACCACCAACCTCATCAGACATTTGAAGGTTAGTCACAGAAAGGAGGATGAGCAGTTTTCAAAGTTAGCTAACGCTAAGGCAGAGTGGAGTCGCGTAGCTAGCAGCTCCGGCGCCGCTCAAACAGCTGTTTCCCTGTGGGTGGGTGTGTGTCAGTGTGTGTGTGTGTGTGTGTGTGTGTGTGTGTGTGTGTGTATGTGTGTGTGTGTGTGTGTGTGTGTCTGACTGACTGTGTGTGTCTGTGTGTGCTAAAGAAATGTGCAGTGATTGAAAGGACATTTTTTAGATTTTGAGCTAGGACAGAAAGCCAAACAGTTACTGATACATTCTCTAAACATGTGTGACTGTTATGTAATGGCGTAATTTTCAGTTCATAAAAGTGATCGGTGATTGGTATCGGCCGATACGTCTTCCAGCAATCGGTGATCGGTGATCGGCCCCAAAAATCCTGATCGGAGCACCCTTATAGCCTACCTAAACAATGATCAATGATTACCACATTTCTCTCTCATATTGCTCCTCATAACCACTGAAAAATAAATCAAAACAGAAATTTGGTGATGGTTGTTAAACCACGTTAAGCTTTTTCACCTTAAGCGTTTTCTATGTCCCCTGACTGTCTAATGCTTTTTGAAAACTTAAGGCTTTCTTCTTCATAAAACGTGTCGGACATCATCACATTTTTGAATACATTTTTATTAATTTACATTAGTAAGCTACAGGACAGCATCTTTCAAAACATGACCTGTGCAAAAGAGAAAAAAAATGAATGCGTCATTGTACCCAGCACTTCTGGAAATGCACTTCTGAATGCGTCTGTGTCCCCAGCACATTTTAAACCAAACTGACGCCCATGCAACAAATGTAAATAAACATCAACACTGAATCACCCAAACAACACTAAAACCCAGATAACATAAATGCAAACCCAAAGCACTAACAGAACATAATTAACACACTTAACCATTGTGTTGTCTTTAACCTTTGTGAGTAGTGTGTACAAGCTCGTTAGAATAGACACTGTGTCTTCTGTCAGGGGAGCCTCAGTAATCCTATGATGACTTGTGTCATGCACAGGCATGTGTGTGTGTGTGTCTAACAGAGTTAAAAATGCACTTTATTAATTCAAATTTCCAATTTATTTTTTATTTAAATCATATTTTATTTATCATTTAATGATTTGGTGGGTATTTGTGAATTTTATCTTATTGAGTTTAATTTATTTATCATACTGCTATTGTTTCCTGCAGAGATGTTGTTGCTGCGCTGCACCTCTATTGCATGGATGTATTAAGAGCAGTGTTTCCCCTAGGATTTATTTTAGCTGTGGTGGCAGGTAAAATTGACATGGAAAAGCCGCTTTAATGATGAATGGACTGAGGCTACCATTCATACTGTATGCCTCATTTGCAATGAAATGATGCTGTTGCAAAATAATACAAACAGCAACTTCATCAAGAATAAAGAACGCAATGGTAAAGATCGCGTCATTCACGTGCATATTAAGTAGCCACATGTATCTGTTTTGGTCTTAGTTATAATACATCCATAGATTTACCGCTCCAGGAGAGAGGACGGTTCGCTCAGCCAGCAGTTAAGTATTTGTCCAAATTTCTAGATTCCCGCCAAGCTAAGCTAAGACTACAACCGACAGCTTTATTTGTTTTAGCTTGTTGGTAAAAATTAGAGTAGAGCTGAGTTTGGTAAAACAGCGCGTGGACGAGAGCAGACAGCAGATTAAAATATCACTTCCTACATGTTTATGCCGGTCTATACAGGTGAGTGCATTGATAATTATCGACTTTTTACTCACAAAGGTTTTACCGTAACCTACTTACAGTAACGAGACTAGCGTTCATCTGCCCCCCCAGCGGCCGTTGGTAATCCTCGGTATTGTTCCCTGTCAGGTGCTGCGCGTGTTTTAGATGTGTGTGAGCGTTAACGTTAACACACATCTCGGCTGCGTGTGTGTGGTGTGCAGGCAAGAATCCCGGCATGTGAATAGAGACGGGGCTGGGTTTGTGCTCTACCTGTGAAGTGCGTGTCTGCGCTATTCTCCGACAATCAACATTGATACCGTGGCGTGGCGGCAGAAATTTAACTGTGGCGGTGCGCCACTTGCCAATCAACGTAGGGGAAACACTGAAGAGAACTGGATACAGCGTTCGGCGGGAAGCCCCGTTCATTCCAATGAGAGTGTTCAAAAGCGGATCAAGTAATCATGGAGCTCGGATCTTCTGGTTAAAGTTACTCAGGCTACCAAAGAATACCATAATTCCTCCATTTAATTAGGCCTAAGCGACGCACCCCAAGCCTCCATCCTTAACCGTTTTGCCAGCATTTTGCGTTAGCATTTGAATAAGGGTGCTCCGATCAGGATTTTTGGGGCCGATCACCGATTGCTGGAAGACGTATCGGCCGATACCGATCACTTTTATGAACTGAAAATTACGCCATTACATAACAGTCACACATGTTTAGAGAATGTATCAGTAACTGTTTGTGTAATCACAAACACGTTTGCCGGAGCACCACCGGTGGCAGCCGCTTTTTAAAAGCGGTAGCCGTCTTCCTAGCGTCTTCGTTCCGCGGCCGGCCGCGGGCCAATTGCTGTTCTGCCACCGTTCAGACACCTTGTAGAACTGCCAGACCGCTGAATGTAGGGACGCCGCCATTTTGAAAATGTTCTCAGGAGTAGGGCGCTCTTAATATATCCGTGGTAGTGCGTCATCTGATCGGCCTATCTGATCGGCCTTTATGGAGACTGTAGAAAAGGGTTGGTCCAATTTTACCCCGGCTCTAAAAGGCCAGAGTCTTTCTGACCCCTTCGGTCAGCTTCTCCTACTTTACCCTTTTGTGTTCGTTAATGGCAGACCAGGAAAGAATAGTCAGGATTCGTTCAGTTAAAATATAACATATCTTTAGTAAAATGATCAAATGATATTGCAAGAATACATCATATGCATATGGTTCAGTAGCTCCTTCAAGACTTCACTCACCCTACCACCAACAAGTCTCTCCAGGTCTGACCCCGGACTTTGCATTTCCCTATTCTTTTATTCATCTTTGGGTTCCTCCTTCCGTCCTTGCGTCTGGGTCGCCAATCGGTTAGATCACCCTCAGACTTTCTGTCTCCGAGAAGATAGCGAAGTTGCGCGCTAGCCTTGGGATCGCTCTCATTCTCTTCTTCTCTCATGGCCTAAATATTGTCTGTTACTTTAATATATTTCATGCAAGTGCATTCTGTTCCAAATGTTTATCAAGTGTTTATCAGGAGCACTCTTGCTCCAGTAAATTTGAACACGTCATATCTTATACATGCCAGACAGGAGGAGACAGCGAGGCCATCCCAGGCTACATGACATTTTATCCTACACCCTCTTTTTCCGCAGCACACGCTGTGGAACATTACCACTAAAATGATAAAATAATGAATGGATCCCTCTTTCGAGATCTAAGTATGCCTTAATGATAATTAAAGCAATCGTTAACAACCAATCAAAATTGTAGATATCATGACAGAGCGGTGTGGTGTGTGTATCTTATATGTAGGTTTTAGCCACTACTGTAAGCTGCAATGTTACATCGCCTCCATGACTATACTTGATGGCTAAAATTATTTATGTGGAAATGTCTGAACATTGTGCAACAGCAATTATGGAAACAAACCTTTATTTATTAAAAATCATAATACTAATATCATACTTCAAACCTATGTCTTGCTTAAGGCTATTTTGACTATGAGCTGATCTACAGCCCCGCGCAAGCTAACTGTGAAGCAAAGGAGGAAGCCTCTGATAGCAGATAAGAGGATAGAAACAACAGTTGGAGATAGGACAGGTGGGACTCTGGGAGAGGGGGCACTGGGTGGTGACAGGGAGCAATTTAGACCCAGCGTGACTGTACTCCTTCCTCCTCATCAGAGGAAGTGTCAGTCTCGTTCACATGGCCCTCCTCGTAGGCAGGGGGAATAAATTCAACTGTGGCTAACATCTGATAGGCGGGGGGAGCACCCTCTTTTGATAAGGCCGTAATTATCAATCTATTCATTAGGGTTCTGAGACAGGGGATTGCACAACAGCCGCAACACATGAGGCTGCTAGCAAATGCAGCTATGGAATCATGTCTTTCAACCTTTCAAATATTCCATGCATCCAATTGGTTACAGGGTCATCATTTATATCAACATTAAACATTGTAATTTTATGTTAATTCTTCCAAGCCATCAGACAAGTCTGTCTCAGTTGGCTCAGCCACGCCCCTCTCTGCATCACGTGTGTAATTTGGCAAAACGCTGTTGTAACACAATTCAAATGTAGTTTACTGTTGTCCACCAGAAAAGAATGACTCAAACCCCCACTCCAATCTGATTGCGTGCTTTGAACTCGTCTGGTAGCTACGCCTCTGGGTGCATCAGTCTACCACACATATACACTCTGTTATCAAGAGTGCTACCAGGAGTACCCCATCTTCTATGGGGCATGTTCTTTTATGGGACCTGTTCAGGTGCAGCCTGTAGAACATGGAAGCTCCACACAGCCACTACCCACCACCCCTCAGCTCTACTGGTGCTCTGATTAACAAGTGATAGTCGGTGTGATGTCCACAGACGAGTTCAGTCGGTGCACACTTTTTCCCTGTCCTGCTCCCGAGGAACAGGTGTAATTACACCTGGGAAAGGTTTAAGCAACAGGTGTTAGACATTATTTACTGGAGGAAACAGTAAACTCAATGACTTGTGTTCTTCCATTTTAGGTGTGAGGTTTAGAGCGTGCATAGCTAAACCCACTAAGGTCACCTTGCAACCCTGTGGCATAACTTTTGGTTATTCAATTTGAATGGGGCCTAACTGTCCCAGTGGAGCATTCTATGCAATTGTTAACCTTAGCTCTTTGTGTAGTCTACATAATCCACTCTAATCAGTGATAACTCGATTTCCGGTCAGTTGTTAGCTTGTTTGTGAATCTGTAAGATGTGAACAGATTAATCATACACTGTAAACAGTTTCTGTGGTTCAGGGTTAAATTAACTAATACAAAAAGCTTTTCATTTGATCAAAATATATCTGTGATTGTGAGCTGTCTGCTTTAACATTATCACACACATTGTCCTTCTGTCATCATGTTAAAGGTAAAGGGTGCATTTTAAAAGCTTCATCCAACTAAATAGTTTACTGATGTTAATATCAGGCTATTTCCACTGATGAACACGCAATTATTCTAAGTTATGTTCAACAAAATTCTGAGAACAGCAACAGCTGTTTGTTTCAATTTTCAACCAATTTAATTTGAATTTGTCCATGCAATCATTTCCCAATAAATCATCTGGGCAGCACTGAATCCTAATAGCATGTTCAAAAGTTGCCTATGTTATTGGTGCTCAAAAGTAGAACAGTGAAATGTACTTTAAACATTTCCTGACACACCAACTGAATTAACATAGTTGCCACTAATCTTGGTGGAAGCTGTCACAGGAAATTCAATGCAACAGATTTTATAATACCTTTTACAGACTAAATGTAATTTTTTCGTACCAAGTTTGTTGATAATCAATACATGTCCTAACCCTTCATATATGTGTGTTCACATGGGTGTAATCCTATTTATTTTTTTAAGTACAAATAAGTAATTTTAATATTAGGTTTTCCCAATAGTGTATGTGTATTTCAGAATGTGAGTCTGTAGGTGCTGGTACTTCCCTTCACAATGCGTCAGATGTGTCAGATCAGGACGGTCTCTCCCCCCCCCCCCCTCTCTCAGTCTGTCTGCTGCTCCAGACAGGATCCAGTGTCTTTCTGTTTGGTGAAGCAGACCCCAGGGCTGTTGAGTTTGTCACCGGTCCTGTAGCTGGAAGGGGGTGAACCGGACCTGGTCCCTGACACATCGAGGCACCGTGTGGCACAAAGCAGAACTCAGAGAAGCATTATTTGTTATATTTATCCATATGTATCACTTGGAAAAAACTTCTACTCCTTCAGCAAACATCAGTAATTATAAAACAGCATTCCTTTCCCTCTTTTTGAGGCATGAAAACTCATGACTCAATAACATATCAGCATATATAAATAATCTGTTTAGTGGTTTTAGCCATTAACACTCTGTCCTGTGTTAATACAGCAAAACTCTGTATAAAAAGCAATAAAAAAGTTAATTCCTCATATATAAAAACACAAAACAATAACAAAAACAAGAAGAAATCACCAAAATAAAATGTTTCCGATATCATCCTAATAGTGTAAACAATATGTCCTATATAAACTTAATAAAAACAAAGTCTGTAGTGCAACTTCAC
This sequence comes from Gymnocephalus cernua, assembly GCA_023631565.1. NCBI lineage: Eukaryota > Metazoa > Chordata > Actinopteri > Perciformes > Percidae > Gymnocephalus > Gymnocephalus cernua. Next base: position 24,527,445 of record CM042445.1, read on the forward strand.
TGGAAAACCTCATTATCTAGTGTGACTGCACATAAAAAATAAGATCTCATGTCACCCTGCATTGGTTTCAATATTATCTCAACCAGCAAACTCAGATGAATCAAACAAAACAAAATAAAAACAATTATCTTTGGGTTGCAACACAAAGTAGTATTAATTGCTGTCTGATGTTCCTAAAAATCATTGTGAATTAAAGTTTGTTGGTGTAGTATTGGTAGAACGAAACTAAGAATCGTAATGTATGTCAAAAAACGTACCTCAGTGTATTAAAATCATTTCTGAGCCTAAACTGCACATCCAACTGTCTGTTCCACCATATACACAACTCCTGTCCTATCTTATCTGTGTGTGTGTGTGTGTGTATGTGTGTGTACTCTGGGAAGCCCTTCCCTCGGCTGTTCTCTGAGCCTTTGTAAGAAAGGAGTATTCCTCCATGTTGCATGAAACACACTGCTTTTCTATTTCTGATATATCATTGAAGAAAATGTTGCTACATTTAGGGTTTAGCCAACATAATAAGGTTATGCAGATAGTCATAGTGTAAGGGACGTATTCAAATCAATTGCCTAAGTGAAAAGTATTAAATTAGCAATGCAAAAAAGCTCCACATGTTTGTTGAAAACTGGAAATGACTAACGCAGTTCCATCAATCAACGAAGTATTTAAACAACTAATCCTCTCAGCTGGAGTTCTAGGTCTGTTTGTTGGGCAGTTTAATAATAATAAAATGACATGTTTCATGACCATATGTTCAGCTTACAAAAGAAAAATTCCTAATTCATCTTTTGACAAAAATATGTCAGATCCCAATAATATCTAAAAGCACTTGACAAAAATCTTTTGTCTTACAAACCAAAAATCAACAGTTTGTCTATTACCTATATAAGATAAGGACGATTTTTAGTGAGCCCACACTGGGGAACCACTGTTATGGTTTACTCTGACCTTGTGGCTTATCGGTTCACACTGAGAGGTCCTGTACTCACTTAGCCAGACTCACAGGCACTCTTCAGAGAAACTGATACGTTTTTATGTGTGAAATGGTATAAGCTCTTTTTAAGCCTAAATGAAAAGAACACACAGAAACAAAAAAGGGGAATATAAAGAATCATGATAGAATGTAATTTTTCCATTACATTCCACTCTTTTGATTACAGTCTAATCACATAAATCAAAATTCCCTAGTTATGGCAGCTAAAAATTTTCAATCACAAAAATATATTTAGCCTTTTGTTCTAGCTTTTTGTGCTTGCAATATAGTCACAGTGGTAATTTATTCTTACTGACCTTATGTCTTTGCTCAGACAAGAATGTTTAGAGGTGCCAGGGTGCCTGTCTTACAGTCCCGTTCTGATGGTGAGGTTCACCAACATGTTATGTGACATAAAACAAAAGTTGATATCCTGCTGGAGGTTCAAATTTGGCTAAGTTGGTAGACTCAATCAATAATTTCTAATAAGTGTTTAATCTCTCGCTTTTCTTTATTCCCACGGAATGCCCTTCCCTAGTGACGATCTCCAGTCTTTTTGCAAGCTGTCACAAACCTTCCCAAATCCTCCCCAAAGCATATGTCAATCCTTTAATAGGACAACTATCATTCCAATATTGTTCGTAGGTCTATTTGATAGACAGCTCTATGACGATAATGCATTTAATAAGCATATGTTTTATGTGCAAAACCAAAAACAAACAAACAAAAAAAAAATCCCAATTTGTCTTACCCCAAAATGTGTCAAATCACAACCGTATCTAAATGTTTTTTGACAAAACTCAAATTTTCTCCATATCTAAAAAATATATATATATATTTTTTTTAGATACACAGGAGAATCCAACTATGGTTAAGACTGACTCCAACAGCCAATAAGGAGTTAAAATCAAGACCACATGATTTTCATTGATCACTTCCTGTTTTAATGGGTCCTGTGTTTCTGGGGCATGTAGTCCGAATGCCGTGAGATGACTACATGCCCAAGGTTGACAACTTTTTAATCAAACTCACATCAACCTTTGGTATTGCTCAGAGATAGCACGACACCTGAGGAAAAAAAATGGTGAAATATCACTTGAAAAAGCTTTGTTTTTATTGTGCAAAAAATATCGGTGTGTGTTTGTAGGCACAGGTGTCACCCAACAGGTGAGCACTGCTGGCACAAATGCGCGCTGTGGTGAAAGTTTTCTTTATAATAATCTGTCCAGCCAGTCAGTCAGTCTGGGAAGTCATAAAATCATCCTGATTTTGTCTCCTGATCTGTAGGAGTCTGAAAAACATACTTTGTTTAGCAGTCAAGTTTTAAGTCATACTGCACATTTGTTTTTATGCCAGTAGACAATTTAATTCTTCAAAAAAAATGACAAAGAATAACCTTTCTGTATATTCTTCAGCTGGTTCAAATGAAGACAAGAGAAACACAGTAATTGTGTCTTCGTGTGTACCTCTGTAGGCAAAAACAATTTCTTATCAGCCCTGAGGTTAACAGGCTGGCAAATAGAAATGTACGCTTGAAATTTAACCAAAAGTGTGCATTTTAGAATGTGTCAGGAAAATCAGTCAAAGAAAATCAGATTTTTTATCAAGACGTACAACTTTAACCAGTACGGAAACAACCCCCAATTCCGAAATAGACACATTCAATTTCTGTCTAATAAGTTTACAACTTATACTTTGTAGGAGCAAAAAATGAGCATTCTGCTTGTCTATCTTGTTCAGGATCCTAAGGGTAATGCACAGAAATCATATGAGTGGTTCATTTTTCCTAGAATAATCATTCCTCCAGCACTATCCCCTTTCTAGAGAAAATAAAATGACAACTAGTCTATCAAAAAGCCTTCTGATTAGTAGTTCATTTTACCCAAAAATTGAATTAGTAAACCCCAATTTACCCAATAAAAATGACCAGTGAGCTTTGGTGTTAATTCCTTTAAACTCTAATATTTTAAATGTCTAGCACCAGTGTTAATCAAAAAAAATTATGAATGCTACTAATATAATTATACACCATTGGGCATTTCTTATAGGATTCGGAAGATAACATACTGTAAGTGCTGGTTTATAAATCCCCATCTTTGTAACAAACTTCCAGAAAACTGTTGGTCGGCACCAACTCTCAGCTCTTTTAAGTCAAGGCTGAAGACCTTACTTTTTGACACTGCCTTTTTCTAATTTGTTGTTCTGCACTGTGAATTTTATTTGTGTATTCTACTCATTTTCATGTAAAGCACTTTGAATTGTCCTGTTGCTGAAATGTGCTTTACACATAAAGCTGCCTTGCCTTGCCTAAATTGGTCAAAACCTATCTAGATTATCTTTTTAGAGCCTTTTTAACCTAATAATTTGTCCCTAGTAGCAAACAAAAAAACTGTATCCATGCAAAACATTTTTTCTATTGCATGAAGCTGTGAGTGTGTGTGCTCAAAATTTCTCAGGCTCCTCCTCTCTGGTGGTTTGTGCGCGTGAAATTTGAGCCAGACACTCGCTGGCTGTTGGCCTGTCTACTCCTCTAAAGCTCTAGCTTGTTTGGTGGAAGTGTGTGTGTACTATAGGCTTCTGTCAATAAAGTTTCCCCTACTTCTCCGTAGTGAAAAAATGTGTGTGCGCTGCAGCCGCAGGCACAGACGGTCCCCTCCCCTCTTTTTCACCCGTTGTAATTTGATCCAGACAACGCTCGCAGCCGTTTAGACACAGTTCACGCACTCTAGGTTGAAGTTTATACTTCCCTGTTCTTTTCCTGACTGTTATTTATGCTAAAACTTTACCTTTTTAATGTGCCAAGATTATTATATTATTATCTTTGTAATATTTAATATAATTCTATTCTGAAAGTAGTCAGACGCGTAATTATTATTTTTTTTTGAACAGTTCTCTCTATTTTGACTACTTTCGCCACGAAATTACCACAGTTCAGTTGACACCGCTTATCTAACAACCCAACTTGTTTAGTCTACACGGTAGCCCCTCAACTAGGCCTCCCGTCGTATTATTAAACCAGACCAAACCTTATCGCCATTAATATCAACATTTCTAAAAATCCACAACACTTTCTATAACAACTTATAGTCAACGCTAAGCTAAGACCCTCTGTGCGTCCGATCCTCCTCCCTGTACAGGCGATACAAGCCTGGAGCTTTGTAACCAACGTCCTTGACTACACACAACTCAAGCAATGAGCACACACTATCTCACACACTCCTGCATATGTCAATACACTGCGTTCAATAACCCAATATTTGCCAAATCAACAATGCACATATACGACCCACATTGCGTACATTAAACCAACATTTGTCAAATCAACATTGCACATTAAAACCATATTGCATAAATTCATACCGTGCACACTTGTTTTCCAACTAGCTTTTTAGGGGCGAGATATCACTTATGAGCAGAGACCTTGCAGATCACTTTTGCATTTTTTATCTTAATCTTCACTTGATGTTTCCCAATTCATTCATGCATTTATTATTTGTTTCTGATTTTTATTTTAGCGACGCCAATTCTCCAAAAGGTAGTGTCCTTAAACCATATTTTGAAACCCAGTTTCCCTGTAGAAATCACAGTAGGCTACTACTAACAGTTCTGACCGGTTCAAGTTAAGGCAACAACCCTCTGCGGTTGTGTCTAGTGTTAGTATAGTCAACAATCCTCAGCGATTGTGACTGGTGTTAGTATCTAGGCAACAATCCTCAGCGATTGTGTCTAGTTTTACGTATAGGCAACAATCCTCAGCGATTGTGTCTTACGTATAGGCAACAACCCTCAGCGGTTGTGTCTGGTGTTAGTATATAGGCAACAATCCTCAGCGATTGTGTCTAGTGTTAGTATAGGCAACAATCCTCAGTGATTGTGTCTATTTTTACGTATAGGCAACAATCCTCAGCGATTGTGTCTTACGTATAGGCAACAACCCTCAGCGGTTGTGTCTGGTGTTAGTATATAGGCAACAATCCTCAGCGATTGTGTCTAGTGTTAGTATAGGCAACAATCCTCAGTGATTGTGTCTATTTTTACGTATAGGCAACAATCCTCAGCGATTGTGTCTTACGTATAGGCAACAACCCTCAGCGGTTGTGTCTAGGTCTTTTCATGCAATATCATTTACAGTATTTTCCATATCAGTATCACATTTTCTTTATAATTTAGTCAAGACCGAGATGTCTTACCCTCACAGATCCAAAAGAAATTTAGTTTGAGGTCCGAATGTGAGAATTTTGGAAAAACAGGAATTCTCTTCCCTTTACATTTTGGTGCACCATTTTGGATCAGCAGGGGAGAGTCCGGGTGAGAAGTCCGGCCAGAAAATTCTGGTTGGCTTCAGTTTTCAGCTTCCTGGTTCCTGGTCTTTACCACGCGTCGGAGGTCACCATGTAGACCACCGATCAAACTATTTAAAGCCATTATCGGCCGATACCGATCGGTGGGCGTTCGATCGGAGCACCCTTACATTTGAACAAAGTGCTGTGTGTGCAGACTGTAGTTACAGTAGGCCTATTGCCTGAGGCCTCTTGGAGGAGCAACATTTAGGTTTTAGTTTAGATCTCCCTGCAGGGGAAACAGTCTCTAACATCTTCCGTTTGAACTTCAACTTTACTCTGCAAACAAAAGTGTTGAACCTGGAATTGCCTCCAGGCCCGGCCCGGCCCGAAGATAGCGGCGGAAAATATAGGCCCGGCCTCGGGCAGAGAATCTAAACTCTACAACATATTAATCAACAATGAAAATAATTGTTAGTTGCACCATTGTACTCCTATGGTGTCCCCAGAACATTTCAAACCAAACTGACGCCCATGAGTAAATGTTATGTAAAAAGTAAACATTTGACTCCGAGAGTCGCTAAAAACTCTCTCTTGAGTCCTGCAGATACAGTACCAGGAATAGCCTGTTAAAATATAACAGCCTACTGTCCCTGCGAGTATTCATGGGACCTTCTGTCTCTGTCAGCTCCATGCAAAACGTGCAAAAGTTTCTAACAGTAAAACAAGTAAAAAAATCTTGTCCAATGCAAATAAGACAAACTTGTTATCTGTTTAGCCTGCGGTCTGTGTGTACATCTCCTGCTGGGGGACATTCTAAAACGCTTAACGTGAAAAAGCTTAACGTAGTTTAATGTACCTCAACATTGATCAATGATCACCAAATCTAGTTATGAACACTTAAGCCTGTCAAAAAAACTAAACCGAAATCCAACGATTATAGAAGTTATCTCACATTAACGCTTTCTTCTTCGTTGGTGCCAGGTGAGAAAAAACCTTAACATGGTTTAATGTAGCCTACCTAAACAATGATCAATGATTACCACATTTCACAAGGCGCCACTAGCTCATCAGCAGGCAACTAGGGGTTCAGTGTCTTGCCCAAGGACACTTTGACATGGGACTGCAGGGCTGGGGATCGAACCGCCAACCTTCCAATTGGCAGACGAACACTCTACCACTGAGCCACATCCAGCCCCAATGTGCGAAACGTTGGCTATTTCTTGAAAAAATATTCACTAATAATTTGTTTTCATGATTATTGCATAACTTCCAAATACGTACAGTTCAGTTATTATTATTTCTGGAAATAAATAAAAAAAATAATAAAAAATAAAAAATCTCATTCTCTCATTCTGATTGCTGTAGTCAGAGATGGGAAAAGTACTCACTTCTCATACTTAAGTAGAAGTACAGATACTTGTGTTAAAAAATACTCTGGTAAAAGTGGAAGTACTGATTTAACTTATTTACTCAAGTAAAAGTAATAAAGTACAGGCTTGGAAATGTACTTAAAGTATAAAAGTAAAAGTAGCCTTGCAAATGACAACCATTTTTTATACAAAGCTACCTGGACCACAAATGTTACTAGAGTGCAAGCTGAGAAACTTCAGTAGTGATAGATTGACATTCCAGCATTCAGGTTTAAATGTATCTTGTATGGGGTGAAGGACACAAGAGTTATTTACAACATGTATGTGGTCACCTATTCTAAGATTGTCTCTGTCAGGACTAAAGCGTCAGGTAACAGAGTCGTCCATATAAGGTGTGGAGGCTATTTTCTGTAACCACCAAGATGTATAAGTACTGTTCACTTTCATGTTACTTTAGACACTATGGGGTACATACGTCTTGTGTGTACACATGGTCTCTCCTTTGTTCAGATGATTGAATAAAGTACCAAATTACTCTTACTTGATGTCATCTGCTTTGTGACGGGTAATATGTCTCCTCGATCACTTCACTCATTGATCATTGTTTTATTACAAATGGCGTCACTGAATGCGAACAGTTCAGCTAAAGGTGAGTGAATAGTTGATTCCCTTTAAGAGGGATGACATGCTCACTGTTGAGAGCTTATCTGTTAAAGGACCTGTTTAAGGGGGGAGATGAGATGAAGTGAAGGAGACACGATTTGGCTCTAAAACGAAATTGAAAATGTAGTTTAAATTCCAAAGTTGTTTGACTGGCGTTTGAATTGTAAAAGGCTGTTGCCCCGGATCAAAATCTGACCTGTGCCTATAGTGTCGCGCGACACAACAAAAAAAAAAAATAGTTGAGAAAGTGTAAATTGTGAGAATGTTGTGTTAAGATTGAGGAATACGACGACGAGGTAGAAAAAAAAAAAAAACGCGTGATACACAAGTGAGGTTGTGTGGTAAAACTGCTGCTGTTTGCCATGGGTGATATGGCGTGATAGGCCTTTGGGGTATGAATGTGTGCGCAGTTACTATCAAGACGTAGAGTCGTCTGGTTATAATATATAATTGTTGCTGGACTGCTTTGTGATTTATAAAATAATAGGTTTACAAAGTTGGAACGACTGATAATTGCACCAATAATTACAGGTTCGCTTTGAGTGTGAACTGGCTTTTGTGTAACTTGGTAGCGGACGCCTTGCGTGTGACGACACGTGAGGGGGGAATATATGATAGGCCATGGATATTGATGAATAATAACGCAGACAGATGATGGTTGGTCAAGCTGCAGAGAATGCAGAGATGGCAGAGGATGCCCTGATGATGCCCTGATAATGCCGGCGGGGGTTTATGGAACGTGAGTGACAGAGTTGTGTGTTTGAGTTTAGCTACACAGGAATAAAGTAATTTAGAAGTTGACTTTGGTGGGGGATAGAGCCTGTGTAAAGCAATTCAAGAAACGAACCAGTCTCAAAAAATGACCAGTCAATCTCAATTCAACGATTTCGGATCAGGTAAAGTTTTGTGCATTTGTGGTAAGTGTTTGTCAAAGTTTGTGTTCGCGATTTAAAATGTTAAGCGTTAACATCGGAAAAAAAAAATAGAACAAGATTCACAGAGGAAACAATTTGTTTTGGGAACATTTAGAAGCTGAATTGACGAAACCGAGTAGCCTAATAATGTTGAGTAGTTTCGGAGCGATTTAAACGAGTGGACTGATTTTCGTTATCCACTTTGCGGTAGGTTTCATTAAAAGGATTTTGCTATTATGTTCGCAATAGTCGGTACATGGTCAAAGGGTAAAATTCAACTGTTCAGTTACCTCAGCCAGGGGGAGAGAGCCTGCCCGCAGCAGCTCGACCTCTGAACCAAACGGTATAAAAAGACATGCAGGAGTCGAGTTTAAAGACTGACAACCACAGAGAATCAAATAAGATAAGATCTATAACACGCGACACAAAATGATTAGTTTGTAAATGTGTGATTGATGCATAAGGAAAGAGTGATTTGTTGAATGAAATAACGTTTGTTTCTAAAAAACCTTGTATCTTTTTGTGGCCGGCCAGTCGTCCAGTTGTCATGTGTTCAGGTATCCGTGTGCATGAAAGTATGTGTGTCCAGACTCAGGTCTATGTGTCACAAGCAGAAGTTGAAGAATGTGTTTGTGAGAAGATATTTTTAGGAGATGCATGTCTTCTCTGCATGGAGAAGGGACAGAGAAAACAAGAAGGAGGAAGATAGGAAAAAACTACTAACCGATGGACCGGGGGGTAAATATAAAACATCTATAGAAATGGTAATGCAGTTAAATTTTCTGTTATGATTTGTGTCAGGAGACCAGGCATGAAGACTGATCACCTTCATGGGTGGGCTCAAGGACCTCATTGATAACATCTCAAAGAATGGGACCACTTGATTTTAGTGGAGCCATCTAACATGATTTTACGTGGGAAAGATAATTCAAAATTCTATAATTGTAGAGGGGTTCTAATTTTGCCAAGGTTCCCCACTGTCACGTGTTCACTCATCGCGACATGAGAGACATTTGTGAGAATGGGAAACAGAACGATTAAATCAAACTTGTGTGTGCAAAAAAAAACAGAGCAAATTAATTCATTCTGAAGAAAACTCAAACAGACTTAGTTTGAATGTTCTTTTTAGTCGAACTAAGAATGGTGATGGTGATGTTAAATTAAGAATCATAGAAAAAACATGAGTGAAATTGGGTTATAGACCTGCAAGTTCAAATTAAATTCTATTTGTTTTAAAGTTCTTAAGTTGATGGACAGAGCTGTTGGAATGTTTTCCAAGTTAAAATGTGAGGATTTTTCTGAACTTTTCTGCAAAGGTAATTTGAAGTATGATGGGTCACTATTTTAACTCAGGATATGTTTTTTGTATCACAGTTTGAAGAAATAATGTCATCTTTATATCAGAAATTAGAACATGAAAAGACTAATGCTTCTGGAGAGTTGTGTTTTGTGATATAGAGCCTCAGTGGTGTCAGAGTCCATCTCACTCCCCAGAACTACAGGATCGGAAGAAGAGTGGGACCAGATCAACGACTGAAGAGCCAGACACTGTTGGACTCAACCACCGGCAGGCCAATTCAACAAATGCTGGACTCGGATTTTCAACTCTGGAGGTTGAAAGGGACACAAATGGTTTTCGGGGTACTGACATGGAGGAAGGAATGTCACTATGCCCACCCAGTACTTTGGTGAAACATTCCCAGATGAACTGAATTAAATTGAAATTTGAGTATTTCAGCCGGACCTGCTGGAATGAAGAAGGAGACTCTGCCTGAAGGGACAGGTGATGAGGTCAGCGGACGGAGCAGCGAAGGAAGGGGAGTGAGAAGGACGGAGGATGGATTCTGACTCCACTGACGCAAGAACTCCACTGACGCAGGGAGAATGAGGTACTGCATTCCAGTACATATTTTGATAAATACACATACTCTGGAGAAGTAGTTAATATTGTATTGTTAATCATTTTTACTTTCACTAATAGGGTTATGTCCAGATGAAAACGCCTATTTCAGTGTTCTATTTCAGTGTTCTATTTCAGTGCACCAACAAAATGGACAAGTTGAACATGTTTAGGATTCAGTGTTACTGAGATAACTTCTTGGGTAGTGATCTTAGGTACAAATCTAAATTGAAATTAATCTAGAGCATTAGTGAACTAGTTTCAAATGAAGTTTATAAATTTTAACTTTTACACAAAAGAAAGAATGTGTATCACAAGAATAAAAGACAAGACAATTTTCAATCACAGATATATTTGTTCAAATTAATAATCTGTTCATGTCTTTTCTTTCTAAGTACAGATTCGAGAAAGGAAATCAGTTATTCCAGTCCAATGATGGATCAACATTTTTGTGACGTACATAAAAGTTTAGCGATCTGTAGGGAAAATCATGATTTTGCATAAGTTGTAGTGCTGTTAAGGTAGGGTTAAAAGATAACACGACTTACACTGACTCTAGAGTGTAGCTGTGCAATTCATTGAAATTTTGATAGCAATTACAATTTTGACTTATTGATTACACAAACATGTAATGGAGAGGAACGATTGTTTTCCACATTACATGTGCAAGTAGGTTTTGGTTTTACTTATGGTCAGAATGCAAAATGCAAACAGGGTTGAATCTGACAGGGTTTAAGATAATATTCACAATAAAAGGTCAAAATTTCAATAAGTATATGTGTGAAATCAAGAAATCAGTACTGACTAAAATACAGGGGTCTATTTTACAGTGTGGCAAAGTGGCTGCATTGCTTCATGCTATTATTGTTGTATATTCGATAGCATATTGCTGTGTGTCATGTGACTTTTTAAGTTTCTGTGCAGAATGTCAAATAGAGGAGAAAAAGGGGGAGTATGGAGTTCTCTCTTGTTTGAACATTTGCTACTACCATCAAGATCTGACAGCACAAGTGCCAGACCCAGAGACAGTAACTATGCCATCAGAGACAATGTCACAGAGAAGTCAAAGGGTGAAGAGAAATTTCACTATTCCAGTTTAAATTTCACTCTAAGTAACTATTCTGTTTTACTTTTGAGGTGAATGGAGGAGGAGATTCAAAGACAGTCGACACCGACGACTACAGAGTGTGAAGACTAAGAGATCCATTCACGAGCTTTGTGTCCTGTGTTTATTTCATTATTTAATTTATGTTACTATAAGGGTTACCATCAGTAATTATAAGGGGTCCAATGGGACTGGTAGAGGGTCAACACTTGATTTAGAAATAATTTAATGTAACTTAAAATAAGAGGGTCAAGATCATGTAAGGAATGCTGAAGGAAAGTTTTTTTTGAGCCATGCTATCATGACAACAATTTGTGATCGCCCCAAAGATTTTAGCTCGAAGCATTTTATAATGTGGGGGTCGTGGAGGAATTTCCTGGCCAAAATAAATCAATCAGGTTTTCGCCTCCATTGTGGTAGCATTGTGATTCCATGTTATTTGCCATTGATGTATTTTTGATGAATCATCTTTCAAAATGTATTCCATGTGTCCCTCTTGTTGCATATCAAAGTGTAGACTGTATATCAGCCAGGATTTAAAAAAGGGAGGATCTGATAGGTTGACATTCCAGCATTCAGGTTTAAATGTATCTTGTATGGGGTGAAGGACACAAGAGTTATTTACAACATGTATGTGGTCACCTATTCTAAGATTGTCTCTGTCAGGACTAAAGCGTCAGGTAACAGAGTCGTCCATATAAGGTGTGGAGGCTATTTTCTGTAACCACCAAGATGTATAAGTACTGTTCACTTTCATGTTACTTTAGACACTATGGGGTACATACGTCTTGTGTGTACACATGGTCTCTCCTTTGTTCAAATGATTGAATAAAGTACCAAATTACTCTTACTTGATGTCATCTGCTTTGTGACGGGTAATATGTCTCCTCGATCACTTCACTCATTGATCATTGTTTTATTACAAGTAGACATGGAGAAAAGGCTCTTTATGTATATATGCCATTGTCTACATTTTAAATGGATGTCTGCCAAAAGGCATAAAACATCACATATATGATTATTGTGACAGAGACTGGGACTCCAGGTTAATAAGATTCTGACTGAGTAGCAAGATATGAATTCAGGGGGGGGGGTGTCGGTTAAACGGCTTATTTGTGTGATGTGATGTCCTGTTGCGTTCAGGTTCGGTTGCGTTTCTCAAAAAGTTAAATCTGTCTTGTTTTTTCTCAATTCTAAGTGTTGTTTTTCCAGGACTTTAAATTAACGCCATCAATACTTAAATGTCTGTTGCCCGTGTACAGTTAGTATTCAGAAACGTCACAGTACCGACTGTCTGGGGTGTCGCTCTGGGACAGGCGAGTATGTGGCTGGGAGGGGGAAATCACAGTATACTCACTACAAAAAAATAGACTACACCACTGGTTAGTTCTACTCTAAAAGTATGCAGAACTTACATGTAGATTCCTTTAAATGATGATTAAAAATGGATCTGGATCTGTGAATTATTACAGAATCACAACTGAATTCATATCTTGCTACTCAGTCAGAATCTTATTAACCTGGAGTCCCAGTCTCTGTCACAATAATCATATATGTGATGTTTTAGGCCTTTTGGCAGACATCCATTTAAAATGTAGACAATGGCATATATACATAAAGAGCCTTTTCTCCATGTCTACTGAAGTTTCTCAGCTTGCACTCTAGTAACATTTGTGGTCCAGGTAGCTTTGCATAAAAAATGGTTGTCATTTGCAAGGCTACTTTTACTTTTATACTTTAAGTACATTTCCAAGCCTGTACTTTGTTACTTTTACTTGAGTAAATAAGTTAAATCAGTACTTCCACTTTTACCAGAGTATTTTTTAACACAAGTATCTGTACTTCTACTTAAGTATGAGAAGTGAGTACTTTTCCCATCTCTGACTGCCACACAAAACCATGACTAATAATTAGCATCATCATACAACTTTTGTATCGATTAGCAGTAAAATCTGCTGATAAGGGCCTACATTTACTCAAAAGTATTTAATAAACTGTTTACAATCTTCAGCACCATGGCTAACAAATGCATAAAAAGCAGACGGAAGGAGAAAAAGTTCCACTCTTTCTATTTTAGTTAATTATCTGACCATTGCTAACTAACATTACCATATAGTCATTTAATTGTGTAAAGCAATGCATATTTAAGATTTAAGAATTTACTCTAATGTTGCATAGTCATTGACCTTATGAAGGCCAGGAGTTCTCACTGTCTCTCATCATCTGAAACAAGGAAATATAAACATTGTATTCTGTTTACTGCTGTACTCCTGTCTCCTTCTCTTAATACATCCATGCTGTACTCAGACACACAGGTACACACACACATAGACACACAGCACACACACACGCACGTACACACACGCGCGCACGCGGTATCATATAAGCTACTCTCACTTACCAGGTAACAGTAGGCTAACGTTGGTGGCAGCTGCAGTATCACCCGACGTGGCAGCAGCTTCAGGGACAGACTTTAGAAAACACTGAAGTAGTGTTATTTAGGTCTGTTTAGTAACGTCTCATATCTCGTTACTTATAAAACGTTGTTCAAACTCTAGGTAACTAACTAGTTGCGAGAAAGGAAAGACCGCGCAAAGAATGCAACTTGTTGTTGCTTAGTAACGTTAAGTGACCTCACGTCAGATCCAGGGACACGGAAACCCCGAAGGTCCAAATGTCAGAGCTTCCCAACACAGACGGGGAGAATTTATGAATGAAAATGAGAATGTTCTGTCACAAACAATGTTGTTACGTATCATTGCGCTTTTGTAAGTGGGTAAGTAACGAACCACTTTTGTAAAACGTAAGGAGTAGAAAGTACCGGTATTTGTGTTAAAAATGTAAGGAGTAAAAGTAAAAAGTCGGCACAAAAATAAATAGTAAAGTAAAGTAAAAATACCTGAAAAATCTACTTAAGTACAGTAACGAAGTATTTGTACTTCGTTACTTCCCATCTCTGATGAAGAGTTACTGGCTGCACTAGTGTTCCGTTGTCTTAGTGCGTTTTTAGTAGTGAAAAGTAAAGTATACTGCAAGCTACTTTATTCTGATTCTAATAATTCTATTTAAGATGAGGTCCTACCACAAGGCTCCAGACCAGAGAGTGAGGAAGAAATCAGACAGCTACATAATGAGGGTGGTGAGTGTTCCTATAAAAGGGCCATGTCAGTGAAAGGGTGATAAGGAGAAAGATAAATGTTGCGGACAATATATTCGTAATTTAAGGTACATAATAGAACTTATTCAAAATTATAACGTGTCTTTTGGAGACAGTTCCGTCTTTGAAGTAATTGCCCTTTTCCAGTTTAGAGCAATAGCCCCTCCAAATGTCTGTGCACGTCCCTGGTGCAAAACACATTTGAGTACCGTGAGATTCAGAGGATAATGGTCACCACTTTATAGGTGCTCTAAGCATTACGCATTTTTTAGGCTACAACATTTTTTGTCACATACAGCAAACATCTCCTCACTATCTGCTAGCTGCCTGTCCCCTGTAAAAAAACGCAGTCTCTGTAGACAGCCCAGGCTCCACAAACGCCAACAAAAACAAACTGCGCCAACCTGCACTGCGAAACATAACAGTGTTCCAGCCAATAACCAACAAGAAGGATTTGGGGGTGGGGGTTGGGGGGGTTAGTGCGCGGAAGCACGGAAGGAAGGGAGAGGGGACGGGATGAGGAGGAGGGAGGGGGGAGCTAGCCTCATTTTGTTTGAAAATGCTTTGAACGTCAACAAGAAGTGCCGTCACCCAACATCGCTTAGAGCACCTTTTAAGTATAAAGTATGAAGAAGCATGGCTCGGAGGCTCTGATGCCCAAGAGGTACAGTAGGTAACACCCTGCTTCACATGAATACAGTTACAATATTTGCACCTGCCAGCAGCTCCACTTGAGCCTTGGGGGCTAACGGCAATTACTTTTTATAGCCCCAATATACACAGAGGTGGAGTAGGTGAAGATATACATTTTCAAAGCAAATATTCATAGATAATTCACTGTATATAAGAGCTGGTGTTTCTGTTGTTCATCACCTCCACACAGGACCACTGAAGCTGACACTGAGAAGAAAGAAGATAATCCTGCAGAAGGTTTGCTTCATCTCTTTTCTCACTACCTTGTTTCTTATGCTCTGTTGTCATCATCTCTACTTCCTCTTGTCCTGTATTTGAAGGGGCTCTTCAGAAATATCACTAACACATCTGTTTCTCTTTGTTGAAGATCATTTTTACCATTTGCATCATCTCAACCATGAAGATACTGATTGTGTGTCTACTGGTCTGTGCCTTGATGGCTCTGACCAGAGCTGCTGGTGAGTATTAACTGGGTCTGTAAGACCAGAAACTGTCCACATGCTGTGTCACTTATTTAGTTAGTCTTCTCTAAATATGTCCTGTTATTTACTGACATCCATGCAGCGTTCCTCCTGCTCTGTTGCTTCTTTTATTTATCATTACTATCAATATTTCCTGAAAAAGAGGCCGATGCCGCCTCCTCTTTTATTCTGGCTGGACATTGGAGAGATTTTTTTATTCATGGGTCAAAGTCTTATCAAATTGACCATAAGAGGAATTACTTTAGGACTGGAAGTAATCAGTCTTGTCCTTCTTCACTGTAAAGAATAGGGAGCACATAGAGTTCAGTCACTAAGTTCTGTGTCAAACCTCCAGCTGTTCCAGAAGCAGAGCCGGGTAAGATGACAGGACCACTCGTTCAGGAAGGTGAGTTGATGTTTGTTCAGATTTTACAGGAATGCATTCTTATGATCAGCTCTACAAAGTTTTTGTTACTTTTACCTTTTACAGCTGAAACTTTAACGGTTTTGCCCTCTCTTGTCGACATCATTTACAGCTGCAACTGTTTCTGTGAAAATGAAAAAAACTTTGTTGTTGCCTCTTGTGTTCAGTTCTTTTCAAAATTTGTTTTCAGGGAAAAGTCACATCGTCAAGAGGTCTCCATCTTGTCCCGGAGGTTTCATTACTTACAGTGGTCTCTGTATGAATTACGTTCCAAAATACGACTACAAGCCTAAGCCTAAGCCTAGACCTCAGCCTCCGGTAATCAGGATTGATTTTTGATTCACTGCTTCTACGTAAACTTTGTTTTGTTTGTGTTGACTTGCACTCTTGGTTAATTGGCGTCTTCTTCTGACTTGTTGTCCTTCAACCTTTCTATTTATTAGTGTCATGGCAACTCCACTATAACTGCAGAGATTAATCGATTAATCGACTGAGTAATTTTAATAGAAAAAATGTCAAAATCTTTGATTCCAGCCTCTTTAATGTGACTATTTTCTAGTTTTTTCGCTCTTCTGTGACAGTACACTGAATATCTTTGTAGTTGTGGACTAATCAAGACATTTGAAGACGTCATCTTGGGATTTGGAAAACACTGATCGACATTCTTTACCATTTTCTGACATTTTGTAGACCAAACAACTAATCGATTAATCGACAATGAAAATCATTGTTAGTTGCAGCCCCTAAACTCCTGTCTGTCTGTCTGTCTGTCTGTATGTTTTGCAGAGAAAATGTCCCAAGTCTGTGGGCTTTGCAGCAATTATGAATGTTTGCTTGTGATGGAAAATGCTGGGATGATGTCCGGTGATGATCCCTGGGCTGACACAGAGGAATCAAGTACCTGTCGAGAGCACAAGCACAGTCAGAGTGAACTGGTCTTTCTTGTCTTTCACTATGCAAAATTAAAACGCTCAAGCATCTAAACCAGCTGGTCTGTGAGTCTGTGTTAAATCTAGTAGTTTGTTTTAAAACTTCTTACATCTCAAAGAACTCTGACTGTAACATCATTACATGGCATTGTGCACATACACTTTTTCAAGTATTGGGTGGGCGTTTCTATCACAAACATATGCTGTTAATGATGCATCAACCATCACATGGACCTTCCTGTTTGCAACAGTGTGTCAGAATCCTTTTTGTTTGCTTAATAGTGCCTCCCTCTGGACAAACTCTGTGTAATGACATAGGCAACATCTAACTATAAATCGTGTGTGTGTGTGTGTGTGTGTGTGTATGTGTATCTGCAACGTAACATTCCTCTTTCAGGTAGATGTAGTAGTGGTACAATGTTTTTTTCTCTGCAGTAGAAGTACACAGTAAGTCAGTAGTACACAGTAAGGTTGCATATTAAGTGCTTTGGGCAGAGACGGTTTAGAACCGAGAGGGCTCAATCAGGGGCAGTTCTACATTGATAGATAGATAGATAGATAGATAGATAGATAGATAGATAGATAGATAGATAGATAGATAGATAGATAGATAGATAGATAGATAGATAGATCCCAAACAAATGGGAAATACCAGTGTTGCAGCAGCATAATATCAGACACACAGCACACATACAGAATAGAAATGAAATAATAGGATACAATATACATATAGTAAATAGAATAAATAGTAATAGGATAGAATTTAAGAACAAATAATAAAAAATATATACAAGTTGGGAATAAAACTACAACTGTTTAACTAGTATTGATACAGCTGTACACGTCCTTGCGCTCCCCTGAATATGTGTACCTACTCCTTAAAACTACTAACGCCATGTAATGAGTAAGCAAGAATCAGTGAGAGATAACACATTAAAAACTTCAACAAGGTGCCATTTATTAATACAATAAAACGGTATACTCCTAATAAATCATAAAAGCTCTCTTTCCCTCTCTCTCTCTTATATTATCTATCTATCTATCTATCTATCTATCTATCTATCTATCTATCTATCTATCTATCTATCTATCTATCTATCTATCTATCTATCTATCTATCTATCTATCTATCTATCTATCTTCAAGAGGCCCTGTGCTATTATTTGAAGAGGTAGAAAAGCTACAATTCTCGTTAAGAAAGTTGGCATGATTTCTAATGTCTGATTCCAAGCACAACACTGAATCCATTGTATTTCGACCTTTACGGAACCCACTTTGATATCGAGAAAAAAGAGCTTTACTTTCTAGGAAATATGTTAACCTTTCAGTAACCATTCTTTCCATGATTTTACATAAATGTGACGTCAAGGCAATAGGTCTATAACTAGATGGATCTGAGGGGTCTTTCCCTGGTTTTAAAATAGGAACTACTATCGCTTGTTTCCACACTGAAGGAAGCTGTCCGATTTCCCAAATACTGTTAAAAAGTTTTAACACTTTGGCTTGTGAATTCTCTGTCATATGTTCCAACATTTTATAACACACTATCTTTTCCAGGAGTGGTTTGACGAGCACCAAAATCTGCTCTTTTCAACTCAAACATAC
Organism: Gymnocephalus cernua; assembly: GCA_023631565.1. Lineage (NCBI taxonomy): Eukaryota > Metazoa > Chordata > Actinopteri > Perciformes > Percidae > Gymnocephalus > Gymnocephalus cernua. Next base: position 24,545,919 of record CM042445.1, read on the forward strand.
TTAAAGGCAAATCTAATGGATGTCCTGACTCTTCTGCGTTATTTACTATTCCAGGATTCTCCATTAGTGTTCTGTTTCTACACTGCCTGGCCTCCTCTGAAAGATTACCAGAACTATGCACTGTCCTAAATGTTTGAGCAAGAAGCTCAGCCTTCTCTAAATTGTTGACAGCCATTTTGTCCCCACCAATCAACACTGCAATTTCATAATTCCCACGGATCCCACCCATTCTCCTAATCATTCCCCAGACATCTGATAACTGTACTTTTCTCCCAATACTATTGCAGTACTGCCTCCAAAATGTGCGTTTTTGAGTCCTTACTGTTCTCCTTACTATAGCCAGGGCCCTTTTATATTGAACCAAAGTTTCCAGAGAATTAAGTTTTTTGAGTTGCTTAATTCCTGCTTTTTATGGCTTTACTACATTCACTATTCCACCAGGGTACATTCTTGTTCCGTCTAGTTCTGGCACTTTCTGGAATATTTCCTTTAGCTGATTGTATTATTACATTAACTATATCATCATTATATTTATTTACATCCACCAGATTCTCCACTTGAAGTGTTTTAAAAGGGTTTGTACTTTCGTCTTGGAAAGCTTCCCAATTAGCATTTCCTAATTTCCACCTGGGAATAGTCTTTACCTTTTCAAAAAGAATCTTAGCACCAACTTCAGTCCACAGGATAGTGATCGCTACCCACTGTTGAATGTCTTACCACATCCCACTTACATATTCCTGCTATTGCATAGAAACAAAAGTCAGATCAAGTGCTGTTTCGGTATTGTGCGTGCTATTACAGCGTGTACCTTCCCCAGTATTAATGCAGACTTAATTGTGCTCTTCTACAAATTCTTCAACAACTGCACCATTTGCATCTGTTTTATTACTTCCCCACAGTGAGTTATGAGAATTGAAGTCCCCACACCATACTACCCTATCTTGCAAAGATCCCCCAACATCCTCTAAAATATCTCTACTTAATTGTCCCCATGGATTATAATAATGTATTATACCTATAGGTCCTCTTTCTGCCCATATCTTGATCCCAATTGCTTCATGACCTATGCTCACATAAACAACTTTGTAACTCATTCCAGTCTTTATGAATGTTGCAACTCCTCCCCCTCTTCCAGTTCCCCTATCTTTTCTTACTGCAGTGTATCCCTTTATAACAAAATCCAACTGTGGTTTTAGCCATGTCTCTTGTATACAAAGCACGTTAGGTTTCTCTTTAAAATTATCTATATACTTCTTGAACTCTTGACCATTCGCTATTAAGCTTCTGAAGTACAATTAACACCATTAGGAAGATCCAGCCCATGCCTGAGAAACTTGTACATCATCAATAAGAATATCTTTAACCGTTTCCCAGTGAAGTCCTGTCACAGCAAGGTACTTTTCAGCTGATTTGACAATTATTTTGATCCTTTCATTTCTGCTATTTGTTTGTGCTGAGCAGTTGATTATCTCTGCCATAAACAAAACAAAATCATTTTTACTCATAATCAAAGTTTCCTCTTTCAACTTATCACAACTGTTACATTTTCCTGCATCTGTGTTTTTACTTTCATTTTGCCTTGTAACCTGTTTGTCTCCTGAAACTCTTTTCGCTGCCTCAGCATAGCTAATTCCCCGGGTAACCCTGACTCGCTGCTTCTCTTCTGCTTTCTTACTAACCTCGCATCCACGGTACGCTGAACTATGTCCCCCCCCACAATTGCAGCACTTCAGTTTTGCCCCCTCTTCACATTTGCCGTATTCATGATCTCCACCACATCTGCCACATCTCTGTTTTCCCTTGCACACTGTCGCAACATGTCCAAATCTCTGACATTTATAACATTGTAGGGGTGGGGGGGACATACGGCCTCACATCGTAGCACATATATCCTATGAACACCTTATCCGGAAGCCTTTCTTCATCAAAGATGATCAGAACCGTTAGACTGTCTGTTTTAATCCCGTTCCGAGTTGCTTTCAGACGTCTAAACTCATTGATTTTTGCATTCGCTATATTATCTTTAATATCATCATCTGTTTTCCTTACCGGAATCCCCCTCACAACTCCCCGGACCAACTTTCTACTTTTAATCGCAGAGCAGTGCACTTTCTTGTCATCTACTCTACTCATCTGGATCGCTTTCTCTTGTTGTTCTCCATCCTTACAAATGATTAACATTGCTCCATTTCTCAATATCTTGGCACTCCTTACCTCCCCGATTTCTTTAGCGATGGTTTTAGTTAACCTTATTGGATTCCATGCACCGAACGATGCTCCCTCTTGCACAAGTTTGACTAACACTTTAAACTCCACTCTATTTCTTTCTGGTACATTTGTTCTACGCTCACAATCATTATCACTATCATCCGATGTAGTATTCTTACTCTTTTTGCGTTTATTTTTCCTAACTACTTCCCAATCTCCAGTTTCAAATCTCCCGCCACCACCTTCGTCCATCTCCAACCCACTTCCTACTCCGTCACTTCCCTCTGCCATCTCTCGTCCAGTCACAGTCCAGTGTTTTACCTTAACCACTCAAGGTGAAATGCCTAACCCCAACCAATCGAGCTGCTTCATAGGGCGGGACGTGGCGTGGTGGCAGATCGCAGATCGCATTTTATTTCTCCATTTAATAAACAAACTATTCAGTCAGATAGGTATTTGTTGTGAAAGAATTAGTTCACCTGTACGAACCCCGTCCCTCACTCTCTCATCTCTGTCCCTCTCCTCATGAGTCTCCTCCTCACTGTGTCATAGGCGTAAATCCCAGGACCCCCCCCCCCCCCAGCTAAGGGTTGCCCCCCCCTAGAAATATCATTACCAAAACAATGCTGTGTATTGTAAATAACATAATGATGTATACTTAAAATATCTGTGTAAGTAGTAAAACAATACAAACCCCAAAAAATGCTTTTTAAGTTTAGAAACATTTTGACTCCCCCCTCCCTTGCCTCACAGAGAATGAGAGAACATACTGGTAGTTGGATTCGCCACAGTAACTGACGTTAGTTGTGGAATGTAGTAAGTAGGCGATTCAAGGCTATTTTATTCACATTAAACATCGGATGAAGTTGAGCTTTTCTCAAATATAAATTATGCTGAGTAATTCATAAATTAGTCATGAGTCTCATGACAAAAAACTTCGCTATGTTAGTGTAATATAATGTAATGTTACCTGTTGGATAGAAATACACCCACTACAACTAAAGTTAACACGGCGTGCATTAGGGTTAATATTGATAATCTACAGTTGTGTTTTGCTCAATATGATGTTAAGTGGCTGATCAGTTAAATATATATCCTCTGTCCCAGGCGAAACCTAATATTTATATATATTCATCTCCTTGGGCTGCTCTTTTTCTCCTTTCTGGATCTGTTCCTGGTTCTGACCTTTCCTCTACTCTCACTGTCTCAGAATAGTCTGACTCCTGGAAAGGAAAAACATATATGTTCCATTGTCTACTTGTAGTAACTACCTCATCCAACCAAATAGCAAGATTCTATAAAGACTTTTTTTTATAACACTTTTATAACACACCAAATTGTCTTGATATGAGGACTTATTGTACTTACTTGGTGTTTTGGTGTACTGAAAAAGGATCTTATGTCCATTTTTCTTTTCTCTGTCATTTTATCTGGGAAACAACAACACATCTTTAACATCAGATGTCTAAATATGAGTTAGGTTCATAGGTTCACCACGCAGTCATATTATAATTATATAATGATCTTCCGTCCTCCACATAAATATTAGGTTTCACCTGGGACAGAGGATATATATTTAACTGATCAGCCACTTAACATCATATTGAGCAAAACACAACTGTAGATCTTCAATATTAACCCTAATATCAGTTCACACACATAACATTATGGCTTATCGCCGTGGTAACGTTAGTTGTAGTGGGTGTATTTCTATCCAACAGGTAACATTAGATTATATTACACTAACATAGCAAACTTTTTGTGAAAACCAAACCACTGTGAGGCAAGGGAGGGGGGAGTCAAAATGTTTCTAAACTTAAAAAGCATTTTTTGGGGTTGGTATTGTTTTACTACTTACAGAGATATTTTAAGTATACATCATTATGTTATTTACAATACACAGCATGGTTTTAATGATATTTCTAGGGGGGGGGACAACCCTTAGCTGGGATTTACGCCTATGGTGTCCCCAGAACATTTCAAACCAAACTGACGCCCATGAGTAAATGTTATGTAAAAAGTAAACATTTGACTCCGAGAGTCGCTAAAAACTCTCTCTTGAGTCCTGCAGATACAGTACCAGGAATAGCCTGTTAAAATATAACAGCCTACTGTCCCTGCGAGTATTCATGGGACCTTCTGTCTCTGTCAGCTCCATGCAAAACGTGCAAAAGTTTCTAACAGTAAAACAAGTAAAAAAATCTTGTCCAATGCAAATAAGACAAACTTGTTATCTGTTTAGCCTGCAGTCTGTGTGTACATCTCCTGCTGGGGGACATTCTAAAACGCTTAACGTGAAAAAGCTTAACGTGGTTTACTGTAGCCTACCTAAACAATGATCAATGATTACCACATTTCTCTCTCATATTGCTCCTCATAACCACTGAAAACTGTCAAAAAATCTAAACAGAAATTTGGTGATCGCTGTTTAGGCTACATGAAACCACGTTAAGCTTTTGCCTTTGAATGGGCTCTAAAGCAGAAACGCTTAATGTCAGATAACGACTGTAATAATTGGACTTTGGGTTAGATTTCTTGACAGTTTTCAGTGGTTATGAGGAGCAATATGAGAGAGAAATGTGGTGATCATTGATCGATCGTTGGTTAGGTACATTAAACCACGTTAAGCTTTTTCACTTTAGGCCTTATAAAGCCCATGAGAACCACGGGGAGTCAACCCACAGCGGCTCCGCTGCCCTGCTGAAATTGTGAAGCAGAAACGCTTAATGTCAGATAACATCCATAATAATAGGAATTTGGGTTAGAATTTTTGACAGTTTTCAGTGGTTATGAGATGCAATATGAGAGAGCAATTTGGTGATCGTTGTTAAACCACGTTAAGCTTTTTCACCTTAAGCGTTTTCTATGTCCCCTGACTGTCTAATGCTTTTTGAAAACGTAAGGCTTTCTTCTTCATAAAACGTGTCGGACATCATCACATTTTTGAATACATTTTTATTAATTTACATTAGTAAGCTACAGGACAGCATCTTTCAAAACATGACCTGCGCAAGAGAAAAAAAATGAATGCGTCATTGTACCCAGCACTTCTGGAAATGCACTTCTGAATGCGTCTGTGTCCCCAGCACATTTCAAACCAAACTGACGCCCATGCAACAAATGTAAATAAACATCAACACTGAATCCCCCAAACAACACTAAAACCCAGATAACATAAATGCACACCCAAAGCACTAACAGAACATAATTAACACACTTAACCATTGTGTTGTCTTTAACCTTTGTGAGTAGTGTTTACAAGCTCGTTAGAATAGACACTGTGTCTTCTGTCAGGGGAGCCTCAGTAATCCTGTGATGATTTGTGTCATGCATAGGCTTATGTGTGTGTGTGTGTGTGGAGGGTTTCCTGCAGAGATGTTGTTGCTGCACTGCACCTCTATTGCATGGATGTATTAAGAGAACTGGATACAGCGTTCGGCGGGAAGCCCCGTTCATTCCAATGAGAGTGCTCAAAAGCGGATCAAGCAATCATGGAGCTCGGATCTTCTGCGTTGACTGGCCCATGACATCACGATGGACATGCGCACTAGCAACAATTTCTTTGTGTTGTTCACTAACGTTAAACATTGTGTTTTCGTTGTTCCTGATTGTTTACATGCTTATCAAAATAAACGATGCATATATTTAGAGAACCAAGGAGATGTAATCATTATGTCGTGCTACTAGCTAGCTACTAGCTACCGCTAGCTACTAAGGTTAGCCTGCAGTTTCGTGAACAGAGCTTCTCTTAATACATCCATGGCTTCATCTCTCATTCACATTACAGGCTTTACAGCATACATACATCCTCAAATGTATCATAAAATAATACCATGGATGTATTAATAGAACACATGTTGAATTACAACCATTAGCTATATCCATTATTACAGCTACAGGACCTCGGGAGAACAGTCATATGAGCATGCGCAGGGCGACATGGGCGGGCGCAGTCCCCAGTCTGCTCGCGTTCATTATGCACGTTCATTATGCCTAGTTTAATAACTCTGGAGTAGGCTACTAATAAATGTAGTAATAGTAGTAGTAGTAGTAGTAGTAGTAGTAAATGTTAAAAATGTGATGTTTTAAACAAGGACCATTTAAGTGCTCTCTCCATATCACGAAGACGTTGTAGGCAGACACGTCGAGGATGGTGTGGAAAACAGCAAGGGGCGAGCACGCAGTTTTCCTTCTGCAGCTGTACGTGCCAATGACCTTGTCTAGGTTGTCCACACCTCCCTTGGTGTGGTTGTAGTGGAGGATGATTACGGGTTTCACATCCCTGCTATTGTTGGTGTGCAGCATGCTAAGCAGCAGCACGTTCTTGTTTCTCTTCGGGATGTAGGACACCAGAGTGGTGGTGGGCGTGGAGGCGAACTTGGACGAGAAGACTTCCCTTTCCTTGGTCGCGAGCAACGCGGTTGGCAGCTCAGGCTTGTTTTTTCGCATCGTGCCGACCACGGTGAGGTCCTTCTCGTAGGAGGTGAAGAAGTTGTTGCACGTCACGTTGTGGCCCCTCAGCCCCTCGGTCACATCTAGCACAACCCTAGCGCCCTGATTCCTCTCAGGGGCCCCCTGGTGATGGGCTTCCCCATGTAGACCTGCATCCTCCATGCGTAGCTGGACATGGCATCGCAGGCCACCCATGACTTGATGCCGTACCTCGCAGGTTTGCTGGGCATGTAGTGGCCATGTATAATAAATGGAATAATAATAATAATAATAATAATAATAATAATAATAAACCCAAGTGCATTGGGGGAAATTACATTTAGTAAAAATAAAAACAATAACATAATAAAACAATAAAAGACAACAATTATAAAACAGTAAGAACAAATGAATAACAACCAGGAAAGGGGACCAGCTGCTCATCTACGGTCACTTCGGGGCTCAGGTTGTAGAGGCGAGGCATCCGCTGCGGCCACGTGTCCCACACATCTCGTATGGCTGCCAGTTTGTCCGAGGCTCAGCTAGCGGGTCTCTACTCGTGGTCGTTGAATGGCAGCAGTCTCGAGTACGCATGGAACCGTTTGAATGGCATCGTGGCGAGGAAAATCCAGCAGGTAGGCACGCAGGTCCGTGGCGCCCATCACTTTCTTTCGGGCTTTGAGGTTCGTCATGGCCAGTATGATGTCTTCTATTAGCCGTGTGACAAACAGGCTGAATGCAGAGACTATGTCGCGGATACGGGTGGCAGCGTACTCCGTGGGTCTCGGGCTTTGTGGAATAACGCGTCGGTCTTCTTCGGTGCCATGGTGATGATGTCGAGGGCGACGAGGATGAAACGTTCCCGAGGACCATTCGATTTTGCCGCTTTTTGACCGTTTCCTTCTCCTCGTCCTCCTCATCCTCGTCTTCTTCTTCACCCTCTTCTTCACCCTTTTCTTCTTCACCTTCAACTTTGTCGTCTCGTCCTTTGTTGTCTTGTCCTTCGTCTTCTTCTCCTAGTTCATCGTCGCAGTCTTCTTCGCCGTATTTGTCTTCTTCCTCTTCTGACGCATACCCATCACTGACCACAAAGGACGAGAGGGATGGTAATAGAAAATGAACAAAAAACAAGTCTGGGTCCCCGTGACACAGAGGACCAGGCAAGAGTAGTGGAAATGACATGAAATAAAATAAGTAATATAGGACCAAGCAAGGGTGATAGAAATTAAATAAAATAAAATCAAAGGGTCCTGGGCAGTGTTCGGACAATATCGTGGCCTTTGGGGGAGCCCACTTTCTTTCTTTTTTCACCGGTGTGTGTGTGTGTGTGTGTGTGTGTGTGTGTGTGTGTGTGTGTGTGTGTGGGGGGGGGGGGGGGGGGGGGGGGGGTCGTGCCCTTGCAACTTACAATGACTTACAACTTAGGAACTGAAGACTCAGCTCTTCAAGCAGGCTTTTAGCTAGGCAGGGTTTTTTATGGTTGTTTATGTTTTCTATTTGTTTTTAATTTTCATGTATTTTCTATTTGCTACTGTATTACATGTGAAGCACTTTGTTATTTGTATCTGAGAAATGTGCTATATAAATAAACTTTACTTACTTACTTACTTACTTACTTACAAAAATACATAACAGCTACAAGTGTATGCACTATACAGGATTAACCCTATTATACTTTATTGACAGGAATTGATAGGTCAAACAACAAACAGCCACCCACAAATAGTCTATAAACAAAGCATCAGGTTGTCTTTGAGATTTCACATGAACAATGGTTAAAGTTACTCAGGCTACCGAAGAATACCATAATTCCTCCATTTAATTAGGCCTAAGCGACGCACCCCAAGCCTCCATCTTAACCGTTTTGCCAGCAGTGTGTTAGCATTTGAACAAAGTGCTGTGTGTCCACAGTGTGTGCAGACTGTAATTACAGTAGGCCTATTGCCTGAGGCCTCTTGGAGGAACAACACTTAGGTTTTATTTTAGATCTCCCTGCAGGGGAAACAGTCTCTAACATCTTCCATTTGAACTTCAACTTTACTCTGCAAACAAAAGTGTTGAACCTGGAATTGCATCCAGGCCCGGCCCGGCCCAAAGATAGCGGCGGAAAATATAGGCCCGGCCTCGGGCAGAGAATCTAAACTCATTAATCAACGATGAAAATAATTGTTAGTTGCAGCCCCTAAACTCCTGTCTGTTTATCAGAAAAACTGTCAGTCCCTGGGTGGGAACTTTGTGTGGGAAACCAGCTAATTTGTGGATGTAGTTGCATCACGTGGTCATGTGACCTGTTGCCAATCAGGAAGTGATAAAAAGCTGACCAGTGTCAGTCACTAGCCCCTTACCTCTTGCAGAGAACACCGCGTTGTGTGGATTCTCCTGCCGTGCAGGAGGACCAGTCCAGTCACTGTTTTCTACGGTTATTTTTACCATTTTATTTCTTTTGTTTATTTGCCTTGGTCGACTCATTTTGTGATTTCATTTACAAGGGGTCTGATTGATACTGCTGATGGAAGTCCTAAGACCGGTTGCTCTCCTCGCTTTGTATATATCCACAGCTTGATCCTGTACAAGGCTGGGTCTGTGTCGACACACTGCCTCCTCGTGGTGAGACTGTACTGGGTGACACGCTGTTGCGGTTTGCATGTAGCCTTGACACTGTACATTTTGTAGTGAATCTTGCATGATATTTTCTAGTGAATCTTGCATGATATGCCGTAGCAAAAGTGTAGAAATAAGTGTGTAGTGCATGTCACTGTTGGTGCAACAAACATGGAGCAATGCATATGAAAGAGAGAGACAGCCCTACTGCCTTCATGTGAGTTTTGGAAGTTAGGGAGATTATGACAAATGCCCTTGTGAATAGTAAAAAAAATCCACCTGAGCTTTGAATAATGTACAGCTTGTAACGTTTGCATTACATCGCTCAACAATTGCCTTATATTAACATCATGCTATCAACCAAAGCTAATGACAGGTATGTAGCATCAGCAAGCTAGCATAGCTACGTTATGTCCATTACATTAGTGCGGCTCTGTAAAGAAGAGGCTCAATGGTGTTTTAAGCCCCCAGAGTCTCCTTCCAGGCAGCGCTGCAACCGTTGACTTTGTCCCTGTGCGATGTGAGTCGAGTGGCGATTTGAGTCGTGCATGCGTCACTTTGCGACAACTAACCTATAAGATGCTAACGGCGTGCTAAAACGTTTTTGAAATGACTGCTGACTACAAGTTAGCAATCAAACATAACAAAGGCTGTCACTTGAATGGTGTTTTGATGAACATTAGCAATCAAACAATCATAGATAGCTAAAACGATTTTGAAATGATTTCCATCTTCTGTTATTGTATGTTAAGAGAAAAGTTTATTATTTTATGGATTTCACAAATTTCAGTAAGACATGTTATGCTGTACATAGTTTAAATCTGAGCATGCGCAACTAGGGTGACCAGACGTCCCGGTTTGACTGGGACAGTCCCGATTTGACCGGGACAGTCCGATTTTGAGTTGCGCGTCCCGAGATCCCGACAAAAGCCTGTCGGGACGCTAAAATGTCCCGGTTTACACCAACCATTATGAAATTGTCTTGGTTGTCAGCAATTACATAGCCAACGTGGTCTTATTATAGCTCGATCATTAACTAAACCCATGTAGAAAGCGTCCAGCATAGTGTGTGTGTGTGTGTGTGTGTGTGTGTCAGTCAATCGTAGTGGTCTGCATAATCTGTGCAGCCAGCGTTACAATGTAGGCTATATTTGTAAACATTGTTACATCATCTGTTCTGTCTCTAGGTTCCTTGTAAGGGACCGTCAACAAATTACCGTTTTGGTAGATCGGCAATGACAGTAGGGATGCAAAACGTTGGCTATTTCTTGAAAAAATATTCACTAATAATTTGTTTTCATGATTATTGCATAACTTCCAAATACGTACAGTTCAGTTACTATTTCTGGAAAATATTAAATAAAAATCTCATTCTCTCATTCTGATTGCTGTAGTAGGCTACTTCCCAATCACTCACGGCTACTTACTACAGGCCACTGTTTCCTGAAAAGACAATTTATATGGAAGTAGGACTCAATTTTCTCTGAAAAATATGACCTGGGCTGGCACACATAAAAAGCATGTACGTGCACGAGCACTACGGTCACTCACAAAGTGTCCCGGTTTTAGTTCTGGGAAATTTGGTCACCCTATGTGCAACTCACATCTGCACTTGACCAGAGCCGGTCTGACTCGTCTAACATCGGGTATGACACGTTATGAAGTAAACCATTTAAATCTGAGCGTGCGCAAATCGCCACTCGACTCACATGGCGCAGTGACAGACTTCAAGGCACCTAACCTTAACCATAACCATAACCATGGTGAAGGAGACGTTGGGGGCTTAAAACACAGATAAACAAAGAAGAGAGAGGCTCAGGGATGTGTTTGAGCTCTTGAATCATGCTAGATTATACAATGTTTACAGTCAATATGTTACGTGAATTGTTAACAAGCAGATGTAACGTTAGTGAAAGCTGATAGAAGTCACCCTAGTTTATTTTGTCATGAGATGATAAATGAATGTCCCAATTGGTTAATGTAATACACTTTGCATTTTTTTTTAAATAAATGTATGGCCTGGTTGTTTTGTATGCTTAAGCATGCCTTGACAATGAAGACGACTGAGGAAGAGAGAGAAAGAGGTTAATGAAGCAGCTAAAAGAACTGCAACTTTGCAGAGCTGGATTAAAACTGTTAGCAGGCCAGCTGCAGGTGAAGCATTTGATAATGTCAAGCAACCATCCTACATTATTAATTTAATGTGAAGTAAGTCTGTTTTATCAAAAGCATTTTCTTTAAGTTGGAGCAGGCTAATAACTTATTTAAAACAAACGTTTCATTCAAGAATAAATGCACGGTATATTGTATCTGTGCTGTGCATAGCACTGTGAATTAGTTGTTATTTTATGTACGGGGCAAACCCCAATAGCTCCAGTTCACAGAGCATTTGAGAAACTGGGGATTAAGTTAAATATTTTTTTAAAGGGGTGATAGAATTAGTATATGGGGTGTTTGACACTGTTCCTTAAGGTCTCCTAATAGGCTATATAACATTGTTTGGGCTGAAAATGTCATGTGTGCTGTTCTGTGCCCTGGAATGAATAAGAGCTGTTCTACCTTATATGGTCATGCTCATGAATATTTAGATGAGCTGCGCGCTGATTGGTTGGTTTAGAACGAGGCTCTGAGAAGAGAGATGGGCGGGCCTGCTCCTCTGCAGCTCAGACACAGAGTAGGGGTGGGCGATACTGGGAAGTTTGGTATCGATCCGATAAAAAGTAAATACAGGGCTAGTATCGCCGATACCGATACGTTTTACTTATATCTTTATATAAGTGTATATTTTTGAGTTCCAGTGAAACAATTAAGATTTTTTTCAACTGGCTGAATTTATGATAGTAGTTCTATCAGTCTGCTAAAATTGCCTCTCTGATCACTGTGAACACAGCCCAGTCTCATGGCAGTTCATGAAATGGTGACGTTATTTAATCTATTGATATGTGTACACAGACACGATTTTCTCATTTATTTCGTGTTGGTGAGGACGAATTTAAAATGAATGTATTACAATGGGAAGTATCTTTCGTGATAACAGCACAACTACGGTAGCGAGTAGTATTGAAAAGCCGAAAATCCGCGCATGGAGGTTGGTTGGGGTGGTGGATGGGTCAAACAACACAGGGAAAGTCCTGTGTTGTTGCGTCTCCCAGAGACTGATGCAGCGGCTGCAGGCTGCAGCCCGCAGTTCGTGAAATTGTCACATTCCCTATTTCGTCCTCACCAACACGAAATAAACGGGAAAATCGTGTCCCAGTACACGTATCAATAGATCAAAATAATGTGACCATTTCACGAACTGCCGTGAGGAACACTGTATTTACGACCATGGTTCATTGTCAATATCCTTGAAAAACTTCCAAACTTTCTTCTTTCTAAAGTACACAGCACAGCTTGTGTGTGTGATCCTAGAGCTGCAGCTCATAGCAGGTCTGTGAAGCTAGGCAGGCCGAGCGGGAAGGCAGCATGCCGGGCAGGCAGCATGCCGGGCAGGCAGCCGCCGGCTGTCACGGCAGATTGTAGAGCCTCTAAAGTCCAACATTGTCATTCCAAATTTGCAATTAGCTATCAATTTTCGTAAAACGGCCCATATTTGAGCTGTACATAGTTGATTTCTCGCATAAAAAAGTCTCAGAATTGAATTTAGTATTGGAATAACAGACGGACAATGTATAAAATTTCTGAGATCTGCGCGACCTAGATTAAGAAGACTAGCTGATCTCAGGTCAGTGGTGTATGTACATTTCGGGGCGTGACAAAGACAGAGACCTGAGCCAAATAAGGGACAGCCACCGAGTTGACGTCAACTATCAGCTTTGTTGAGATTTGCCCGTTTTAAGAGGCAGTTTCAAATAGAGAGATTTGCAGAAGAAAGAGGTGTTTATGGGATTTTGAGGTTCTATGTATGTCCTATTTACCCACCAAACTGTCATTTTCAACTTTGACAAGGTAAAATCGGTTTTGCATTCTATCACCCCTTTAATAGCTATAGTCATGTTTTAATTGCTCTTTATACTATATGTGTATATATCTAATTTATGGTGCCAAATCATAACAATAGTTATCTCAACCAGAATCACAGAGTGTAGCCACAGTCTATGAAGAGTTACTGGCTGCACTAGTGTTCCGTTGTCTTAGTGCGTTTTTAGTAGTGAAAAGTAAAGTATACTGCAAGCTACTTTATTCTGATTCTAATAATTCTATTTAAGATGAGGTCCTACCACAAGGCTCCAGACCAGAGAGTGAGGAAGAAATAAGACAGCTACATAATGAGGGTGGTGAGTGTTCCTATAAAAGGGCCATGTCAGTGAAAGGGTGATAAGGAGAAAGATAAATGTTGCGGACAATATATTCTTAATTTAAGGTACATAATAGAACTTATTCAAAATTATAAACTGTCTTTTGGAGACAGTTCCATCTTTGAAGTCATTGCCTTTTTCCAGTTTAGTGCAATAGCCCCTCCAAATGTCTGTGCACGTCCCTGGTGCATAACACATTTGAGTACCGTGAGATTCAGAGGATAATGGTCACCACTTTATAGGTGCTCTAAGCATTACGCATTTTTTAGGCTACAACATTTTTTGTCACATACAGCAAACATCTCCTCACTATCTGCTAGCTGCCTGTCCCCTGTAAAAAAAACGCAGTCTCTGTAGACAGCCCAGGCTCCACAAACGCCAACAAAAACAAACTGCGCCAACCTGCACTGCGAAACATAACAAACAGTGTTCCAGCCAATAACCAACAAGAAGGATTTGGGGGTGGGGGTTGGGGGGGTTAGTGCACGGAAGCACGGAAGGGAGGGAGAGGGGACGGGATGAGGAGGAGGGAGGGGGGAGCTAGCCTCATTTTGTTTGAAAATACTTTGAACGTCAACAAGAAGTGCCGTCACCCAACATCGCTTAGAGCACCTTTTAAGTATAAAGTATGAAGAAGCATGGCTCGGAGACAGTGCCGATCCTGACCTCCCTGGGGCCCTAAGCAAAATCCTGCTAAGGGGCCCTCTACCTGACCCGTGATGCCGTGAGCTATGTATACCATTTGCCATTGCCACACAGTCACACCTGACACTTCAGTGCTCCCAATACAATCCTCCCTCCTTTAAACAAAACAGTCAAAGAATAAGTACAACAATATAGAACAGAATGAGGTTCAAACAAACAATATTTATTGAATAGAGTATGTTCTATAATATTAAGATAACAAGTGAATATTATTAAATAAGTGAATATTAACGTAAACCTAAATAAGAAGCAAATAATAAATTATAACCCTGAACTTTGGCTTTTGGGATTAACTTTGGTTCTCTCTACAGCCTGGGCATTTTCGGCATCAGTATGGGCACCACCAGACTATTTGGACTGTCTAGAATAAACTGAGAAGAATATCACATAGTTAGTTAAGCAGTCATTTACACTACTCGTTACATGTTACATGTTTTTATAATATGTGTAAACATTTGAATGTTTGAATTAAAATCTTACCATCAAAATATTCCTTTTCTGCATTTTCTTGTAATATTTAAATAGTGAACTAGTGATGCAGATATCAATAATCCCTGTGAGTGATATCAAGAATTAACTTTTGTACAAGTGAACATGTAATTCCTGATATCAAAAATAGACATTGGTAGGTAAAAACTTAACTAAGAGGCCCTACTAATAAAATAATCAAGAATTCACTTTGCAAATAGTAAAAAAAATGCATAAACTGTGAATGAATAAAAGCTAAAATGGCTTGCCATAGCATGTTAAAGTTTGTATTTATTTATTATTATGCATGTTGAAGCAATTCTTGATTTATGGTTATTATTTACTGAGGGATGTGCATCCATATTGACCAGTATGTCCAGCTAATCAACATTTTAAATTCAATATAATTATAAATCAATGTCAAATTGTCAATACATTGCTTTCCATCTTGCATAATTAGTGCAGTTGTTTAGAGTTTTTAACTACACATTGTCTGAGACTAGATAATCAGTGTCTTAAAAGTATGTATAATGTGTACTTGATGAGGCGTGCCATCATTCACGGCCATATATTGTAGCCTACAGTCTGTCTGGTCTTCACATATATTTCTGCTTGAAAAATGCGCGTTTCATTTCATGTACGCGCCTAACGCATGATAACACACCCGACGCGGTTATCTTTTCCGAGCTGCAGTAAACAAACACCGTTGCACTTTGTCGTTTATCAAACGTAATACATAATTGTATTTTACTCTCACTTTTGTCTGGCACAAAGTCACAAAACACAGCCCTGGAAGTGACTGGCGTTAGCAGCTAGACCAGAGATGCACTGCCTGCCTGCCCAGCTAGGTTAGCAAGACCGAAAAAAAACCACAATAGAAATGCACATAAACATAACTTTACTTTGCTGACATCAAACTTGGAGAGGAGAGAACACAAGTTTACCTGATTGTTGTTCCCGCAATTCACTCTCATGGTGTTTTTTTTCCTCTTTTCGTGACCAGAAGGATAGTGTCGCTTCATTTTGTCATGGATGTTGTAAACATTAATTGACGCGCTATGACATGAGGGGGAGGCGGGGCCTCGAGTAATTTGCGGGGCCCTACGCAGTTTGCGTAGTGAGCGTATAGGGCGGATCGGCTCTGCTCGGAGACTCTGATGCCCCAGAGGTACAGTAGGTAACACCCTGCTTCACATGAATACAGTTACAATATTTGCACCTGGCAGCAGCTCCACTTGAGCCTTGGGGGCTAACGGCAATTACTTTTTATAGCCCCAATATACACAGAGGTGGAGTAGGTGAAGATAAATATTTTCAAAGAAATTATTAATAGATAATTCACTGTATATAAGAGCTGGTGTTTCTGTTGTTCATCACCTCCACACAGGACCACTGAAGCTGACACTGAGAAGAAAGAAGATAATCCTGCAGAAGGTTTGCTTCATCTCTTTTCTCACTACCTTGTTTCTTATGCTCTGTTGTCATCATCTCTACTTCCTCTTGTCCTGTACTCGAAGGGGCTCTTCAGAAATATCACTAACACATCTGTTTCTCTTTGTTGAAGATCATTTTTACCATTT
The DNA here is from genome assembly GCA_023631565.1 of Gymnocephalus cernua. Lineage (NCBI taxonomy): Eukaryota > Metazoa > Chordata > Actinopteri > Perciformes > Percidae > Gymnocephalus > Gymnocephalus cernua. Next base: position 24,562,210 of record CM042445.1, read on the forward strand.
GCATCATCTCAACCATGAAGATACTGATTGTGTGTCTACTGGTCTGTGCCTTGATGGCTCTGACCAGAGCTGCTGGTGAGTATTAACTGGGTCTGTAAGACCAGAAACTGTCCACATGCTTTGTCACTTATTTAGTTAGTCTTCTCTAAATATGTCCTGTTATTTACTGACATCCATGCAGTGTTCCTCCTGCTCTGTTGCTTCTTTTATTTATCATTACTATCAATATTTCCTGAAAAAGAGGCCGATGCCGCCGCCCCTTTTATTCTGGCTGGATATTGGAGAGATTTTTTTATTCATGGGTCAAAGTCCTATCAAATTGACCATAAGAGGAATTACTTTAGGACTGGAAGTAATCAGTCTTGTCCTTCTTCACTGTAAAGAATAGGGAGCACATAGAGTTCAGTCACTAAGTTCTGTGTCAAACCTCCAGCTGTTCCAGAAGCAGAGCCGGGTAAGATGACAGGACCACTCGTTCAGGAAGGTGAGTTGGTGTTTGTTCAGATTTTACAGAAATGCATTCTTATGATCAGCTCTACAAAGTTTTTGTTACTTTTACCTTTTACAGCTGAAACTTTAACGGTTTTGGCCTCTCGTCGACATAATTTACAGCTGCAACTGTTTCTGTGAAAATGAAAAAAACTTTGTTCAGTTATTTTCTATGTTTTCTTTTCAGGGAAAAGTCACATCGTCAAGAGGTCTCCATCTTGTCCCGAAGGTTTCATTATTTACAGTGGTCGCTGTATCAAATACGTACTAACCAAGCCTAAGCCTAAGCCTACACCTGAGCCTGAGGTAATCAGGATTGATTTTTGATTCACTGCTTCTACGTGAACTTTATTTTGTTCATGACTTGCACTCTTGGTTAATTGGCGTCTTCTCCTGACTTGGTGTCCTTCAACCTTTCTATTTATTAGTGTCATGGCAACTACACTATAGCTGCAGAGATTAATGGATTAATCAACTGAGTAATTTTATAGAAAAAATGTCAAAATTCTTTGATTCCAGCCTCTTTAATGTAACTATTTTCTATTTTTTTCGCTCTTCTGTGACAGTACACTGAATATCTTTGAGTTGGGGACTAAACAAGACATTTGAAGACGTCATCTTGGGATTTGGAAAACACTGATTGACATTCTTTTACCATTTTCTGACATTTTGTAGACCAAACAACTAATCGATTAATCAACAATGAAAATAATTGTTAGTTGCAACCCCTAAACTCCTGTCTGTCTGTCTGTGTGTCTGTCTGTCTGTGTGTCTGTTCATCAGAGAAACTGTCCCAAGAATTCGGGCTTTTCAATGCTTTTCAGTTTATGCTGACGGAAAATGCTGGGATGATGTCCGGTGATGATTCCTGGGCTGACACAGAGGCATCAAGTACCTGTCGAGAGCACAAGCACAGTCGTTTTTGTGTCATCAGTCTCATATATATAACCTAAAGGCTCTATATCTCATTTCATATCTTTATCTTTTCTATCGCTGTAACGCTACCAAAGGAATGAAGCGACAAGTGACATACAGGAGCTGGATTGTCTCTTAGGCCTAAGAGCAGACTGAACGAGTTATGAAAATAATGCTTTTAGCAAAACTGTATTCTGTCTGGAGAGTGAACTGGTCTTTCTTGTCTTTCACTATGCAAAATTAAAACGCTCAAGCATCTAAACCAGCTGGTCTGTGAGTCTGTGTTAAATCTAGTAGTTTGTTTTAAAACTTCTTACATCTCAAAGAACTCTGACTGTAACATCATTACATGGCATTGTGCACATACACTTTTTCAAGTATTGGGTGGGCGTTTCTATCACAAAGATATGCTGTTAATGATGCATCAACCATCACATGGACCTTCCTGTTTGCAACAGTGTGTCAGAATCCTTTTTGTTTTGCTTAATAGTGCCTCCGGACAAACTTCAAATACAAAGCTTGATTTGTAAACACAACACCTGAAATATACCTTTTATAAAGAACGTATGAGTTAACAAGAAACGTTTTAGCAAACAAAATGGTAAGTAAGTATTGACAAAGAGCCGGTCTGTGAGTCTGATGAATTTTACATAGCAGCAGAATACATGGAAAAGTTGAAAATTGAAATGCAGAACGGGAAAAAGAGATAAAAAGAAGTTACATCCCCATTCTTAAGACATGTCAGTGTAACTTTAAGACTAAAGATTTTTAGTTTAAAAATATATTAATGACATTTTGCATAATGACATATTTCACATTACATAAACGCTTACAGCATGTTCAGCTATTATCTAAAACACATGCTGTAGCAGAAAACAAACTTGCAATCCAAAAAAAATATTTTATTTTCAATTAACAAAAAAAGTATAATTGAACAGTCCTGCAATGAATCCTCCTTCCTGAAGGTTATAATGTTCAGATTTTGTCTTGGAGAGGTGCTGATTTAATATGACTATTTTGTAGGATGTAGTATGTTGAACTGCGTTATACTGACAGGTGCTTTTATTTTGTCAACCCCATTCTACCGGAAACACCTCTTTGTAAACTGCAATTTGTTCATGCTATATGTGTGATAGTGATAAGTGATAAGTCATAACAATCTGGTACTTCACTGACTTTTTCTTTAATTGGTTGTGTGCATATATAATTAAAACCCAGCACCCAGGAAACATAAATCTAAATCTAAAAAGACAAGAAATAAATAGAATAATACAATCATAAAATAGAAACAAATCTACACACTAAAAGTACTAGTTATTGCACCTGCTCCGTATGTGAAGATGTAAATATGTGTGGGTGCGTGCGGGGGGGTGCTAGTGAGTGTATGTGTTCAGTGTGTTGAGGAAAGAAGCTGTTCCTGAGTCTATTTGTCCTGGCCCTGATTGACCTGTAATGTCTGCCAGACGGTAGCAGGTCAAACGGGGTAGGCAGGTTTGGAGCAGTCTGTGATGATTGCCTTAGGTCTGCTGAGGCAGCGGGATGAATGGATGTCCTTCAGGGAGGGGAGGGGGCAGCCGATGATCCTCTGTGCGCTGTTGACCACTCTCTGGAGCTTCTTCCGTTCTGCCTGTGCAGTAGGAGAACCACACCGTGATGCAGTACGTCAGGATGCTCTCGATGGTGGAGCGGTAGAAGGTCACTAGAAGCTCCCTGCCAACGTTGTTCTTCCTGAGCACTCAGGACGTGCAGGCGTTGCTGTGCCTTTTTAAGAACAGCTGTGGTGTTTGCCGTCCAGGAGAGGTCAGCAGAGATCATGGTGCCCAGATCTAGGTTTGCATATTAAGTGCTTTGGGGCCTTCTGTATGTTAATTCTGGGTACAGTGGTTCAGGAGAAAGCTGTATGCAGCAATAAAGGAGGCAAAGCAGTCAGGTCGCTCCAAACAGGCCCGTTTTCAGCGGTCACTGCATTAGTTACCTTAAAACCTCTCAGTATAAAATAAGCATTTGGTCAGGAAGGAATTTCAGAATTATTTTCTAGCAAAAAGTTGTGTTTTCCTACAATTTCCTTGACAGTATTACAGTGATATTACTCCATGATTATTGTAAAAACTTAGCCTTAATAATGATGAGCTTATACCACTATTATTACTCTCACTAAAATCCTTGGTGAAAAATGTTTTGACTCAACCGGTAAAGGTGACCTCTCCGGGAACCATCACCTTATCGTGGTGGAGAGGTTTGGGTGTCCCTATGAACCTGAGGGCTGTGTTGTCTGGAGCTTTGTGCTCCTGGTAGGGTCTCCCATGGCAAAGTGGTCTCAGGTGAGGGGCCAGACGAAGAATGGTTCAAAAACCCTATGGAAAAACAAGGAAGGGATAGAGAGACCCTGCCCAGAGGAAGCCCGGGGCCCCCGTCTGGAGCCAGGCCCAGAGGGAGGGCTCGTCAGCGAAAATCTAGTGGCCGGGTTTGCCATGGAGCCCGGCCGGGCACAGCCCGAAAAAGCTACGTGGCACCTATCTCTCAGATCAGGGGCCTCGTTGGACCAGACCCAGGCGGCAGAGGCTGGCTCTGGGGACGTGGAATGTCACCTCGCTGTGGGGGAAGATGTGCGGGAGGTGGAGCGCTACCAGTTGGATCTGGGGCTTACCTCTACGCACAGTCTCGGTTCTGGAACCATACTCCTGGAGAGGGGTTGGACTCTTTTCTTCTCTGGATTTGCCCAGGGTGTGAGGCGCCAGGCCGGTGTGGGGATACTCACAAGCCCCTGGCTGAGCGCCGCTATGTTGGAGTTTACCCCGGTGGACGAGAGGGTCGCCTCCCTATGCCTGGATTGTTATGGTTTTGGGGTGTTTGTCTTATTTTGGTAGTCTGTTTTGTATTTAGTTTCCTGTTTTATTTTGAAGTCTGGTTTTTCTCCCTAGTCTTGTCTGGTTTTACTTCCTGTCTTTTGGTTTTTCCCGCTCTTGTGATTGTCTGATGTTTTCCACCTGTTTCCCAGCCCTTGTGTCACCTGCCTCTTGTTTCCTCGTTATCCTCTGTATTTAGTCTTTGTGTTTCCCTTGTCCTGTGTCGGATCATTGTATGCTGTTTTTGGTTTTGTGTTCCTGTTCGTTCTGCTTGTGCTCCTGCTCTTTATCTCTGTTCTGTGTTCCCATTTTGGATTTCCCCGTTTCTTTGGATTTTCTTCTTTGTTGGTTTCTTTCGGATTTTCTTTTACACTTTTTGGATTCCTTGAGTTTTGGTTAGTACTTTGCCTTTTTATTAATAAATCTTTTTTGACACTCTCCTGCCTTCCTGCCTCCGTGTTCTCTGCATTTTGGGTCCAACAATTCCCTACTTACCACAACAGAATGATCCGAACAAATTGGACCCAGTAGAGCGGCTTCTTTTTACCGTTGTTTTTTTTTTTCTTTCCCCGTTATTTTTTGCTCCAAGCTACCTCGACAATGGAGTCTGCACAGACTTGGTCAGAGGAACTTTGTGACCTTGTTTGTGACATAATCAAACTTAAGACTTTGTGGAAGGAAAGTGACAGCTTTTGCCAGAAGGAGGCCTTTTTGTCACTAGCACGAGTGTTGGTGTCAGAGAAGCCACCAACAGTGACACAATTCCTGACTGGATTAAACATTTCATTTCCACCCCAGCTCATTCCACTGCTAAGGGATTTTGCTTCTCCAAGCCGGCAAACTTGCTAACTACAGGGTTTGTGTCCATCACCCAACAGGTTTCTCTGCCCACACCTATATCCAACGTTCCTGAACATCCGCCTACCGTCATCCCAGGGTCAACCCATGGAGGCCGTCGGCGGAGGAAGAAACGACATGGTCCCTGTCACCAGACCCAGTCCTACCTTCCAGAGCCTCCGCTGACGCCCAGCTGTCCAGATCCTCCGCTGACTGTTCTCCCAGAGTCGACGCTGACGCGTCTCCCAGAGTTGACGCTGACGCTTCTCCCAGAGTCGACGCTGACGCTTCTCCCAGTGTCGACGCTGACGCTTCGCCCAGAGTCTACGCTGACGCTTCTCCCAGAGTCTACGCTGACGCTTCTCCCAGAGTCTACGCTGACGCTTCTCCCAGAGTCTACGCTGACGCTTCTCCCAGAGTCTACGCTGACGCTTCTCCCAGAGTCTACGCTGACGGTGCCCAGCGCCCCTGAGACTTTGTTGGTCAGCGCTCCAGAGACTTTGTTGGTCAGCGCTCCAGAGACTTTGTTGGTCAGCGCTCCAGAGACTTTGTTGGTCAGCGCTCCAGAGACTTTGTTGGTCAGCGCTCCAGAGACTTTACCCTTGGTCAGCATCCCAGAGACTGCCCGAGAGACTTTGTTGGTCAGCATCCCAGAGACTGCCCGAGAGACTTTGTTGGTCAGCATCCCAGAGACTGCCCGAGAGACTTTGTTGGTCAGCATCCCAGAGACTGCCCGAGAGCGCCTGAGGGGCTCCACCTTCGCTGTCCAGTTCGGCCACCTGAGGGATATCGCCTTTGTTGCAGGCCGCCTCGGAGCCCTCGACGTCCTGCTCGGCCGTCTGAGGGGTTTTGCCGTCGCTGCAGGCCGCCTCGGAGCCCTCGACGTCCTGCTCGGCCGCCTGTGGGGCTCCACCTTCGCTGTCCAGTCCAGTTCGGCCACCTGAGGGATATCGCCTTCGCTGCAGGCCGCCTCGGAGCCCTCGACGTCCTGCTCTGCCGCCTGAGGGGTTTCGCCGTCGCTGCAGACCGCCTCGGAGCCCTCGACGTCCTGCTCTGCCGCCTGAGGGGTTTCGCCGTCGCTGCAGACCGCCTCGGAGCCCTCGACGTCCTGCTCTGCCGCCTGAGGGGTTTCACCGTCGCTGCAGGCCGCTTCGGAGCCATCGACGTCCTTCTCGGCCGCCTGAGGGGTTTCGCCGTCGCTGCAGACAGCCTCGGAGCCCTCGACGTCTTGCTCTGCCGCCTGAGGGGCTCCATCTTTGCCGCCAGCTGCCTGGGAGTTCCCCTCTGGCCGAGGCCTCCCTCAGCTCCCTGTCCCTAGTGGTTCTCTGTTTTTTCCCCGGGCCTCACCGGCTCTCTGCCTCATGTGCCCCAGCGCTCTTCGTTTCCCTGTGCCCCAGCGCTCTCTGTTCCCTGTGCCCCAGCGCTCTCTGTTCCCTGTGCCACAGCGCTCTCTGTTCCCTGTGCCCCAGCGCTCTCTGTTCCCTGTGCCCCAGCGCTCTCTGTTCCCTGTGCCCCAGCGCTCTCTGTTCCCTGTGCCCCAGCGCTCTTTGTTCCCTGTGCCCCAGCGCTTTCTGTTCCCTGTGCCCCAGCGCTCTCTGTTCCCTGTGCCCCAGCGCTCTCTGTTCCCTGTGCCCCAGCGCTCTCTGTTCCCTGTGCCCCAGGGCTCTCTGTTCCCTGTGCCCCAGCGCTCTTTGTTCCCTGTGCCCCAGCGCTTTCTGTTCCCTGTGCCCCAGCGCTCTCTGTTCCCTGTGCCCCAGCGCTCTCTGTTCCCTGTGCCCCAGCGCTCTCTGTTCCCTGTGCCCCAGCGCTCTCTGTTCCCTGTGCCCCAGGGCTCTCTGTTCCCTGTGCCCCAGGGCTCTCTGTTCCCTGTGCCCCAGGGCTCTCTGTTCCCTGTGCCCCAGGGCTCTCTGTTCCCTGTGCCCCAGGGCTCTCTGTTCCCTGTGCCCCAGGGCCCTCAGATCGCTGTGCTCCAGGGCCCTCTGTTCCCTATGCCCAGTGACTTTTTCCCACCTCCGGACCCCCTCCGCCCTCCCTGGGTTAGATAAGATAAGATAAGCCTTTATTGTCTCCTATAGGAGAAATTCGTCTTGGGCATTCGAGAGAACAAAAACGGCGACACATCACGCATAACACACAATAAACATACAGTTAACAACATAAAAACATAGTCATACATTATCTCATGCCTCAATGAACATCCAACGACACACCACAACCCCCCCCCCACACATCCTCCCCCTCGCATTGCACAAAAGTTTTGATAATGATTGCACATTTCCCATTAACTCATGCTGTGGTGAACGACCTCTATATTGCACAATGCCCCATTGCACAACACCATCCAATTGACATAGCAAATATCTTACCGGCACATCCTTTAACCTAGATGTTTAGTACCACAGTCATATTTAGTATTATTAGTCACACATCATCACTGCAGCCAGCCAAAACACACACACACACTATCTGTTATTATTCATTAATTTGATTGCAAGCGGCACAAATGAGAATTTGTACCTGTTAAGCTTGCAGTTTGGTAACCTGTACCTTCTGCCTGAAGGCATCAGCTCAAACTCAATATACAGGACGTGGTTTGGGTCGTTGGTGATTTTGAGACCTTGTTTCCTCACCGCCTCCTCAAAAAGCTCCTGAAGAGGAGTTGGTGGCATTTGGCCCATTATTTTGCCAGCCCTTTTTATCAAGTTTTGTAGCTGTGATTTCAGTTTTACGGACAGGTTACCGAACCAAGCCATAATACCATAACGAACAATAGATTCAATGGCTGCCTTGTAAAACAGTATCATAATCTCTTTGTCCACTCCATGAACTCTAAGTCGTCTTAAAAAATACAGACGCTGACATATCTTAGAGCTCCACTTGATGGGACCACTGCAACTGACAGTCTAATTGTATGCCTAAATACTTATATGTTATTACCTGCTCAACAAGTACACCTTCAATTTGAAGTGTGCTGTGATCTCCTATAGACCTGGGGTCAAACATCATTTCTTTGGTTTTATTTACATTAAGTGTCAGGTTATGCCTGTTGCACCACCTCACTACCTCCTCTATCTCCTGTTTATAGATATTAATGTCTGAGTCTTTTGTAAGTAGACTAAGTATGGCCGTATCATCTGAAAATGTAATGATGTGGTTATTTCTATTGATGTTTCTGCAATCATTTGTATATATTATAAAAAGTAAGGGAGAGCTTACACAGCCTTGAGGGGCACCTGTACTTATGTTCAGAGTATCAGAAAGAGTAGAGTTGACTTTTACCTGCTGCTTCCTGTCTGTCAGAAAAGAACCATACCATCTAATGATGAAGGGGTTCACCTCCATCTGTTGTAATTTACATAACAGTGTCTGAGGGAGAATACAATTAAATGCAGAGCTGAAGTCCATAAATAATAATCGAACATAAGCTGAAGGATTTTCAAGGTGCTTTAAGATAGAGTGTACAGTTGTGAGTAAAGCATCGTCAGTACCCCTGCCATTATTATAGGCAAATTGGTAAGGGTCCAAAAGATGCTGTACCTCGCTCCTTAAATTACCAACCATTATACGTTCTAATGATTTCATAACTATTGATGTTAGCGCAACTGGTCTATAGTCATTGTTATGCTGTGGACAGGGTTTTTTAGGCACGGGAATCAAAACAGATGTCTTCCAAATAATAGGGATGGAACATGTATCGACAGAGAGTTGGAATAGAGGGCTCCAAGCAGGAGTCAGCTCATCCGCAAATGTTTTCAGAATAAAAGATGAAATACCATCGGGCCCGCTGGCCTTATTTCTGTTCAACTTTTTAAAAACTGTGGTAACAGCATTAGGGTCAATTATTATTCTGTCCTGTGTTGGGTCACATGGTAACGAGTTAGACAGCTCTCTGCAGCAGGTCACATTAGTTTCATAATCTAGGTCAAAACATTTATAAAAAATATTGAGATCATTAGCCTTGTCCAAATCATTCCACACATTCAATTCCTTCTTCCCAGAGTTCATGTTAGTCATTTCTTTCACAGTGTCCCAAAGTTTTTTAGAATTATTTGTTGAAAAGGCTTCCCTAACCCGTGTGCTGTGTTCCTCCCGAGCTTTCTTAAGTTTCCCCCTCAGGTCTTTTTGGATAGATCTCAGCTCCATTAAGTCATTGTTCCGGAATGCTAGCTTTTTCCTCCTGATCAGATGCTTGATTTCAGGTGTGATGTAATCTTTATTGTTCGGATACATTGTGATCGTCTTTTTTGGCACAACAGTATCAACACAGAAATGAATGTACCCTGTTATCGTGTCCGCAATATTGTCAATATTGTTGTCCTGATAGAAGACATCCCAATCTGTGGCCAGGAAGCAGCCGCTCAGCGTCTCCTTGCTGTCATCCTGCCACACACTGACAGTTTTTGAGACAGGTTTGTTTGTTTTAATGGCACACTTAAAGGTAGGGATCAAATGGATGGTATTATGATCCGAGTTTGAGAGAGGGGGTTTAATTCTGGCAGCATATGCATCGTTAATGTTGCCATAGCATTTATCCAGTATCTTATTCTTCCGTGTGCTATCTTTAACATATTGCTGGAATCCTGGAAGAGCCTGCTCCAGTTTGCAATGGTTAAAGTCACCGAGAACAAATATAGGGGAATCCGGCTTGTCCTTTAACTGCTGGTGGACACAGTCTGCTACTCGTGAGGCTGATTTGGATGCATTCCCACTGGGCGGGATGTAGTTATTGCACCAAGAGTCATTAATAAAAACACAGATCCCGCCCCCCTTCGTCTTCCCTGAGTCACTGTTTCTATCCATACGCACACATGAGAAGCCTCGTACCTGCACCAATGAGTCCGGGAAATCCTCCTGGAGCCAGGTCTCTGTGTAAATCATTAGGCATGATTCTCGTAGCAGCTCCTCCGGAACATGATCCAATAGGCCTGGTTCTGGTTTTTTGTTTGTCCCTCCTCCGGACCCCCTCCGCCCTCCCTGGATTGCCTTTTTCTCTGCTCTGTTTTTGTTTTTTTTGGACATCTGGGATCTGTCCCTTGGTTGGTGGGGGGGGATCATTGTATGCTGTTTTTGGTTTTGTGTTCCTGTTCGTTCTGCTTGTGCTCCTGCTCTTTAACTCTGTTCTGTGTTCCCATTTTGGATTTCCCCGTTTCTTTGGATTTTCTTCTTTGTTGGTTTCTTTCGGATTTTCTTTTACACTTTTTGGATTCCTTGAGTTTTGGTTAGTACTTTGCCTTTTTATTAATAAATCTTTTTTGACACTCTCCTGCCTTCCTGCCTCCGTGTTCTCTGCATTTTGGGTCCAACAATTCCCTACTTACCACAACATGGATGGTCTATAACAAAACACCATGTTCGAACATAGGGATGCTCATAAGTGTACTTGGTACCAGAGCACCCTAGGCCAAAAGTCAATGATCGATTTTATAATCGTTTCATCTGATCTGAGGCCGTATGTTTTGGACACTCGGGTAAAGAGAGGGGCGGAGCTGTCAACCGATCACCATCTGGTGGTGAGTTGGGTCAGGGGGTGGGGGAAGACTCCGGACAGACCTGGTAAGCCCAAGTGGGTGGTGCAGGTGAATTGGGAACGTCTGGAGGAAGCCCCTGTCCGACAGACCTTCAACTTACACCTCCGGCGGAGCTTTTTGTGCATCCCTGTGGAGGCTGGGGGCATTGAACTTGAGTGGACAATGTTCAAAGTTTCCACTGCTAAAGCTGAGGCGGGGAGTTGTGGTCTTAGGGTCTTAGGTGCCTCAATGGGCGGTAACCCACAAATACCATGGTGGACACAAGTGGTCAGGGAAGCCGTCCGACTGAAGAAGGAGTCTTTCTGGGATATGTTATCCCAGAGGACTCCGGAGGCAGTTGCAAGGTACCGAAGGGCTGCAGCCTCAGGCATGAAAGAGGTAAAGCAGCGGTTGTGGGAGAAGTTCGGAGAAGACATGGAGAAGGACTTTCGGTCTACATGTGTTTTGTGGATATGGAGAAGGCATATGACCTGGTCCCCAGGGAGATACTGTGGGAGGTGCTGCGGAAGTATGGGGTGAGGGGGTCCCTTCTCAGGGCCATCCAATCTCTGTATGACCAAAGCGAGAGCTGTGTCCAGGTTCTCGGCAGTAAGCCGGACTTGTTCCAGGTGAGGGTTGGCCTCCGCCAGGGCTGCGCTTTGTCACCAATCCTGTTATCGAGGCATAGTCGTGGTGGGGAGGGGTTGCAGTTCGGTGGGCTGGGGATCTCATCGCTGCTATTTGCAGATGATGTGGTCCTGATGGCATCATCGGCCTGTGACCTTCAGCACTCACTGGATCGGTTTGCAGCCGAGTGTGAAGCAGCTGGGATGAGGATTAGTCGGAGAATCGGCGCAGCGGGGGCGGTATTACATTCAGTTTATCGCACCATTGTGACGAAAAGAGAGCTGAGCCAGAAGGCAAAGCTCTCGATCTACCGGTCAGTTGTCGTTCCTACCCTCACCTATGGTCATGAAGGCTGGGTCATGACCGAAAGAACAAGATCCAGGGTACAAGCGGCCAAAATGGGTTTCCTCAGGAGGGTGGCTGGCGTCTCCCTTAGAGATAGGGTGAGAAGCTCAGTCATCCGTGAGGAGCTCGGAGTACAGCCGCTGCTCCTTCACATCGAAAGGAGCCAGTTGAGGTGGTTCAGGCATCTGGTAAGGATGCCCCCTGGGTGCCTCCCTAGGGAGGTGTTCCAGGCATGTCCAGCTGGGAGGAGGCCTCGGAGAAGACCCAGGACTAGGTGGAGGGATTACATCTCCAACCTGGCCTGGGAACACCTCGGGATCCCCCAGTCAGAGCTGGTTAATGTGGCTCGCGAAAGAGAAGTTTGGGGTCCCCTGCTGGAGCTGCTCCCCCCGCGACCCAACACCGGATAAGTGGACGACGATGGATGATGGATGGATGGTAAAGGTGACCGTGCCTCAACACTTTGGTGTGTGACTGTAAAATGGAATCTCCAGACAAGGTTCTTAGATATAACAATATCAGTCATGGCAATTGGTTTTTAACCAGTATTACCCACGGTAACACCCTGCTTCACATTAATACAGTTACAATATTTGCACCTGGCAGCAGCTCCACTTGAGGCTTGGGGGCTGAAAGGTGACTGAAATCCAAAAACACACCTCTAGGCCATGACATTACTTTGTTAGCCACTACGACCAGAAGCTAATGGTCAAGTGCAGTTTTACATGATGTCAGTGATGAAGCAAGATGATGATGATCAGAAAGTGTCTGAAATCAGAATGTACTGCACAGGCGTCAATTACTAGTGAATGAGTAAAGTGGTGTGATTGTCAAACAGTGCCTGACTACTCATCACCATTGTGCATCATCACTGACAGCTGTAGAGTCATAACATTGGTTTCAGGAGCAGAGCATTGCATTATGGCCCTGTGTTGAATTTGGGGTGTTTTATTAAATTTCATAGCATTTGAAAAAACAATGAAATGGTTTCTAAACAGTATCTTGACTAAACTTTGACTGTGATCATCCACTCAATCCTAACTTTGTCAAAATAATTCATAAATTCAACTTTTTTTAAACTAAAAAATAAGGTATAATTTCATATAAATGAGGTTTATTGACCATGAATTATAAAATATTGTAAAATTAGTGGTAGTAAGTTGATGGCAGTGGTGAATCTGGTGGTAATGGAAAAAAAACAAAAAAAAGCGACAGAAACCTCAATAAAGTGAAAGAAAACTTGAAAAAAAGCTTCTAAAAAATGGTTAACCCGTGAGGACAATAAGTTGCATGGTCGCGGAAAGACAACACAAGGGTTAATGTAACGTTGATTGTCTGATTTTATCTTTTGTGTGGACCATAGGAAGAATAGTTGTTACTTCGGTAACAACTAATGCGGATCCTAAATAAATTAAAATAAATACCATCTTCTTCTTTACACTGAGGATAGTTCTTAATGATGTTGGCTGTATGTCTGGGGTCTGCTGCAGGATAAATGTGGGGCCAATCATACACCTCCCTGATGGTATATGATTCTGAACAAAAAGTACTTTTGCTATTGGTACTTTAAGTGCTGATGCTAATACTTTTTGTCCTGCGGATATTGACTAAAACTTGAAGCAGCTGAGCAAATACAATTTTCATAGAAAGCAGACACCGTCAGCTTCATACATTAATTTCGACTCTTAGAGCCGGCGTTTTCTCTCCTTACTTTGATGCTTTACTCGAGGCTGTCTTTTCCTTAGCTTTCTATGCTTTTCTCCGGCGCGGGGAATTTACTACTCTCTCAAATTCATTTAATCCCAACTCAGACATCACGTTTTCTGATTTGGCATTTCACTCCCAGCATTACGCATTACAACTTAAGCATTCTAAATCCGGTGGCGCCTGTTCCGTTCTTGTCGCTCGCACGGACACATTATTCTGCCCTTTCAAATCAATGATTAAGTATTTATCATTAAGACGTCTTACTGGCCCCTCGGCCCCATTATTGCTCGTTCAAGGGAAATTCCCATTGTCAAAATCTTGTTTTAGACGCCACCTTAAGATTGTCCTGTCTAAAGCAAACTTTCCATCTCAGCATTATTCGGGCCACTCATTCAGGATAGGGGCTGCTACTACTGCCGCAAATCAAGGCGTGTCAGGTTCCTCACTGCAACAACTCGGTAGATGGTCATCCTCTGCATATTCTTCCTACATTCGCCCCGATGTCGGCGAGGTCCTCTCCAATCAGAGGTCCCTAAAGCCATAATGAGTGAGCATGCTTTTTCGCTTCTCATTAACTTATTCGCCATCTTCGCTTATATAGAAAAATCTTACACATGCCAGACAGGAGACAGCGAGGCCATCCCAGGCTACAGGACATTTTATCCTACACCCTCTTTTTCCGCAGCACACACTGTGGAACATTACCACTAAAATGATAAAATAATTAATGGGATCCCTCTTTCGAGACCTAAGTATGCCTTAATGGCAATTAAAGCAATCAGTAATAACCAATCAAAATTGTAGATATGACAGAGCGGTGTGGTGTGTGTATCTTATATGTAGGTTTTAGCCACTACTGTAAGCTGCAATGTTACATCGCCTCCATGACTATACTTGATAGCTACAATTATTTATGTGGAAATGTCTAAACATCGTGGAACAGCAACATTTCTAAACAAACATTTTATTTCATTAAAAATCATACTACTAAGATCATACTTCAAACCTATGTCTTGCTTAAAGCTATATTGACTATGAGCTGATCTACAGCCCCGCGCAAGCTAACTGTGAAGCAAAGGAGGAAGCCTCTGATAGCAGATAAGAGGATAGAAACAACAGTTGGAGATAGGACAGGTGGGACTCTGGGAGAAGGGGCACTGGGTGGTGACAGGGAGCAATTTAGACCCAGCGTAACTGTACTCCTTCCTCCTCATCAGAGGAAGTGTCAGTCTCGTTCAAATGGCCCTCCTCGTAGGCAGGGGGAATAAATTCAACTGTGGCTAACATCTGATAGGCGGGGGGAGCACCCTCTTTTGATAAGGCCGTAATTATCAATCTATTCATTAGGGTTCTGAGACAGGGGATTGCACAACAGCCGCAACACATGAGGCTGCTAGCAAATGCAGCTATGGAATCATGTCTTTCAACCTTTCAAATATTCCATGCATCCAATTGGTTACAGGGTCATCATTTATATCAACATTAAACATTGTAATTTTATGTTAATTCTTCCAAGCCATCAGACAAGTCTGTCTCAGTTGGCTCAGCCACGCCCCTCTCTGCATCACGTGTGTAATTTGGCAAAATGCTGTTGTAACACAATTCAAATGTAGTTTACTGTTGTCCACCAGAAAAGAATGACTCAAACCCCCACTCCAATCTGATTGCGTGCTTTGAACTCGTCTGGTAGCTACGCCTCTGGGTGCATCAGTCTACCACACATATACACTCTGTTATCAAGAGTGCTACCAGGAGTACCCCATCTTCTATGGGGCATGTTCTTTTATGGAACCTGTTCAGGTGCAGCCTGTAGAACATGGAAGCTCCACACAGCCACTACCCACCACCCCTCAGCTCTACTGGTGCTCTGATTAACAAGTGATAGTCGGTGTGATGTCCACAGACGAGTTCAGTCGGTGCACACTTTTTCCCTGTCCTGCTCTCGAAGAACAGGTGTAATTACACCTGGGAAAGGTTTAAGCAACATGTGTTATACAGTATTTACTGGAGGAAACAGTAAACTCAATGATTTGTGTTCTTCCATTTTAGGTGTGAGGTTTAGAGCGTGCATAGCTAAACCGACTAAGGTCACCTTACAAACCTGTGGCATCATTTTTGGTTATTCAATTTGAATGGGGCCTAACTGTCACAGTGGAGCATTCTATGCAATTGTTAACCTTAGCTCTTTGTGCAGTCTACATAATCCACTCTAATCAGTGATAATTCGATTTCTCAGTTGTTAGCTTGTTTGTGAATCTGTAAGACATGAACAGATTAATCATACGCTGTAAACAGTTTCTGTGGTTCAGGGTTAAATTAACCAATACAAAAATCTTTTCATTTGATCAAAATATATCTGTGATTGTGAGCTGTCTGCTTTAACATTATCACACACATTGTCCTTCTGTCATCATGTTAAAGGTAAAGGGTGCATTTTAAAAGCTTCATCCAAATAAATAGTTTACTGATGTTAATGTCAGGCTATTTCCACTGATGAACAAGCAATTATTCTAAGTTATGTTCAACAAAATTCTGAGAACAGCAACAGCTGTTTGTTTCAATTTTCAACCAATTTAATTTGAATTTGTCCATGCAATCATTTCCCAATAAATCATCTGGGCAGCACTGAATCATAATAGCATGTTCAAAAGTTGCCTATGTTATTGGTGCTAAAAAGTAGAACAGTGAAATGTACTTTAAACATTTCCTGACACACCAACTGAATTAACATAGTTGCCACTAATCTTGGGTGAAGCTGTCACAGGAAATCCAATGCGAATTTTACAGATTTTATAATACCTTTTACAGACTGAATGTAATTTTTCATACCTAGTTGGTTGATAACCAATACGTGTCCTAACCCTTCATATAGGTGTGTTCACATGGGTGTAATCCTATTTATTTTTTTAAGTACAAATAAGTAATTTTAATATTAGGTTTTCCCAATAGTGTATGTGTATTTCAGATTGTGAGTCTGTAGGTGCTGGTACTTCCCTTCACAATGCGTCAGATGTGTCAGATCAGGACGGTCTCTCCCCCTCCCTCCCTCTCTCAGTCCGTCTGCTGCTCCAGACAGGATCCAGTGTCTTTCTGTTTGGTGAAGCAGACCCCAGGGCTGTTGAGTTTGTCACCAGTCCTGTAGCTGGAAGGGGGTGAACCGGACCTGGTCCCTGACACATTGAGGCACTGTGTGGCACAAAGCAGAACTCAGAGAAGCATTATTTGTTATATTTATCCATATGTATCACTTGGAAAAAACTTCTACTCCTTCAGCAAACATCAGTAATTATAAAACAATATTCCTTTCCCTCTTTTTGAGGCATGCAAACTCATGACTCAATAACATATCAGCATATATAGATAATCTGTTCAGTGGTGTTAGCCATTAACACTCTGTCCTGTGTTAAAACAGTAAAACTCTGTATAAAAAGCAATAAAAAAGTTAATTCCTCATATATAAAAACAAAAAACAAAAACAAGAAATCACCAAAATCACCAAAATAAAATGTTTCCAATATCATCCTAATAGTGTAACCAATATGTCCTATATCAACTTAAAAATAAAAACAAAGTCTGTAGTGCAACTTTACTGGAAAACCTCATTATCGAGTTTGAATGAACTGCACATAAAAATAAGATCTCATGTCACCCTGCATTGGTTTTCAGTATTGTGACCAACAAACTCAGATGAATCAAACAAACCAAAACAAAACACAAAACAGCTATCTTGGGGTTGCAGCACAAAGTAAGCTTAATTGCTGTCTGATGTTCCTGAAAATCATTGTGAATTAAAGTTTGTTGGTGTAGTATTGGTAGAACGAAACTAAGAATCATAATGTATGTCAAAAAACGTACCTCAGTGTATTAAAATCATTTCTGAGCCTAAACTGCACATCCAACTGTCTGTTCCTCCATATACACAACTACTGTCCTATCTTATCTGTGTGTGTGTGTGTGTGTGTGTGTGTGTGTGTGTGTGTGTGTGTGTGTGTGTGTGTGTGTGTGTGTGTGTGTGTGTGTGTGTGTGTGTGTGTGTGTGTGTGTGTGTGTGTGTGTATCTCCCTTGGCTGTTCTCTGAGCCTCTGTAAGAAAGGAGCAGTCTTCCATGTTGCATGAAACACACTGCTTTTCTATTTCTGATATATGACATCATTGAAGAAAATGTTGCTACATTTAGGGTTTAGACAACATAATAAGGTTATGCAGATAGTCATAGTGTAAGGGAAGTATTCAAATCAATTGCCGAAGTAAAACACATTAAATTAGCAATGCGAAAAGCTCCACATTTGTTGAAAACTGGAAATGATTAACGCAGTTCTGTCAATCAACTAAGTGTTTAAACAACTAATCCTCTCTCTGGATCCTGTGGATTTCTAGGTCTCTTTGTTTGGCAGTTTAATAATAAGACATGTTTCATGACCATATGTTCATCTTAGAAAAATTCCTAATTCATCTTTTGACAAAAATATGTCAGATCCCAATAATATCTAAAAGCCTTTGACAACACTCTTTTGTCTTAAACATAAAAAAATCAACAGTTTGTCTATTACCTATATAAGACAAGGAAGACTTTTAGTGAGCCCACACTGGGGAACCACTGTTATGGTTTACTCTGACCTTGTGGCTTATCGGTTCACACTGAGAGGTCCTGTACTCACTTAGCCAGACTCACAGGCACTCTTCAGAGAAACTGATACGTTTTTATGTGTGAAATGGTATAAGCTCTTTTTAAGCCTAAATGAAAAGAACACACAGAAACAAAAAAGGGGAATATAAAGAATCATGATAGAATGTAATTTTTTCCATTACATTCCACTCTTTTGATTACGGTCTAATCACATAAATCAAAATTCCCTAGTTATGGCAGCTCAAAATTTCCAATCACAAAAATATATTTCGGCTTTTGTTCTAGGTTTTGGTGCTTGCAATACAGTCACAGTGGTAAATTATTCTTACTGACCTTATGTCTTTGCTCAGACAAGAATGTTTAGAGGTGCCAGGGTGCCTGTCTTACAGTCCCGTTTTGATGGTGAGGTTCACCAACATGTCGTGTGACATAAAACAAAAGTTGACTTCCTGCTGGAGGTTCAAATTTGGAAAAGTTAGTAGACATTTTTTGCAAAAAGATGGTTGGAGACTTGCAATCAGTCATTTCTAATCAGTGTTTAATCTCTCGCTTTTCTTTATGCCCACGGAATGCCCTCCCCCAGTGCCGATCTCCAGTCTGTTTGCAAGCTGTCACGAACCTTCCCAAATCCTCCCCAAAGCATATTTTACTCCATTAATAGGCAACTATCCTTCCAATATCACTCGTAGGTCTATTTGATAGACAGCTTTATGATGATAATGCATTAATAAGCATATGTTTTATGTACACAAAAAAAAAAAAAATATCCCAATTCGTCGTACCCCAAAATGTGTCAAATCACAACCATATCTAAATGTTTTGGACAAAACTCAAATTTTCTCCATATCTAAAATTTTTTTATATATATATGTTTTTCACACCGGAGAATCCAAATTTGGGAAAACTGATTCCAACAGCCAATAAGGAGTTAAAAACAAAGAACGCATTATTTTCATCGATCGCTTCCTGTTTAGTGGGTACTGTAATTTCGGGTCTGTCGTCCGAACGCCGTGTGATGACTAACACCAAAGGCATGTGTCATATCTACTGCACCACCACCACCCCCATTTCATACACCATACATTCTATAAAGCTACTCTGAGATGGGTCATTCATTTTTTGTATTGAATTTCTGCAGCAAAGGAAAAAAATGCATTTACTAAACCACCAAAACACAAATGTAGAGAGGCTTCAACAGAAACTGCAGTGCAAAACATAATGATCAATATGATCAATACAATCTAGTGTCTATTGTATAAGGAGCAGACCTGACACGTATAGAATAATGCAGTTTCTGTAATTCCACCTGATATTAGTGTTTTTATGACATTGTTCTATGACTGACTACATGTTCCTGTTGGAAGAGAACAGGTGTTAGTGTTCTGGAAGAAATATTTGATTTTTGAGACATGTTTGCAGTGTTTTGGTAGACTTAGTGTGTTGTGTTAGTGTAATATTGTATTTTGGAAATTAGTGATGGGAGTTTAGTTTACAATGTGTGATTTTGAGCATGAAATTAACTGTTTTGTCAATTGTGTGTTGTAGGCGTGTTGGTGCATAAAGAGTTTAGGAAAGTTGTTAAAAGTATTGAAGAAATTGTCATAGCAATTGTGAAAAACTGTAAGTGGTTTAGTGGTTTAGCCCTTGTGTTGTCTTCCTGTCGTGCACTGTTGTCCTCCCGGGTCATACATGTTGCAAGCATAACAAAATTGACCAGTTCATAAAGCATGAAGTAATTTAATACTCAATTCTGTGTTACGCCTTTTATCCAACTTCATTCCACTAATTAGTTTTACACTTATTTTTGCATTCATGGTCAACAGACCTCATTTACATGAATTATACCTAATTTCTGAGTAAAATGAGGATATATGATTAGTTGTTTTGGATTATAACAGACTGGTATATGGCAATTATTAGCCAAGATATACCCAGATCAAAATTAACTGATACAATTTTATGAGAGCCAACAAAAAGGACAAAACTATTTCATGAAGAAATGTATTGTCTCCATTTAGGAAAAGACACATCGAAGGTGTTATAAGAACACAAAGCTGTAGCTTTGAAGATGTGTGTGCGCTCACGTGTTATTACAGTTCTTGTACTTTTATTTTGACACGTTAATGTTACTTCCGGTCCAGCCCTGCATTGATATGAACCACTTTCGATCTTCAACATGTAAGCCCATACAAAACAAAAATGAGACTTGTGTCAGTGATTATGCACATTACAAAAAATGAACCCGTATTCTCGCTGTTGGGTTGAAACGGAAACATGAAAAACAAGAAAACAACAGCTGAAAAACGAGCAGTTTTCCAGTTCATTGGGTACTAAAGTATAATCCGTTTTTTGTTTCAAACCAAAAACGAAAAAACAAAACTATGAGCTCCGTTTTCCCGTTTTTCCAATGTCCATACAAATGAAAAAATGAACTGGAAAACTGCTCGTTTTTCAACTGTTGTTTTCTTGTTTTTCATGTTTCCGTTTCAACCCAACAGCGAGAATACGGGCTAATTTTTTGTAATGTGCATAATCACTGAAAATCCGACGGAACACAGGTCTCGTTTTTGTTTTGTATGGGCTTATGGTGCGTTCTTTTTGCCTCGGAAGTCGGAGGTCGCAACTGGGAATGACGTCACACACGAGTTCAATGCGTTCTTTTTGCAAGTGGGATTTCCATTGTTTTCATTAGCTCTAGCCAGGTTAGCCATTGTTAGCAGCGCCAGTTTAAACAACGTATATGCTGTTTTTTTGTGCATACAAACCGCGTGACAACACAGATAGAAGACAGCACTGCGTGTACGACTGATTTAGTGTGACACAAATAACACAGAAGTGCTTATAACTATGTTACTACAGCTTTTACAACTGTCGATACAGGGGGCAGCCATGTTGGATTTTCAGCTCGGGTACCTCGGTGGATGTACGAGTTCCGAACTCGTAAATACGAGGTCAGGGGGCATGTTTACGACTTTGACCTCGTAAAATACGAGTTGCGAGGCAAAAAGAACGCACCATTACATGTTGAAGATTGAAAGTGGCTCATATCAATGCAGCGCTGGACCGAAAGTAACATTAACGTGTCAAAATAAAAGTAGGAGAACTGTAATAACTGCCAGAGGAACGAGATACTTTAGCTTTTGCCTGTAGCTTGTCAGATTAGGCTAAAATTAATTATTTAGGGTTATATAAAGTATTTAATAATTGAATAATAATTTTAAAATCACATTTTAAATGAAATCTACATTCCTCTGTTATTAGCCTATGTGTGGCGTTATTGACTACTTACTCTAATCTTACACCAGCCAGTAAAAAGACATCTAACCCTTGTGTTGTCTTCGGGTTAAATGTGTCCTGTTTTCAAAGTATCTTATAAGAAATATGGGTTTCTTTCAACCAAATTAACCAAAAATAACATGCATTGTTCCGCTCCATGCTCTTCGCAAGTAAAATTCATATTCACAACTTTCATAGAATTTGGGGTGTTTTATTCAATTTTATAGCATGTATGGTCTTCCCAGGTGAATTTTGACCACAGGTAGTGCAATAGGGCACTATTGTGCTTTACACACAAACACCCACATACTCTGAGTTTTTCGGTACTGTTTGTGGCTGCTCATTACTGGCTTCCTTGTTTCCTGGCCTACGTGCTTTTGGAACCACCTGTTGTAAGTTTTGCTAATAAACTCTGTTTTCTGAACTGAACTGCATTTGGGTCCAAGCCTCGCTACTTACCCCGTGACAGAATGATCACACCAAATATTGACCCAGCAGTTATGGACATTGTGCCACTTTTTCACCCCTCTGCACTCGGTCGGTGATGGTCTTGTAAGTTTTTTCCACAATGTTCATGAGGAGGACCCCACCTTTGCTAGGCACCTCATAGAGGCTCGCTGGCTGTCTACGGAGCAGAAATTTGGCCTTTATGTCTCCAAGCCTGTCAGTCTACCTGAGTGCTCTGTGCTGTGCAGTGGCTCAGAATCTGTGCTGTGCAGCAGACCGAAGCCCTCGGAGCTGTGCAGCGGACCAGAATGCTTGGTGTTGTGCAGCGGGCTGGAGTCCTCGGTGTTGAGCAGCAGAACTGAGCCCGTGCTGTCCAGCAGTCCCGAGCCCATGTTGTGCAGCGGCCCAGAGCACATGCTGTGCAGCAAGCCTTATCCCATGCTGTTCAGCAAGCCTGAGCTGACCAGTGTACCCAAGCTGACGTGCAGCCTTCCAGAACCTCCGCTGACATCCAGCCATCCAGAGTCTCAGCTGAAGTCCAGCTGTCCAGAACCTCCGCTGACATCCAGCCATCCAGAGTCTCAGCTGAAGTCCAGCTGTCCAGAACCTCCGCTGCCATCCAGCCGTCCAGAGTCTTAGCCGACGTCCAGCCGCCCGGGGTCCACGTCGACCAACCTCCCAGAGTCCACGACGATGACCACTCTCCAAGAGTCGTCGATGACCACTCGCCCAGATGTCTCCGAGGACCCGCCTTCCAGAGTCTTCGAGGACACGCCTTCCAGAGTCTTTGAGGACCCGCCTTCCAGAGTCTTTGAGGACCCGCCTTCCAGAGTCTTCGAGGACCCGCCTTCCAGAGTCTTCGAGGATCCGACTTCCAGAGTCTTTGAGGACCCGATTTCCAGAGTCTTCGAGGACTCGCCTTCCATTCCTGGCTCATTCACTGGCTTCCTCGTTTCCTTGCCTACGTGCTTTTGGAACCACCTGTTGTAAGTTTTTGCTAACAAAGTCTGTTTTCTGAACTGAACCGCATTTGGGTCCAAGCCTCGCTACTTACCCCTGTGACAGAAAGAAGATAATCCTGCAGGTTTGCTTCATCTCTTCTCTCACTACCTTGTTTCTTATGCTCTGTTGTCTCCTATTATCTCTCTATTATCTTTCTCTCTACTTCCTCTTGTCCTGTATTCGAAGGGGCTCTTCAGAAATATCACTAACACATCTGTTTCTCTTTGTTGAAGATCATTTTTATCATTTGCATCATCTCAACCATGAAGATACTGATTGTGTGTCTACTGGTCTGTGCCTTGATGGCTCTGACCAGAGCTGCTGGTGAGTATTAACTGGGTCTGTAAGACCAGAAACTGTCCACATGCTTTGTCACTTATTTAGTTAGTCTTCTCTAAATATGTCCTGTTATTTACTGACATCCATGCAGCGTCCCTCCTGCTCTGTTGCTTCTTTTATTTATCATTACTATAAATATCTCCTGAAAAAGAGGCCGATGTCGCCACCTCTTTTATTCTGGCTGGACAATGGAGAGATTTTTTTATTCATGGGTCAAAGTCTTATCAAATTGACCATAAGAGGAATTACTTTAGGACTGGAAGTAATCATAATAGTCTTGTCCTTCTTCACTGTAAAGAATAGGGAGCACATAGAGTTCAGTCACTAAGTTCTGTGTCAAACCTCCAGCTGTTCCAGAAGCAGACGACAGGACCACTTGTACAGGAAGGTGAGTTGGTGTTTGTTCAGATTTTACAGGAATGCATTCTTACAATCAGCTCTGCAAAGTGTTTGGCTTTCACCTTTTACAGCTGAAACTTTAACGGTTTTGGCCTCTCTTGTCAACATCATTTCCAGCTGCAACTGTCACTGTGATAATTAAAAAAAAAAAAAAAAAACTTTAGTTGTTGCCTCTTGTGTTCAGTGCTTTTCTAAATTTGTTTTCAGGGAAAATTCACATCGTCCACGGGTCTTCATCTTGTCCCAAAGGTTGGACTGCTCCCAGCGGTTGCTGTTTCCTCTACGTTCCAACAGCCATGACTTGGGCAAAAGCTGAGGTAATCAGGATGATTTCACTGCTCCTACGTGAACTTTATTTTGTTTGTGTTGACTTGCACTCTTGGTTAATTGGCGTCATCTTCTGACTTGGTGTCCTTCAACCTTTCTATTTATTAGTGTCATGGCAACTCCACTATAGCTGCAGAGATTAATGGATTAATTGACTGAGTAATCTTAATAGAAAAAAATGTAAATTCTATAATTACAGCCTCTTTAATGTGACTATTTTCTAGTTTTGTTTACTCTTCTGTGACAGTAAACTGAATATATTTTGAGTTTTGGACTAAACAAGGCATTTGAAGACGTCATCTTGGGATTTGGAAAACACTGATCGACATTTCTTACCATTTTCTGACATTTTGTAGACGAAACAATCAATTAATCAACAATGAAAACAACTCCTGTCTGTCTTTCTGAGAAACTGTCAGTCTGTCTGAGAAACTATCTGAGAAACTGTCTGTCTGTCTGTCTGTCTGTCTGTCTGAGAAACTGTCTCCCAGGGTGGGAACCTTGCATCACTGCATAACATACAGGAATACCATGAGAGATTCAGAGGCTCATACTGAAAATCAGTTTTGAGTATAAAGACACATGAGGGGCTTGCCAACCGGAGGGAATTTTGCAGTTCCTAGAACTTAACGTTCCTAGAACACTTTTTTTCGTTGTGTTCCGATGGGACAAATTGGGATTTTTAAATTCCTCTGGCCGCAGTACTCTTTCAGCTCCTAATTCAGAGCAGGGTCTTTTCCCTTTTCCTAGGTCTACTTGATTGGTCGAACTTATAAGTCACGCCCACTGCCAACCCGGAACTTGCAGACATTTTTAACAATTTTCCCCATCTTATTCATCATTAAATTCACTTCTGACAACATTTTAGGCGAGAAATTAACTGTTTCGATTTCAAATATAGGCAGTCTTCCGAAAATCGTTGTCAAATTGACAGTTTGCTTCAAAGTTTTCGGAGTTGAGAAGTTCCATAAAGTGACGCAACAGCCAGCTGGTGGCGGCCGGGATGGCTTGCTCGCCGGCCGGCCAGTCATGCTGGGACGCCCCGCTGTAAGCTGGAGGTCTCTCAGACTGGTCTCGTAAATAAGAGTCTTTTATTTCGCCGTTAACGGATCGTTTGTTTAAATATCACAACACATGTCCATCATATGATTAAGGGGAACCTGTGGTTAACTGCCTTTTTGGCATTAAAGGAACATGCCGACTTATTGGGACATTAGCTTATTCACCGTAACCCCGACAGTTAGACAAGTCGATACATACCCGTCTCATCTCCGTGCTAGTCGTAACTCCATCTGACGGCTCCACCATTAGCTTAGCCTAGCACAGATCCTGGAGGTAACCGGCTCCAACTAGCCTACTGCTCCGAGTAAGTGACAAAATAACGGCAACATGTTCCTATTTACGTGTTGTGATTTGTATAGTCACAGCGTGTACAAATAACGTCACTTGAGACACAGCCATCTTCTAACTGTATACAAACTGGGAACTATATTCTCAGAAAGGGAAGCAGTGCTACTTGGGCGAAGTAATACGCTTGCAGAGAGAGAGAGAGAGACAAAATGACAAGCTCTTGAGATACTTACATTTACACAACTACATTTTCTGTGCTTTGTTGTGTTCAATGTTCAATTTACAACTTCAACTCCTGATACGAAGAACATAAAACGGTAAGGATATTTTTGAGACCAAGACCGATAAAATTCGTTCATTATTTCCTCAAATATGAACACAAAGAAGACAGCTGACAGCACCAACGGAACGCTAACGTTTGCTAGCTTGTAACGGTACCGTTAACATTACGACCGAAACACTTCAGGTCGTTAACATTACGACCGAAAACAAACAAGAAGACACGAAAGACCAAACATTAATCAACGTTGCGTTACAAGGATCAACCGGCAGCATCAACCGGCACCACGTTAATTACAGGAAAAAACCTACCGTCGGTCCGAGTGAATGGATGCCGCGATGGAGGACGGCTCCGATAACAGTCATCTAACGTTGTCGGTAAATGATTCAGATCTGCCGCTTTTGCCACCGGACACTGACGGATACGAGCTCCAGTATCCTGACCATGTGACTTCCCTAAAAGATAGGAAGTCCTTCAAAACAAAAGCCCTCCAGGACTCACCTGAGAGGATCATAGCGGATTTTACTATGAAAGGAAACTGTAGGGTGAAAAGCAACCTGATCTTCTTCACCCATCATCCTCCTGCCTGGCATGCAGCTTTTTGTGAAATCTTCACTCATGTTAAGAAGAATGGAATCCGCAAAGAAAGACAAATTACATTCTGTGAGGAAGACCCCACCCTTATCATCAACATCTACCACAATGGCACAATCATGATCCAGGGATCAGAAAATAGCCTGGATAACTTTTACAAACACTTCAGGTCAATAAAAAGCATAGCAGAAAAGAAGAAGAAAGTAAACGGACAACAGCCAGACACCCCAGAGAGACCAGCCGTCCCCAGCAGCAGTCATGTGACCTCCTCTCCTCACTGCAGTCCCAAACTCTCCACCAGTGTGACCAGGGTGGTACTGAGAGAATGACTCTCCATCCTAGAGAGGGAGTTTGAGGACTTCAAAGAAAAGACCCTGACCTGCCTTCACAACAACAGTGAGAAACAACATCCAGCAGCGTGTGAGCCAAGCAGTATGGTCCTACAACAGAAGGCTGAAATCCACGAGCTGTACCAGGCCATGAAGGAGCTGGAGGAAGACAACCAGGCCCTGAGGTTAGCCCTGCGCAGAGTGATGGAGGATCTCACCCAACATTCCACCACCCAGAGCAACCAGCTGCAGACTCTACAGGCTCTACAGGCTGAGGTCCATGCCCTGAGAGAAGAGCTGAGAGATCATCGCCCCCCCCCTCCCCCTCCCATCAGCACACCCACCACTTCCCTGCCCTCGAACCCTCCTATCATATCGGAACCCACCACACCCCACCCAATCCCCACCACTAACTCTCCCCCAAAAACCCCTCAAATACATACTGACAACAGACACACACACTGACCACAGTACTGATAAACCCAATCACACACACACAGCACACACTTCTCAGATCATATTAATGTGCGACTCGAACGGGAAACACATTCACTTAAAACGGCTCTTCCCAGGCCGAGAAGCAGTGAAACTCTGGAGCCCCACCATGAAGTAGGCTAGTGAGCAGCTGTCCAAACAGAGGTATCAAGATGTGGAGCACATTTTGATCCACACAGGGACCAACGACCTGACTGCAAGGATCAGCGACTTACCAACACCACTGTTGCAGGTGGCAAGGAAAGCGAGAGAGAAATACCCCAGAGCAAGAGTAACAATATCATCCTTGCTTCCAAGAACTGACACACCCCAACACACAATTAACACAATCAACGCTGAGATTAGAAAGAAATGCACACAACTGCAGAACGTCCATGTAACCGTCCACAGAGACATATTTCAGCAGCACTTATCCACCTCAGTGAGAGAGCTGTGGGGCTATTTGCAAAGAGCCTCAAAGATACAGCCCTAGGCCGAGGCACATCCACACCAGAGCACCAAAGAAACTCCGCCCAATCAGGAAACTCTCTTCACCCACGCAGACGTCACCCTACCCCACAGATGTACCCTCAGCAGCCCCCTTACACAAAACAACCACAACAACATTACAACCAAACAAACCGAGAAATCTACCTGTCACAACCCACTATCCAAAGAGAGAGAGAGAGCTACCTACCTGCCACAGCCCCCCCCCCCCTCCCATAGAGACTTATCTACCCAACGAAATCACAGCCCACCATCCACCGAGGGAGCTACCTGCCACAGCCTCCCCCCTCCCAGAGAGACTTATCTACCCAACAAAATCACAGCCCACCATCCACCGAGGGAGCTACCTACCGCCCTGCCACAGCCCCCCAGCCAGAGACAGAGCGACACCATAGCTGCCAGAGCACCAATACCACCATCTGCCCACTGGAATCCAAACCAGATAAGAGACCTCGTCACCTTGCTGTGATCAAAACTGTTAAACTAACATGGGCTTTCAACATTATT
This sequence comes from Gymnocephalus cernua, assembly GCA_023631565.1. Taxonomy (NCBI): domain Eukaryota; kingdom Metazoa; phylum Chordata; class Actinopteri; order Perciformes; family Percidae; genus Gymnocephalus; species Gymnocephalus cernua. The sequence continues at coordinate 24,589,941 of CM042445.1, forward strand.
AGACACCAAAGATACCTATACACATGTACAGATGTGTATGTGTACATATATGTGTATATATATGTGTATGTATGTATTTGTGTGTGTGTGTGTGTGTGTGTGTGTGTGTGTGTGTGTGTGTATGTACATGTGTGTGTGTGTGTATATATATATATATGTATATATATGTATGTATATGTGTGTATGTGTATATATATATATATATATATATGTATGTGTATATATATATGTATGTATATATTTATATATACCGTAAAACTTCAAATAATAGCCCGGGCTTCTATTTACCCAAATCGCCGAAATGGACCGGCTTGTATTTGAGACAGGCGTCTATAAGAGACAGGCCTTTAATTGACAATAGGAGGTTACCACATTATATATATATTTTTTAATTCGTATTATGTAAGGGATAATGTAGAGCGAGGCGGATGTTATAGCAAATACAACCCCGACAGGGTGATCACCCCGACGCGAAGCGGAGGGGTCTTGAATCAGCCTGAAGTCCATGCGTCCATAACAACGTAAACTCTGTATCTGTTAAGCTAATGCAACCCTTCATCTATTACTCACCACCACCTTACGGGCTGTGGTAGTAGCCGTATGGGGTGCTGCCGTGGTGGACAAATGACCCAGCTGCTGTTTTAATCACTGCAGGAATTGACGTGACATTAGCTGACGCGTTGTAGTGAGCTAGCGGCTATCGGCTGCTCGTATTTATATTAAACTGAACATTTCTGTTGACGGTGAAGTGAGACGAGGAAATGGCTACATGTCCTCATTCATCTCGTTTCCTTTTTGCACAGCCGTTGCATGTTGACACACCTAAACGTGCAATGTAAGCTAACTAATTAGCGTTGTTGTCCCTGCGTAGCGATTATAGAGCGGATTGATTGATAGCTGTCCTCCGGAGTGAACAGAACTGCGTCCATAGCAACGCTATTCTTTTGCATGGCAACGGTGTGTTATGCATGTCTCGCCGCTGCTTCTCACGAATTTTGTTCGGCAAATTTGACAACTGTCAGCTTAAATGTCAAATCATACTTTTTTCTTTTTGTCTCCATGGTGGAGAAAGTTTGTTAACCTGTTTGTTATGTTGCCATAGCGATGAGTCGTTTATGAACGGTTGCGTCTGTCACGTGAAATCAAATCAAAACATAGAACAAACGATCTGACGGGTTTTAAAAGATCAAATACAACCCGACACGAAGAAGAAAAAAAAAAAAAAAAAAAACAGACCCGGCCTCTATTTGAGACCGGCCTTTATTTACCCAAATCTGTTGTCACACCAGGCGTTTAAAAGAGACAGGCGTCTATTTGGGACTCGGCTATTATTTGAAGTTTTACGGTATGTGTGTGTATATATATATATATGTGTGTGTATATATATATATATGAGTGTGTGTATATATATATATATGTGTATATATATATATATATGTGTGTGTATATATATGTGTATATATATATGTGTATATGTGTGTATATATATATAATATATGTTTATATATATATGTGTATATATATGTATGTGTGTATATGTGTATATATATATATATATATATATATATATATGTGTATATATATATATATATATATATATATATATTAGGGCTGTCAGTTTAACGCGTTATTAACGGCGTTAACGCAAACCCATTTTAATGCCGATAATTTTTTTAACGCACGAGTAACGCATAGAGAGAGCAACGGGATCTGTTAGTCCACTTCTTTAACTGTCTATGGCCACGCCATGTCCCGCCCTACGAAGCAACTGATTGGTTTGGTTTAGGCATTTCACCGCGAGTGGTGAGGATAGTGGATTGGTCAGGGGATAGGACCTGAACAAATGGAGTTACGTTACCTTCGACGCCTGGCCAATAGTAGTGATTGAAGGGCGGGTCTTGTAATTTCGCAGACCGCAAACAAAACAGACACAAGCCTCGGCCGGTTTTAGCTTGCTAGCCGCGTAGCTTGTAGGCTCGTGACGGCGATTATCTTCAGAGCAAGCGAGTAGTGTCTCTACAGTCAGTGAGAGAAACAAAGTGTCTCCTCTGTTCTTTCTGACCACGGTGGGAAACCTGGAGCAGGAAAACCCTCTCCTTGATTTTACGTTGGTTATGAACGAGAACGAGAACCAGGAAATGAGTCATGGGAAACCAGTTGCTATGAGCCCATAGACAGTAGGACGAGCCACGCTCGCCTCAGGAATGAGGCAGTACTACCTGTAGTACTATCTGCAGGACTATCTGCAGTACTACCTGCAATGGAACATCGAGGTAACAGCGTTACATTATGTGACAGATTATTAGATCCAAGTGTGAATGTTAGTGTGAAATTGAACATAACGTATATGACAATGTTGTTTTCAATAAAAAAAACAGTCACAAAGCAAGCCAATCTACTTTTCCATGCTGATAAGAGAATTAAAATGAGAAAATATAATGGGACAAAAAGAAATCAAGGGACATTTAGAATAGATAAAAATGTGCGATTAATTGCGATTAATAGCGAGTTAACTATGACATTAATGCGATTAAATATTTTAATTGACAGCACTAGTATCTTTTGGTATGCATTTTAGAAAAAAAATGGTTAGGATTCAGGTGTAATTGCAAATAGTGATTAATCATGATTAATCCACTGAAAATTCTGATTAATTTGATTAAAAATTTTAATCATTTGACAGCCCTAATATATATATATATATATATATATATATATATATATATATATATATATATATATATATATATATATATATATCCTTGCACACCAATACAACCAGGACTTCTTCGAGTTGGCTTATAATGAAAGACAAGAAAACTCATTTGAAGACAAGAAATTCTTGCATGAAATGAACAGCTCAGTCAAAAGAAAAGATGGCCACTATGAAATACGACTTCCGTTCCGTCAGGATAACATCAGCCTGCCAAACAACAGGAAGGTGGCGGAACAAAGAGCACTGAGTCTTGCCTGCAGATTTCAGAAAGATGAAGCCTTTCGGAAGGACTATAATGGTTTCATGAATGATGTCTTGAGAAAAGGGCATGCAGAAAGAGTGCCAGAGGAACAACTTACCCGGAAAGATGGTAGACTGTGGTACATTCCTCACCATGGTGTCTACCACAAAAGAAAAAAAACAATACGAGTGGTGTCCAATTGTACTTCCCTAAATTCGGAGCTGCTACAGGGCCCTGACCTTACGAACACCTTGTTGGGTGTACTTGTCAGATTCAGACAGGAACCAGTAGCAGTGATGGGGGACATTGAAGGAATGTTCCATCAAGTAAGAATTCCTAAAGATGATGTGGACTTCCTCAGATTTCTGTGGTGGCCAGACAGCGACACCAAACTACTGCTAGCAGAGTACCGGATGACGGTGCATCTTTTTGGAGCTCTATGTGCCACAGGTGGATTTAAGCTCACCAAATGGACCAGTAACAGTCGTGCAGTCCTTGGCTCTATTCCAGCGGATGAGAGAGCAAAAGAGGTCAAGGATCTAGACCTTGATGAAGACAAACTGCCCCCAGTAAGGGCTCTTGGCATGCAATGGGACATTGAGTCAGACATGTTTTTCTTCTCGATCACCCCGAAACAACCATCAGTCACCCGCAGAAGCATTCTGTCTGTGTTAAATTCAGTGTACGACCCTCTAGGGTTCCTAGCACCAGTCCTGCTGACCGGGAAAGGAATACTACAGGACCTGCACAAACTAAATTGTGGATGGGATGAGTCGATGCCGACTGCTTACACAGATAAATGGAAGGAGTGGCTGAAAGATCTTAACCTGATTTCCATCTTAAGAATCAGGAGAAGTCTTAGGCCACCAGATTTCGAAGTCACTGGGGCACAGATGCACCACTTCTGTGATGCAAGTGAGCGAGGATACGGGGCCGTCAGCTATCTGAAACTGACTCGTGACGGTGGACCACCTCACATTGCGTTTGTGATTGGAAAGGCAAGGGTTGCACCTTTAAAGATGGTCACTATCCCCAGGCTGGAGCTTGCCAGCGCAGTGCTTGCGGCTAGGATAGACAGGATGCTGAGGAGAAAGCTTGAGTTAACCCTCGGAGACTCAGTTTTTTGGACAGACAGAACTGCCGTCTTAAAATACATCCAAAATGATTCCAGAAGATTTCAAACCTACGTGGCTAACAGAGTGTCCATTATTCGGGACCTGACACACAAATCCCAATGGCGCCACATAAAGTCTGGACTTAACCCCGCAGACAGTGCATCAAGAGGCATGAAAGCCGAGACCTTCCTGCAAGAAGGACACTGGCTGGGAGCGCCACATTTTCTGATGCAACCTGAAACAGACTGGCCAGTGATCCAAGTACCACCCACACTGTCCCATGGCGACCCGGAGGTCAGGAAGGTAGCTGTGGCTTTCAGTACAGGTGTGCTGCAGGATCAAAGTCCTCTGACTCGTTTTATCGAGCACTTCTCATCATGGGACAAATTGATTCAATCAACAGCCTGGCTCTTAAAAATCAAAGAAACTCTGAGACAAGTGACTTTAAAAAAGACAATTGGTGACTCAACTTGGTTACAGCTAACTGTGGAGGATCTAGCCAAGGCTGAACAATCACTCGTGTCCTATGTCCAACAACAATCCTTCCAAGATGAGATGACCTCTCTACAAAAGGGCCTACCCATAAAGAGAAACAGTAGGATCTATAAATTGGATCCCATCCTCCAACATGGAATCCTGAGAGTTGGAGGAAGACTAAGTAAGCTAGCAATGCCAGAGGAAATTAAGCATCCAGCCATTTTGCCCAAGGACAATCACCTGTCAAAGATACTCCTACACCATACCCACACCTTGATGGGTCATTGTGGCAGAAACCAAATGATCGCAAAGCTCAGAACAAAATACTGGATCATTAAAGCAAATTCTGCGGCGAGAAGTATAACACAGGATTGTGTACTTTGCAGGAGATGGCATGGCACAGCAATGACACAAAAGATGTCCGACTTACCTCTACACAGGATAAAACCTGATTTGCCACCCTTTACTCATTCTAGACTGGACTACTTTGGTCCCATAGAAGCCAAGCGTGGCCGCAGCAAAGTCAAAAGGTATGGAGTCTTGTTTACGTGCCTCGCAAGCAGAGCCGTACACCTAGAGATGGCATACTCAATGGATACGGACTATTGCATTTCTGCACTCCGACGATTTGTCTGCAGGCGAGGCCAAGTGAAGGAAATTGTTTCTGATAACGGTACACATTTTGTTGGAACAGAACGGGAGCTTCGAGAAGCACTTATTCACCTTAACCTCAGTAAAATCCAGCATTTGATTCACGCTGAAGGTATCAAATGGACATTCAATCCTCCCTACGGTCCTCATCATGGAGGAGTATTAGAGCGGCTCATCCGGATAATCAAAAGGATCCTCTACTCCATCACTAGGGAACAGACCTTGGATGACGAGAGTCTCCAAACAGCTCTATGCGAAGTAGAAGCGATCATGAATGACCGGCCCATCACAGTCTTATCTCAAGATGCGAAAGATCCAGAACCTCTGACACCCAACCACCTGCTTCAAATGAAGAGAATGCCTACTCTTCCACCTGGACTATTTAACAAAAGTGATACCTATTCCAGAAGAAGATGGAAACAAACCCAATACATAGCCGATCTCTTCTGGAAACGCTGGACACGAGAATACCTCCCATTGCTACAAGAAAGACAGAAATGGAATAAGATTAAAAAGAATCTAAAGCACGGAGACATAGTGCTGATAATCGATGAAAGCTCACCACGCAACTCCTGGCCTATGGGCAGAATCACGGAAATCTTCCCCGACAAGAAGGGACATGTACATCAGGTCAAGATCAGTACACAAAATCGCTCCTTAGAAAGGCCCATCACAAAGCTCTGCCTTCTACAAGACATGAACTGATGAAACCTGACCTATGCTGTTTTTTACCCCTTTTTTTACTAAATTCCCGCAAGGTCTTCAGATGGACTTACCTTTTTTGTTTTCCTCTTCTCTTTTTTGTTTTCTCCTCTCAAATAAGGATCTGCATCCTCGATCCTTCTTTTTGGAATTTCTATGAACTTATCTTGCAGAATGGACTATCGAAACTAAATGGAATATTTATTTTTGGCTTATTTTTGAAATTCTATGGACAATCTTGAATATTGTCACTCTTGAATGTATGCTTCCCATGTATGGATGTATGAATTGCCCTGTACCAGTCAATTAGGGGCCGGAGTGTTGAAGCCATTACACTGATTTGTGTTTTATACTTAATCACATTCATGTAATTTATAATAATGCCGACACCTATATGTATATATATATATTAGGGCTGTCAAATGATTAAAATTTTTAATCAAATTAATCAGAATTTTCAGTGGATTAATCATGATTAATCACTATTTGCAATTTCACCTGAATCCTAACCATTTTTTTCTGAAATGCATACCAAAAGATACTAGTGCTGTCAAGCAATTAAAATATTTAATCGCATTAATGTCATAGTTAACTCGCTATTAATCGCAATTAATCGCACATTTTTATCTATTCTAAATGTCCCTTGATTTCTTTTTGTCCCATTATATTTTCTCATTTTAATTCTCTTATCAGCATGGAAAAGTAGATTGGCTTGCTTTGTGACTGTTTTTTTATTGAAAACAACATTGTCATATACGTTATGTTCAATTTCACACTAACATTCACACTTGGATCTAATAATCTGTCACATAATGTAACGCTGTTACCTCGATGTTCCATTGCAGGTAGTACTGCAGATAGTCCTGCAGATAGTACTACAGGTAGTACTGCCTCATTTGTTTCTCTCACTGACTGTAGAGTCACTACTCGCTCGCTCTGAAGATAATCGCCGTCACGAGCCTACAAGCTACGCGGCTAGCAAGCTAAAACCGGCCGAGGCTTGTGTCTGTTTTGTTTGCGGTCGGCGAAATTACAAGACCCGCCCTTCAATCACTACTATTGGCCAGGCGTCGAAGGTAACGTAACTCCATTCGTTCAGGTCCTATCCCCTGACCAATCCACTATCATAACTACTCACGGTGAAATGCCTAAACCAAACCAATCAGCTGCTTCGTAGGGCGGGACATGGTGTGGCCATAGACAGTTAAAGAAGTGGACTAACAGATCCCGTTGCTCTCTCTATGCGTTACTCGTGCGTTAAAAAAATTATCGGCATTAAAATGAGTTTGCGTTAACGCCGTTAATAACGCGTTAAACTGACAGCCCTAATATATATATATATATATATATATGTATATATATATGTATGTATGTATATATGTGTGTATGTATGTGTGTTTATATGTATGTATATATATATATGTATATATATCTCAATTGATGCAGATCATAATTATTGTTGTTGTTGATGATGATAGAATGATGACGTCAGAGGGTGTTAACTCTATATGTAGACGTCACCTGAGACAGGTGGAGGTGATTTTTCCTAGAGAGCGGAAGGGCAAACTAGTTTTCAACCGCATTTTGCGAGACAAGCGGTTTTTTACTTTCTGTTTAATAAGCTTTATTTACGTTGCTGTTGCTGTTATAAAATAAAGGAAGATATTATTGTGACACTACGAAAGAATGCGCGTTGATTTACTGACGCTCCTACACAGAGGATATCAATGCAGTTGTAGTTTTACCACAACTTCCCTTTTCAGATCACTGCCAAACAACATTTTATTTAAATAAGTCTACAAAGTATAGCATTGTACCAGAATCAGAAACCAGCAAAATGTATGACCTCCATCAAAAATATATATGGAAAAACTGCAGCAACATAGAGGATTATTTAACTGCACTAGACAGTACAGAAATCAAATCAAAACTTAATCTCTATAGACTTACTAACTACCCATGCACAAAAGATGGAGTAAATTTGGCTACACAGCATTTAAACAATATATTTGATGAATTGGCTACAAAATCAAATCTCAAAAAAATAATTAACTATAGTAACAAAATAACAAAACACAAGCCTTCAAAAGAAAAATGGTATGATAATGAATGTATTTACGCTAGAAAACAACTAAGATCATTATCTAACCAAAAACACAGAACCCCATGAGAGTCAAATACGGGTCCAATACCATCAGGCACTAAAACACTACAAAATACTAATCAATAAGAAAAAAGAGCTTTACAGATCTGAAGAACTTAACAAAATAGAAGAAGCCATTGACCAAAACTTCTTCTGGAATCTGTGGAATAAATTCAGTCCAAGACAAACTAAAGATAAATTAACAATACAAAATGGTTTGATCTGGTAAAATCACTTTGAATCTTTGTATAAGATTATAGTGCAATCGCCCCCCAACAACACTCAGTAGTTGAAAATCTTCACCAGTTAGAGGAAAAGGTGAAAGACTACCAAAACCCCCTAGACACAGAAATAACACTGATGGAAATACAGAGCCAACTGCAGGCTCTGAAGGCTGGAAAGACTTGTGGAGTGGACAGCATCTGCCCTGAGATGCTAAAGCACAGTAGCCCTACACTGCAGGCAGCCCTCCACAAGCTGTTCAACCTTGTTCTGGTGTCTGGTTATTTCCCTGAGATCTGGAACCATGGACTCATCACCCCTATTTTCAAAAATGGCGACAGATTGGACCCTAACAATTACATTTGTGTTACATTTGTGAGGCATTTGTGTGAACAGTAGTCTGGGGAAGGTTTTCTGCAGTATTATTAATGCCAGAATACTGTCCTTCCTTACCAAACACAATGTCTTAAGTAAAAATCAAATTGGCTTTTTACCGAAATATCGAACATCAGACCACATTTACACTCTGCACACCCTTATTAAAAACTACACCAAAATTAAAAATGGGAAAATATTTGCATGTTTTATAGACTTTAAAAAATCACTCAATATGGCATGATGGACTTTTTTTATAAACTTATGGAAAGAGGTATAGGGGGTAAAGTCTATTTAAATCACTGTACACGGAAAATAAATGTGCAGTAAAAATTGGCTCCAAAAGAACAGAATTCTTCAAACAAGGGCGTGGAGTGAGAGAGGGATGAAGTTTGAGTCCAACACTGTTTAACATTTATATCAAAGAACTAGCAACGATGCTGGAACAATCTGCAGCCCCAGGTCTCACACTTCACGATACCAACATCAAGTTCCTGCTCTCGGCCGATGATCTAGTTCTGTTGTCCCCAACAGGAGAGGGTTTACAACAGAGCCTGTCCGTCCTAGAGCAGTACTGTCAGAAATGGTCACTGACAGTCAATCTGAAAAATACCAGCGTTATGGTATTTCAGAGGAGAGCCAGATCTCAGGGAAATGGCCAGAGTTACAACTTCACTCTGGGAAACACCAGACTAGAACAAAATGCTTCCTATCATTACGAAAATTAGTGCATCAGGGAGTTTCAACTAGGCCATAAACACACTAAGTAATAAAGCTCGGAGAGCTTTGTATGCAATCAAATGCAAATTTCGAAAAACAAATATCCCCGCGCGAATTTGGCTAAAAATCTACAATTTTCTAATAACACCAATATTGCTTTACGGAAGCGAAGTTTTGGGGCCCGATTTCGAAACCACAATTCAAAAACTGGGATAAAACTCCCACTGAAAAATACAATTGGAATTCTGTAAAATTATTCTAAAAGTTCGCCCAAACACCCCAAACAATGCATGCAGAGCAGAACTCGGTATATTCCCTCTGAAAATTACAATCCAAAAAAGGTCAATTCAATTTTGGCAGCATTTAAATCAAGCTGATAAAAATTCCATTGCATACAAAGCTCTCCTGAGCAACCAGCAGGGATCAGATGTCCACCCATTCGACCAGCTGGCTCAGAGGTACACTGATCTAAACACAGTCAGTAGCAGACAGAAAGGTAGAGAGAGAGACAGGTACACTGATCTAAACACAGTCAGTAGCAGACAGAAAGGTAGAGAGAGAGACAGGTACACTGATCTAACCACAGTCATTAGTAGACAGACAGGTAGAGAGACAGACAGGTACACTGAGCTAACCACAGTCAGTAGCAGACAGACAGGTAGAGAGACAGACAGGTACACTGATCTAAACACAGTCATTAGTAGACAGACAGGTAGAGAGACAGACAGGTACACTGATCTAAACACAGTCAGTAGCAGACAGACAGGTAGAGAGACAGACAGGTACACTGATCTAAACACAGTCAGTAGCAGACAGACAGGTAGAGAGACAGACAGGTACACTGATCTAAACACAGTCAGTAGTAGACAGACAGGTAGAGAGAGAGACAGGTACACTGATCTAAACACAGTCAGTAGTAGACAGACAGGTAGAGAGAGAGAGAGACAGGTACACTGATCTAAATAGTCAGTAGTAGACAGACAGGTAGAGAGAGAGACAGGTACATTGATCTAAACAGTCAGTAGTAGACAGACAGGTAGAGAGAGAGACAGGTACACTGATCTAACCACAGTCAGTAGCAGACAGGTAGAGAGAGAGACAGGTACATTGATCTAACCACAGTCAGTAGCAGACAGGTAGAGAGAGAGACAGGTGCGACTGTGAGAGGCAATTACAGAATGTAAATACATTGAATAACTATGATGGAAAAATTCAGAACCACCTGCACCCATCCCCCTTTACTTAGTTCTTGTCAGAACACATGCTGCAGCGTTCTGGATCAGCTGGAGAGTCTTAAGGGACTTATTTGAGCAACCTGATAGTAAGGAATTACAGTAATCCAGCCTAGAAGTAACAAATGCATGGACTAGTTTTTCAGCACTGTTCTGAGACAGGACGTTCCTTATTTTGGCAATGTTACGAAGATGAAAAAAGGCTGTTCTTGAGGTTTGTTTTAAGTGGGCGTTGAAGGATATATCCTGATCAAAAATAACTCCTAGATTTCTGACAGTAGTGCTGGAGGCCAGGCCAATACCATCCAATGTAGCTATATCTTTAGATGGTAAGTTTCAAAGTTGTTTAGATCCCAGCACACCTCACCTCAGTTTTGTTTAAGTTTAGCATCAGAAAGTTGTAGGTCATCCATGCTTTTATATCTTTGATGCATGTTTGAAGTTAAGCTAACTGACTGATTTCATCTGGCTTGATTGATAAGTATAATTGGGTGTCATCCAGTGAAAGTTAATTGAGTGTTTCCTAATAATATTGTCCTTTGTCTGAAGCAGTTAGAAGGTCGTTAGTAATTTTCACCAGTGCCGTCTCTGTGCTATGATGCATTCTAAATCCTGACTGAAAGTCCTCAAATAAACTTTTGCCTAAATCACATAACTGATTAGCAACTACCTTGTCAAGGATTTTGGAGAGGAAGGGAAGATTAGATATAGGTCTATAGTTGGCTAAGACCTCAGGATCGAGGGTGGGTTTTTTCAGAATAGGTTTAATCACAGCTACTTTAAATGACTGTGGTACATAACCTGTTAATAAGGACATATTAATCATATCTAGTAATGAAGTGTTAACCATTGGTAGCACTTCTTTAAGTAACCTCGTTGGGATGGTGTCTAAGAGACAGGTAGATGGCTTAGCTGAAGAGACCTTTAACATTAATTGTTGAAGGTTTATAGGGTAAAAGCAGTCTAAGTATATGTCAGATCTTGTTGTTCCTTCTAGCAGTCCTGCGTTTAAAGGTGAACTGTTAGAAGTTGAGGGCAAGAGGTGATTAATTTTATCTCTAATTGTTATAATTTTATCATCAAAGAAGCTCATGAAGTCGTGACTACTCAGAGCTATAGGAGTAGATGGCTCAGTAGAGCTGTGACTGTCTGTCAGCCTGGCTACAGTGCTGAAAAGAAACCTTGGGTTGTTCTTATTTTCTTCTATTAGTGATGAGTAATAGTCTGATCTGGCATTTCTGAGGGCCTTCCTATAGGTTTTCAGACTGTCTTGCCAATCTAAACGAGATTCTTCCAGTTTGGTGGAACGCCATTTACTTTCCAGTTTTCGCGAGGTTTGTTTTAGTTTGCGAGTTTGGGAGTTATACCAAGGTGCTAGTTTCCTTTGCTTCCTCGTCTTCTTTTTGAGGGAAGCAACAGAGTCTAAAGTCGTCCGTAGGCAGGCCGTAGCACTGTCTACAAAATTATCAATTTGGGGGGGACGTAATGGGATGTAATGATTTCCATTTTGGATGTTGAAGATTAAGAACTAGGCTTTCAAAGGAGTTATAATTTAGTTTAGGTTTAGGATTAATTAACAGGCTTTAATCACATATGGCTGCAACTCCCCCTCCTCGGCCTGATCCTCTAGGAATTTGGGTATTATTATGACTGGGAGGAGTGGCTTCATTTAAACTAACATATTCTTCATTGCACAGCCAGGTTTTGGTAAGACAAAATAGATCAATTTGATTATCTGATATCAAATTGTTTACTAATACTGCTTTAGAAGACAGAGATCTAATACTTAATAGTCCACATCTGATTTTCCTATTCTGTTCTATCATTGCAGTGGCAATTTTAATTCCAATTATGTTTTTAAGTATAGCCCCTTTGATTTAACTGATCTGAGTCGGGGGACAGACACCGTGGTTATTAGACTATGAGAGGGCGGCTGCTCTACCGGAGGCACAGAGGAGCGCGTTGCACTGCACCTCTGAGTACTAATATCTACCTTGAGTTGTCATGGTTTATGACCGATAATAGACTCGGTCAGATTTTTTGATATGAGAGCGGCTCCATCCTAAGTGGAATGAATGCTTATGTCTGAGGTCTTGGCCCGCCTCCCCGTAAAGCCCAGTCTGCTCTGATTGGTCAGCTGGCCCACTCTGTTGTTGTTGTTGGTCCTACAAATTCAAACAAGCCACTGGGCGGGCTGTGCTTGCTCAGGCAGCACCTATGGGTAGCACATGAAAAACTGGGCTGGATTTCTCAATCAATAACATTAGGCTCGTTTGAGATGAACTGCGCCTTGCCTGTAAAGTGGACGAGAGCAGGCGGCAACAGCAGTGGGCAATGACAAAAAGCGGTGGACGGTGACAAAAAGCTCATTAAATCATATCAGTTATATTAATATAACCTAAAGGCTCTATATCTCATTTCATATCTTTATCTTTTCAATCGCTGTAACGCTACCAAAGGAATGAAGCGACAAGTGACATACAGGAGCTGGATTGTCTCTTAGGCCTAAGAGCAGACTGAACGAGTTATGAAAATAATGCTTTTAGCAAAACTTTATTCTGTCTGGAGAGTGAACTGGTCTTTCTTGTCTTTCACTATGCAAAATTAAAACGCTCAAGCATCTAAACCAGCTGGTCTGTGAGTCTGTGTTAAATCTAGTAGTTTGTTTTAAAACTTCTTACATCTCAAAGAACTCTGACTGTAACATCATTACATGGCATTGTGCACACATTTTAGTAATAAGTGGGCATTTCTATCACAAAGATATGCCATTAATGATGCATCAACCATCACATGGACCTTCCTGTTTCCAACAGTGTGTCAGAATCCTTTTTGTTTTGATTAATAGTGCCTCTGGACAAACTGTGTAATGACAGAGGCAGAAGAGGCATGAAGCCTCTCAGTACCGCCATATCACCACCTGGTTCCACTGAAGGCAGCTTTACTATTAAAGCTGTAGTGTATTTAAATACAAAGCTTGATTTGTAAACACAAAACCTGACATATAACTTTGATAAAGTACCTATGGCAAATGTGTTAGAAAACAAAACGGTAAGTTAATTTAGGTATTGATAAAGAGCCGGTCTGTGAGTCTGGTGAATCCAACATAGCGCCAGAATATTACATGTCACTCAGCTGACGCTTTTATCCAAAGCAACTTACAATTACTAATTGTAAGTCGCTTTGGATAAAAGCGTCAGCTGAGTGACATGTAATATATATATATATATATATATATATACATATATATATATATTGGTGCTGTCAAACTATTAAAATATTTAATCGCGATTATTTGCATAATGCCATAGTTAACTCACAAAGGCTTCTGGGATCGGTTGATAACTCAAACTTGCCGAGAACCGAGACACCTAATTGATTACATAGACTTGTGTAACAAACATTTAACTTAACATAACTACCGAGACAACATGACGTGTATTTGTATGTGATATCCATCGGTAATGTAGCCTATGAATTTCTATATACACAATCATCTAAGATGCATGAGAAATAAAGGTTTCTGTGATCGGTTGATAACTGAGAACCTAGACACCCGTTTGATTACATAGACTCGAGCGGTTGCATAGTTACATTCGCTCTCGTTCAGTAGCCTGGTGCGCGGCCTCCTCGTGACAGCCTGCAACATTCACTTCTTTAACATTTAACAACATGACTAGCAAGATAACATGACGTGTATTTTTATGTGATGTACTTCCCCATAGATAATGTGTGAATTGCCATGAACACAATCATGTAAGATGGACCAGAAACAAGGCTTGGTTAATAACTAAAACTTGCCGAGAACCAAGACACCGCTTGATTACATTTGGTCTCATTCAGTAGCCTGGTGCGCGGTCTCCAATCTACAACTCTTCAACAATTTCTTCGGTCCAATGAATCGTGCTGCTCGAGGTAGCCCATTTCCTGATTGATCCTACCACCACTCCATGAGGTAAAAAATAACAGGAGTGAGTCCTGAGCGCCGCAACGTTGGAGTTTACCCCGGTGGACGAGATGGTCGCCTCCCTACGCCTGCGGGTTGTTGGGGGGAAAACTCTGACTGTTGTTTGTGCATATGCACCAAACAAGAGTTCAGAGTATTCGGCCTTCTTGGAGACCTTAAATGGAGTCCTGTATGGGGCTCCGGAGGGGGACTCCATAGTTCTGCTGGGGGACTTCAACGCACATGTGGGCAATGACGGAGACACATGGAGAGGCGTGATTGGGAGGAACGACCTCCCTGATCTAATCCAGAGTGGTTGTCTGTTATTGGACTTCTGTTCTAGTCATGGATTGTCTATAACAAACACCATGTTCGAACATAGGGATGCTCATAAGTGTACTTGGTACCAGAGCACCTTAGGCCGAAGGTCAATGATTGATTTTATAATCGTTTCATCTGATCTGAGGCCGTATGTTTTGGACACTCGGGTGAAGAGAGGGGCGGAGCTGTCAACTGATCACCATCTGGTGGTGAGTTGGGTCAGGGGGTGGGGGAAGACTCTGGACAGACCTGGTAAGCCCAAACGGGTGGTGCGGGTAAATTGGGAACGTCTGGAGGAAGCTCCTGTCCGACAGACCCTCAACTCACACCTCCGGCGGAGCTTTTTGTGTATCCCTGTGGAGGCTGGGGGCATTGAACCTGAGTGGACAATGTTCAAAGTTTCCATTGCTGAAGCTGCGGCAGGGAGCTGTGGTCTTAGGGTCTTAGGTGCCTCAAGGGGCGGTAACACTCGAACACCGTGGTGGACACCGGTGGTCAGGGAAGCCGTCCGACTGAAGAAGGAGTCTTTCCGGGATATGTTATCCCAGAGGACTCCGGAGGCAGTTGCAAGGTACCAAAGGGTACGAAGGACTGCAGCCTCTGCTGTGAAAGAGGCAAAGCAGCGGGTGTGGGAGAAGTTCGGAGAAGACATGGAGAAGGACTTTCGGTTGGCACCAAGGCGCTTCTGGAAAACCGTCCGCCACCTCAAAAGGGGGAAGCGGGGAACCATCCAATCTGTGTACAGTAAGGGTGGGACGTTGTTGACCTCAACTGAGGAGGTAATAGGGCGGTGGAAGGAGCACTTTGAGGAACTCCTAAATCCAGCTGATGCGCCCTCTTTGTTAGAGGCAGAGCTGGAGGATGACGGGGGATTGTCGTCAATTTCCCTGGTGGATGTCCAGGTGAGGGTTGGCCTCCGCCAGGGCTGCGCTTTGTCACCAATCCTGTTCGTAATATTTATGGACAGGATATCGAGGCGTAGTCGTGGTAGGGAGGGGTTGCAGTTCGGTGGGCTGGGGATCTCATCGCTGCTCTTTGCAGATGATGTGGTCCTGATGGCATCATCGGCCTGTGACCTTCAGCACTCACTGGATCGGTTTGCAGCCGAGTGTGAAGCGGCTGGGATGAGGATCAGCACCTCTAAATCTGAGGCCATGGTTCTCAGCAGGAAACCGATGGAGTGCCTTCTCCTGGTAGGGAATGAGTCCTTACCCCAAGTGAAGGAGTTTAAGTACCTTGGGGTCTTGTTCGCGAGTGAGGGGACAATGGAGCGGGAGATTGGTCGGAGAATCGGCGCACCGTTGTTTCGTTGTGACGAAAAGAGAGCTGAGCCAGAAGGCAAAGCTCTCGATCTACCGGTCAGTTTTCGTTCCTACCCTCACCTATGGTCATGAAGGCTGGGTCATGACCGAAAGAACGAGATCCAGGGTACAAGCGGCCGAAATGGGTTTCCTCAGGAGGGTGGCTGGCGTCTCCCTTAGAGATAGGGTGAGAAACTCAGTCATCCGTGAGGAGCTCGGAGTAGAGCCGCT